>JAJHZJ010000775.1:2928829-3441303 GCA_023548195.1 Bettongia penicillata ogilbyi
TAATAAGTAAGAAATGTGTTTTCATGCTCTGTTCTCTGAAATATCCATTGTTTTTTTGATTACTCAGATTTGAGCTTCTTTTTAGTATCCTTTCGAAAAATTAATATTTGATATTTATTATACAATAATAATGTTACATTAATATACTATAGGATATTTTTTCCAGTCATTCTCCAATTGATGAGTAGCTAATTCATTTTCATTTATGTGCTCCCACAAAATATTATGCTTTGACTATTTTGGTATGTATTGGATCTTTGTATCTGACTTTAAGTATTCTTATGGATAGAGAGTATGGATGATTTAAATGCTTATTTTATATAATTCAAAATTGATATGTAGAATATTTTGAACAATCTGTATTTCTTCCAACATTGACTATTTTTATTTTTTGTCACTTTTGTGAGTGTTGAATATATGTTAAAATTGAGTTATTTTAACTTCTTTTTCTCTATTAGCAATTTGTGTAGTTTTTTAAGGATCATTTATTGCCTATTTTTTTTAAACTTTTCCTATCAGTTGAAAATATGTATTGAGGAATGACTCAGAGTTATAGATTTGTGCCTGTTCCCTTTTTTCATGTCAGATTGTCTTTGGTGGTAGTTGATATTGTTATGACCTTTCACATATCTATTTTGAACTTATTTTATATATAGTGTGAGATATCAGCCTAAAAGAAATTTCTTATAAAAAGCTTTCTAATTTTCTCACAAGTTTCTGTCAAAGAATCTTCCCTCCAGCAATTTATGTTCTTGAGCTTATCAAACAATAAGTTGCTGCTTTCAGTTGCTTCTATTTCTTTCTTACCTAATTTATTCCACTCAGCTACTCCTCAGCATTTTAACCAGGATGAAATAGTTTTGATGGATTGTACTTTATAATATAGTTTGAGCTCTAGTCATGTCATGTCACCTTCATTTGTACTTTTTTTTCCTCATAATTTCAATTGAGGTCCTAGATCTGTTGTTCTTCCAAATGAATTGTTTTCTTTTGTGTAGTTTTAAAAAATTATGGTTATCTCCATTTTTTAAAAATCGAAAACCTGTGTTCGTAAAAAATGATCACAAATTCTCAATATCACATATATGCATATATATGCATATATAAACACATATACTTTTTATAAATTACATACTATGTTAATAATTTTGTATACTTTGAAATATAGAAAGTTTTAAATTAAAGATTTAGAAGGATAATGATGAAAGAAAATTTGATCCTATATTTAATAGAGAAATACTGGGAGATTAAAAGATTAAAGTAAGTATGACAGTATTTGAGACAATCCTAATTATTTCTATTATTAGAAGGATTGGAAGAGACTTATCTTCTCATCTTCTGATCAGTTGATCACACAAGTCTCAGGATTTGGATGTGGCCCTCCAGTGCATTTTGGCCCCCAGTTTGGAGACCATTACTATAAATTATCCGAAGATAATTTGATGGGTATAACAATTAGCCTGTAAATAAGTTATATCATTTTTTATATTGGATTACCTCGACTATAAGCACTAGGTATCTCTTAGGTCATTTAAGTTTTCCTTCATTTCTCTAGATGGTCTTGTAATTACAATCATACATTTTGAGTCTTACTATGTTAGGTGTGAAATTTATTTTATATTTTGTAGCTACTTAAGGTGGAATTCCTTTTTGTTATTTATTTTTTATTACTATATATAATTGGCAATTTTATGGTTTTATTCTGAGTTCAGATACTTTACTAAAGGAGCTAATCATCACATTTAGTTTCTTTACTTATTCTCTGGATTTTTCTAAATATATCATCATGTCCACACTCTTCCTTCAAGGAGCTCACATTTGAATGGGAGACATAACATGTAAACAATTACATACAAACAAAATCAATGCAGAATAAACTTCAGGTAATGTCAGAGATAAGCTACTAACTTTAAGGGGGACTACATCTTACTTAAGTAGGAATATGTCTTACAGAAAGTGGGATTTTAATTGAAACATAAAGAAAGCCAGGGATGCTTTCCCTCTTTGATTTTTCCCCTTTTTTCTACAAATAGACTGATTCTCCACAATCCTGAAAAAACCAAAACAACAAAGAACACTTTACATGGCGCTTTATTCAATTTGTCTACTTTATCGACATATCATTGTCTTTTTTCATATACCTGATCCCTTTTTTACTAACAATTTACTCTTCAAATACTTGGAATCTGGCTTCTTCCCCCAATATTTCATTCACTCACTGTGATCTAATGAATGTACTAAATAGTAGTTTAGGCTCAGAATTAAGTAAGTAGAGATACTTCCTCAATTGATTCAGATTTTAATCTATTCGTGACTTTTGATTCGTATTTGTATCCTCTATTAGTCTCCCCAAAAATATGTATTTGGGTGCATATTTGGCATATTTAAGTTCCTTTTCCTAGACCTTTGACCTTTTCCAAGTACTAGCATATAACTTAGCTTATATATCTATTGTAATCCCTTAGTTTTACTATATGACTGCCCACCCCTTTTTTTAATTAAAACTTTCTTCATTATCCTTCATGACACTTATTGTGCAAAAGTCATCATATATAATATGCTACAGTACACTTAGGCAAATCATGCATCTCTTTACCACTCTTTGGTGACCTGAATTTTGATTTTTTGAATAGCAATTTTATTTTGATTCACACCCACAAAAAGGTGGATTATTATATATGCTTATATTACTTTGCATTTTTCAAATGCAAATGAAACTTCTTGTATCTTCCTATTTATTTCCGAGTCAAACGCACTGTCCACCTTCAATGCCTGCTCAAGGCTTACATACGGATAGACAAACTCAATTGTTGCCCATTCAACTGTATACCATAATCTATTTGATAGGCATTTATTATCAATATTTTTGTAGTATAGACTGCTAGACAGATAGCTTATGGGTTATCATGGACAAAATCAATTCTATAGTTCAGAAATAAGAATACTGACCTTATAAGGGGTCATGAGTTTGAGTTTCACAAGAGCTTTATGGTTTATAAAGAAGTTGAATTTCCTAACAGAATGAGTCCCTGCTCTATTAGTTTGCCCCTACAATATATATTTCATTGATCCTGATTAATCTAATTAAGCGCTGTCCTTTGGAGGCTGACCTTCCACATTAGCTGGGCCTCAATGAAGAAACACAAGAGAAAAAGCCTGGATCCTAATTTAATAATTGGCTATTAATATAATAGAAAAATAATTCTCTCATCCAACTATATCTTTTATCTTGCCCCTCCACTCTCTAACTGCTGGTTGGACATATTGAACTGAATATCTTTGAGATACCTTAAACTCATTATGTCCAAAATTTAATTCATTAACTTTTCCCCAAAATCCTCTCTTCTTCCTAACTTTCCTATTACTGTTGAAGGTACCATCACTATCTTCCCAGTCACTCAGGCTCACAACCTCAGTGTCATCTTAGATTGATAACTTGTATACTCTTCACATCAAATCAATCATTTTTACCTTTGTAACAACTCTTAGTAGTCTTTGTCATGTCCCCTGACATTGACGCTATCCTAGTTCAAGGCCATGTCATCTTATGCCTGGACTATTGCCATAACCTTCTGGTTTTCTACCTGTCTCAAATCTCTCCCCATTTCAGTTTATCTTCTGCTTAGCTGTCAAATTGATCTTCCTAACATGCATTTCTGATCATGTCCCACCTTTCTCTTACTCGATATACTTTAATAGCTTACTATTGCTTCCAAGATCAAATATAAAACCCTCTTTTGGGCTTTTAAAACACTTCATAACCTGGGACTTTACCACCATTCCAGTCTTCCTATACCTTATTTCCCTCCATTTACTCTGAGATCCAGTGATATTGACCCTCTGCTGTTCATTGCACCTGTCATTCCATGTCTTAAATCTGTGCATTTTTATTGACAGACTCCCACTCCTGAAACTGTCTGTCACCTCATCTTCACTTCCTGGGACTTTTAGTCACAGGGTCTTAGCTTCTACAAGAGATCTTCCTGGTCCTTTTTAACCTTAGCACCTTTCCTCTGAGTTTACCTGCAATTTATGCTATATGTATCTTGTTTTTACATAGTAATTTGCACATTATCTTCCCCATTATACTGTGACCTCAAGAGTGGGGACTTTGCCTTTCTTTTTGCCTTTCTTTTATCTCTATTGCTTAGCACAGTGGCATAATGGTAGGCACAGAATAGGCACTTAAATATTTGCTGACTTCTTAACTCAACTATTCCTGCCTTAGATTATATGATCCATAAGGGTAACTTCTAGCTATAAATCCAGTGATCTCCATCAATTCTCCCTTGAAGTCATATGGTTATAAATCACAGAACTCCATGATCTAAAAATTATCAAATTGCATGTGTTCCAAACTACAAAAGACCCATGGCAATGGTAATTAGATGATAGGATTTTTGGGAAAAGATAATGAGTTAAGTTTTGGACACATTGATACAATGTATAATAGGTGTAGTTAGACTGAATCAAAAAGAAGGTGGGATGAAATGGTAGGAGCAATATTCTAAAACCTCCCCCCACATAAGTAGGGTAATTTCCTTTCATGTGAATCATCTGTACTATATTATGGAAATGCTTTTTTATTTTATAAATTAAGAATAAAACTAAAAGATAAAAAGTTATTAGTAACATCCTCCATTCTTGATTAGATCAGGTAACTAAAGGTTCAAGCAGTTTATTTCACTTTTTAGTACCTGAACCAACAAAGACTCTCGTTTGATTGTAATACCTTCTAAGGAAAAATTAATCCATTGAGGGGAAGAGGTTAGGCTCTTTCATAGCTATTCACTCAATGAGAACAAGTATAAGCACAGTTGACTGGACAAGGAGACAGATACATTATCATAATGAAATATTAAATGACACAGAGAAAGAAGCCTGTAGCACATTGGGCAGGCCTATGTAGAAAACTTACAAAAATAAATGGAGAAGCTTATGTAGGAGAATGATGACTATGATAAGAGTCACAGTAGTTGACCATAGTGTAACTAATGTTTGCAAATCTCTTTACGTACATTATCTCATTTGATTTTCATAGCTCTAAGAGGTAATTGTTAGAAGTATCATTATCAGAGGATCATAGGTCTAGAGTTGGAAGAGTCCTTGGAGATAATCTAGCCAAATTCCTTCATTTTACAGTTAAGGAAACTAAAAAAGTTATTTATCTAGAGTCATTCAGCTAGTCAGTGTCTGAGGTAGAGCTCTGTAACTCAAGCCTTCCGGACTCCATGTTTATTTGCAATCTATACTGTACCATAGAGGATCTGCACTGATGAGATCACCAGTATACTGGTTTTCAAATATTGTCTTTTATTTTGGATCAAGATACATAGCTTTAATATTCTTAATATATATCTTTCTGAATAACTTAGTTGAAATGATTGAAAGTTGGATAGGTGATAGGATGGGAGTCTAATGCCTATCCCTCTGTTTCTTCTCTATATGTTTACATTGCATCTTGAAGGAGCTGTCCTGTTTTATTCTTCGTATAGTCCTGGTTTGCGTTCACTCAAAGAAGAAGAGGGGGTTTGCGAAAGGAACAGAGGTTTGACATCAGTAATAAATAAAGACAGAGTAGAGCAGACTGGCTGAATTGGAAGAGCAAAATTAGTTCTTATGGCGGCTTTCCTTATTATATTCCTAGGAATGTATCTAGGAAAGCCTGAAGTTAAAATGTTAGAAAAAGCAGAAATTCCCCTCAGAATTCTATGAATAACTCAGGCATTGTTAGGGGAATTTGGTGCAGCCTTACTTGTATAAGCTAAGGATCTTCGTTGGAGGAAATCTCTACCGATGCCCAGATCCCTGGCGAGCAGTCTGTATTTATGGATTATAGTCACTTCTGTATCTGCTTTCGTGGTGTGTTCCCCTCTGCACTTAGAAGTTATCAGATGTTATATCTACAAATGCCACTAAGATGGAAATCCTGGGGAATATTAAAGGAAACCTCTTTGGGAAAGAGACTTTGTGTAGCTGAATGTTAATAATGTTATCTCCATAAAAACACATGTCCTTCACTATGGAGAACAAGGCCTTTTCTTGGTTTAAAAACAGCAACTCTAATCTTAGTCACTGAATTTGCTTCGAGCACAGAAGTCTGGAAGCCAAAGGCAGTGAGAAGAATGCAAGTAGAATAGCCACCAGAACTGTTTAAAGTTCCTTCCTTTTTTAGATTTTTTTAAAACCTCCCCAACATGATGTTTTCCCACTGTTTCTATCTATGTTCTTTTTCCATCTGCATCTACTCCCATGTGTCCACGTTCACATCTGCTAATTTGTAATGAGAAATGCATTAAAAATCATGGACGTTGAACCTCCAAGGTTTAAAATACCCAAGAGGCCATCTAATCCAACCAATCTTCCTCATGACATTATCAGCAAGGAATCTTCCTTTTTCTACACAAACATCTCTGGTTATGGAAAACTCACTCCCTACCAAGGCACACTATTCAACTTTTGTGTTGATCGAGTTTTTTCAAGATCAAACAAAAAATGAAAAACCTTTATTAGAGAATGACAGTATTCGTTATGTTTCCAAAAAAACTTCCTAAAAATCCTTCATTAGAGTAATTTTAAAAAATTATTATGTATTTCATCAGCTATATCAAAATAGCATGTAAGTACATTTTAGCAATCATTAAAAAATGTTTTACTTCTAAATTCTTTCCCTCTCTCCTTTCTCCCAGCCTTTCTTGAGAAGGCAAACATTTTGATTTCAATTATACATGTGAAGTCATGCAAAACATATTTCCATATTGTTGCTCTAATTTTTAAGAAACATTTTCCTAATATTAATCCACATCTGATGTTCTGTAATTTTGTAGGACATAGGGGACTTAGAGAGTCACAGATTTAGAGTGGAAGGGACTTTTGCTCCCTCATTTTACATATGAAAAAGCTGAGAGTCAGACCTCAAGTGACTTATTCAAGTTCACAGAGTTTGTAAGTAGCAGAGCCAGAATTGGAAGCTAATCCTCTGACTCTAAATCCATTGATCTTTTCATTATTCCATTCACATAATTTTATTATTTTAAACTTTATAGTTTTATAATTATATTTTTTAAATATTATGTCTTCCTCTCACTTCTTAGTCTAACAACTTAAAAACCTTTCATAATAAACATACAACAGTCCAGTTAAACAAATTCCCATATTGCCCATGTTCAATATTGTTATGTATTTTCAGTCCGTCATTTATCTGGAAAGAGGTGGGGTGGGTATCCACCCAATGTTCCTGCTTTTGCCTTTTGAAACCAAGGTGTCTAGTAACCCTTCTGCATAACAACAGAAATATTTGAGAATGTGATCATGTCCCCCTTAAATTTACTCTTTTTATGGCTAATCCTCTGAAATTTATTTTATCAATCTTAATTTGTCAGAGTTTCAAATCCATTCATCACCTTGCTCATCATCCAGTGGACATTCATGAATTCAAACACATTTATTAAGATCTTACTATGTGTACTGAGATGTATGAGGTGTCATAGAGGACTAGCATCTCTGCTATGAGGACTTGCTTAGCCCTTTTCAGGGCTGCTCATCTTCCTTTGGTGTCCAACCATCATTTGTGGCTACAAGAAGCCGTAGCATGCTCAGTAGCCACACTTAGGTCAAATGGTCTCAGCAGATGAGCTAAATCAGGTTGAGTATAATAAACAGGCCTTGCACCCATTGGTGAATTAGAGAGATGTCTACCTCAAGCATATGAAGACTTCCCCTGGCCTAAGGGATGAGTGAGAATAATTTGTTCCAATAGCCATGAAGGCAGTGAAGCAGAGTATGTATGGTGCTTAGAGCTTGGCCAGATGTTAAAGATGTCAAGGTAATTCACGGTATCCTGGATGATCACTAGTAGTCTTAACTTTCATCTTGTCACTTTAGTGACTTTGGAAGGGAGAGTAAAGCTAATGACTCAGGCAGCTCTGCCTCACTTAAATCCAATTCACAAATCAAAACATTACCCTGTGTTGTCATTGATCTTCTTTGAAAACAAAGGATGAACACCATGTGTACTACAAGGCATTGCCCTAAACTCTGACATTAGTCTCTTATGGAAAGGAGCTTACATCCTATCAACAGAAAGATAATTTAAGTAGGAAATTCAGGATCAATGACTAAGTGAAACACAAACTTTCAATGAATCTAGGGATTCTAAAGAGTTAAGGAGGGAGTAGATTTTAACCAGTGCAAAGACAGGGAGGTAAAAAATGCAATTCTGAGTCTAGGGAACAAGAATATAAATTGTTTTGGCCTGAATGTCGGTAGTACGAAGTAGAATACTATCATGGCCAAGAGAAGGAAGATTGTAGACAGACTGAAGTTCTTTTAATGCATGCTTTGGAAATTCTATTTCATATTCAAAGCAACTGGAAGCTACTCAAGATTTTTGATTATAGGAAGGGTGATTTTTATCTTGTCAATGTCCTACCTAAACTGTGGTTCCAGCAATTAGCACAGATGCCTAAGTATGGTCTATCGTTGTCAGATTATACTGTAAAGCAATCATCTCCACTTTTTTAACACTAACCAGCTTTTAAAGAAGCCTACAATTACATTAGCTTTATTGTGTTTTACATGATATTTTGTGTCATCTTGTGCTTGAAACTCAGCACAAACCTATAGGTCTATTTTACACAAGGAATGTCCAGACTTGATAACTTTCTCACATCTAACATAGAAAATCTTAATCATGCTGTACATGCAATATTCCATTTCCCTACTTCATTCATTGGAATTGGTTGTCTGAAATATCCGTAATAGCCAGCTTCCTCACTTCTAGCTCTTAAAAGTGTGCTTCCCTCCACCTTCTAATACCTCCTAACTCATTCCTCCCAATTTACTGTCTATTTATTTTGTATTCAGGTACATTTTTCTGCCTTGAAAAGCTCTTTGGGAGCAGGGCCTATTTTAGTTTTATCTTTCGCATTCCTGATGATTAATACTAAGTCTGCAATATAATAAGAACTTAATAAATTGTTATTATTTGATAGCTTTCCTATCATACTTGTGTGATTTTTATTTTTTTAAAAGCAAAAAACATTTATTAGCCAACATAACAAACAAGACAACTGCTATATTCAGGATTCTACACCTTGGGTGTAGGGTTTTCTAATTCTTTTTTTTTTTCTTTTTAAGATTTAACTTTGTTGCCTTCCCAGTGCTGGGTGGGGTGGGGAGGAAAGAAGAGAGAGAATTTGGAACTCAAAATTTTAAAAGTGAATGTTAAAATTGTTTTTACATGTAATTGGGAGATAATATATACAGGCAATGAGATATAGAAATCTATCTTATCCTTCAAGAAAGTAAAGGGAAAGGGAATAAGAGGAGGATGATAAAAGGGAGGACAGACTGGGGGAAGGGGTAATCAGAATGCATTCTATCTTGGGGTGGTAGAGAGGGGAAAAGATGGGGAAAAATTTGAAACTCAAAATCTTGTGGAAATAAAGGTTGATTTTTATAAACTCAATTCTATATCACATTATTACATATTTTAATTAGTTCATTTATTTTTAGTTTATGTTGAACATTCACTTCCATATGATTTTGACTTTGAGATTTTCTTCCTCTCTCCTTTCCCCTCTCCCCAACATATCATGCAGTCTGATATAGGCTCTGCTTATGCATTCATGTTAAATATATTTTCATGGTCGTCACAAATGTAAAGAGGAATTAGAACTAATGAGAGGAACCACAAGAAAGAAGAAACAAAACAAAATAACAAAAGAAAAGGAGAGCAAATAGTATGCTTCCATCTGCATTAAAACTCCAGAGTTCTTTGTCTGGATGTGGATAGCATTTGCCATCATGAGTCCTTTGGAGTTGTCTTAGATCCTTGCTTTGCTGAGAAGAGCTAAGTCTGCCAAAATCAGTCATCGTACAAAGTGGCTGGTACCATATACAATGTTCTCCTGGCTCTTCTCATTTCACTCAGCATCAGGTCATATAAATCTTTCTAAGTTTTTCTGAAGTCCACTTGCTCATCATTTTTTATAGCACAATAGTGTTATTCCATTCCATTCATATACCACAACTTGTTCAGCCATTACCCAATTGATGGACATCCCCTCAATTTCTAATTCTTTGCCAGTACAAAAAGAACTGCTATAAATGTTTTTGTGCAGGTGAGTGATATTGCTAAGTCAAAGGGTATGCAGGGTTTTATAGACCTTTGAGCATAATTCTCAATTGCTCTCCAGAATGGTTAGCTCAGTTCCCAGCCCACCAACAATGCATTTGTGTTCCAATTTTCCCAATCTTCTCCAACATTTATCATTTTCCTGTTTTGTCATGTTAGACAATCTGATAGGTGTGATGTGATAATGTTATTACATTTAACCTACTGCTCCTGATTGATAAGAATTTTTTCAATGCTTATTTCACTATCCAGTTTCTGTAACTACGTTGTTTAACTTAATATCATTTAAAACTATAGTAAACATTGGTTCAATGACTTCAAATCAGTGATAAAACTTTCAAAGTCAAGAAGGAAGCCTCAGAACACTCATTAGGAACTCCTTTCAGCTTAGCATCAGTCCATACATTAGTCACTGAAATTTGGATGTGATCATTGAAACGATTTTAAATACACCAAAAATGTCCCATCAGAGTGCTAGATCTAAAGACTGGTAGACCTGAGTTCAAATCCAACCAAAGACACTCTCTAGATGTACAACCCTGGGCAACCTCAATCAGTCACAATTTCCTGATCTATAAAATGGGTATAATAATAGTACCTACCTCTCAGGGTTGCTGTGGGGATAATGCACAATACTATTTGTGAAAGAATTTTGCACATTAAAGCATGATAGAAATGCTAGCAATTAACATAATATTTTTATTAATGTTAATATAGATATCTATTAATAATAATAGCAATAATCTATATTTTATATGCATTCTCCACAAGAATATCATGAGAAACTTGATCAATCATATTCATGAAATCAAATTATGCCACATCTACAGGATTCCTTTTATCTAATTGCTCAATGACTATTTAAAAAAAAGAAATTAGGTTAGTTACTCTAGCAGGTGTTTTTTTTCCATATAAATTTATTCATTTTCAGTTTTCATCATTCACTTCCACAAAATTTTGAGTTTCAAATTTTTTCCCCATCTCCCCCTGCCTCCACCCCAGAACAGCATGTATTCTGATTTCCCTTTCCTCCAGGCCTCTCTTCTATATTGCCCCCTCCTCTTCCCTTCAGTTTTGCTGAAGGGTAAGATAGATTTCTATACCCCATTGCCTATATATCCTATTTCCTAACTGCATGTAAAAACAACTTCTAACATTCATTTTTAAAGCTTTGAGTTCCACATTCTGTCCCTTCCCCTCTCCCTACCCACTTCATTGAGAAGGCAAACAATTCTATAAAGGTAATAAATGTGTGGTCATGCAAAGCACCTCCATAACAATGATGTTGTGAAAGACTAACTATATTTCCCTCTATCCTGTCCCACCCTCTATTTATTCACTTCTTTCCTTTGACCTATCCCTCTACCAGAGTGTTTGCTTCTGATTACCCCTTCCTCCAGTTTGTTGTTCCTTCTATTATCCCACCCTCTCTTATCCGCTTCCTCCCTGCTTTCCTGTAGGGTAAGATAAACTTCCATACTCAAGTTAGTGTATATGTTGTTCCCTCCTAAAGTCAAAGCTGATGAAAGGAAGGCTCACTTATTCTCTCTCACCTTCCCATTCTTCCCTTCCATTGTAAAAGATTTTTCTTGACTCTTTCATGTGACATGATTTACTACATTCTACCTCTCCCTTTTTCTTTCTCCTAGTACATTCCTCACAGCCCTTAATTTTCTTTTTTAGGTATCATTCCTTCATATTCAGCTCACTTGTGCTCTCTCTCTCTCTCTCTCTCTCTCTCATATACATATATATATGTATATATGTATGTATGTATATATATATATACAGATAGATATAGATATACACACATAGTATATACACATACATATATATATATATATACATACACATAAACACACATATACATTTCCATATATAGATATGTAAAAATTATATATGTGTGTGTGTGTATACACGCACATATATTCCCTCCAACTGTCCTAATACTGAGAAAGCTCTGATGAGTTACAAACATCTTCTTTCCATGTAGAAATGTAAACAGCTCAAGTTTAACAAGTCCCTTATTGTTTCTCTTTCCTGTTTACCTTTTCATATGTCTCTTGATTCTAGTATTTGAAAATCAAATTTTCTATTCAGCTCTAGTCTTTCCAACAAGAATGCTTGGAAGTCCTCTATTTCACTGAAGTTACATTTCCCCCCCTGAAGTATTATACTCAGTTTTTCTGGGCAAGTGATTCTTTGTTTTAATCCTAGCTCCTTTGACTTCTAGAATATCATATTCTAAGCTCTCTGATCCTTTAGCTTAGAAGCTGCTAAGTCCTGTGTTATCCCGATTGTCTAGGTTCTTTTTTCGATCATGGCTTTCAGGTAGTCCCATCATTTTAAAATTGTCTCTCTTGGATTTATTTTCCTGGTCAGTTGTTTTTCCAATGAGATATTTCACATTATCTTCTATTTTTTTCATTACTTTGATTTTGTTTTGTAATTTCTTGGCTTCTCATAAAGTCATTAGCTTCCATCTGCTCCATTCTAATTTTTAAAGAACTATTTTCCTCAGTGAGCTTTTGAACCTCCTTTTCCATTTGGCTGATTCTGCTTTTTAAAGCTTTCTTCTCCTCATTGGCTTTTTGGATCTCTTTTGCCAATTGAGTTAGCCTATTTTTAAAGCTGTTATTTTCCTCAGCATTTTTTTGGGTCTCCTTTAGAAAGTTGTTGACTCACTTTTCATGATTTTCTTGCATTGCTCTCATTTCTCTTCCCAATTTTTCTTCCACCTCTCTTACTTGATTTTCAAAATCCTTTTTGAGCTCTTCCATTGCCTGGGATCATTTCATATTTATTTTGGAGATTTTGGATGCAAAAGCCTTGACTTTTTCTGATGTTATGCTTTTTTCTTCCTCATCTGAAAGGATGGAAGAAAATACCTGTTCACCAAGAAAGTAGCCTTCTGTAGTCATATTTTTTCTACCTTTTTTGGCATTTTCCCAACAAGTTACTTGATTTTTGAGTCCTTTGTCAAGAGGAGAGTATACTCTGGGGACCTGTAAGTTCTCAGCTCCTCCAAGGTGGCACAATCAAGGGAGTAAACTCCTCTCCTGGCCTGCACACTGGTCTCAGAGAAATCAAAAACTTTTCCAAAAATTGGAATTTCCTCACCAAAATGGCCTTCAGCTCCACCACTGGGCAGAGTTGAGGGCTGAGAGTCAGATCAGTGATAAATTCCCCCAGGGGCTTTAGGCAGAGGTCTCCTGGGGCTGCCACTTATGCCTGAGATTCAGATCAGATGCTCAATTCCCCCAGGGGCTCTAGAGTGAGGGCTCCAAAAATGGCAGCTGCCACTGCAGTGCCTGCTGCTGGGGGTACAGACCGTGCTTCTCTCTCCTGGGTGAAGGAACCTTCCTACTGACCTTTGAAACTATTTGTGGTGTTTGTGGGTTGAGCAATATGAGAACTGCTGCCAGTGCCACCTTAAAGTCTCTTCCAGGTCCTGTCCCTGCTGCTCCATGCTGGTCTGTGCTCCATGCTGGTCTGCACTCCATATGCTAGACTGTTCTGTGCTCAGCATGCTAGGCTGGTCTGCTGCCCATTCTGTTTTTTTTAAGGCATTCTTCCGTTCATTGGGTTTTTGGACCTCTTTTGCCATTTGGGTTAGTCTAATTTTAAAACTGTTATTTTTTTCAGGATTTTTTTTTTTTTTTTTGGTTTTCTTTAGCAGGCTGTTGACTTGTTTTTCATGATTTTTTTGCATGTCTCATTTTTCTTCCCAGTTCCTGCTCTACTTCTCTTATTTGTTTTTCAAAATTCTTTTTGAGCTCTTCCCTGGCCTGAGATCAATTCGTATTTTTCTTAGAGGTTTTGAATGCTGGAATTTGTGCGTTGTTGTCTTCTTCTGGCTGTATGTTTTGATCTTCCTCATCACCAATAACATAAGAAAATACCTATTCACCAAGAAAGTAGGAATCTATAATCAGTTTCTTCTTCCCCATTTGCTCATTTTCTCAGTCAATTACTACAATATTCCTAAGAGTTTCTCTTTTCAGATCTCTTTTAGGAGGTAATTGGTGGATTCTTTCAATATTTATTTTGCCCTCTGGTTCTAGAATAACAGGGCAGTTTCTCCTGATAATTTCATGAAAGATGATGTCTAGGTTCTTTTCATAATCATGGTTTTCAGGTTGACCCATCATTTTTAAATTGAACTTTATTAAGTGCAAGGCTCCAGAAGAAACCTCTGTTTCAGCACTGGCCACAGTTTCCCTGGGGCTGGGGCAGGTGCTGGACCAGGCTGCCCTCTTAGCCAGATGAGAGACTCTTCCCCCTTGCCATTGAAGCTCTCTTTAGCATTTGTGGGTTGAGAAGTCAAGAATTCACAGCAGTCACAAAAGATTCAGTCCCGTAAGGCCTGCTCCTGCTTTGTCTGTACCACCATGGCCCATACTGAACTGTGATCTGCTCCCAGCCAGGTGCAATAGACCCTTCCCCTTGACCTTCCAGATGATCTTGGGCTGAAAATTTGCTTCAATCTGCCATTTTGTGGCTTCTGCTTCTCTAGAATTTGTTTAATCATTTTTTACAGGTTTTTGAGGCATTTGGGGGGAGAGCTGTATCAGGTCTCTGCTTCTACTCTGCCATCTTGACTCTACCCCCTCTGTCAAGTATTTTTAAAAAATTAACCCAAGTTGCCTTTTAGTGGTTACTTCCTTTTCAGGTGCTTTTCAAAACATATGACTGAGAGCATTATTTCTAGTGACCCATGAAAACTAAAAAATGCAAATTCATAAGAGTAATAGAAAAATTAAAAAAAGATTATCTTTGATAAATAAAAAAATCTGGGCTTTTCTTGGAACATTAATGTAATATTTAAGGGTAAATTTATCAGTATATTTGTATATTTAAAAAGTTGCTCATGTGTCAGATGTTATCGGAATGTGTAGAATCAGGAATTATAGACTTAGAGCTAGAATAGACCCCAAAGGCCATCTAATCCAATCTCAATTTAAAGATACTGAGGCCCAGAAAAGGACAGGAAGAGTTTTGTAGTCCTTTTACTCCAACTCTTGTTTCCAATCTCTTCTGGCTCCAAATATGCTTAGGTGTTTCTAGCCATTCAAGATCAACCACAACCACAACAACAGAACAATGACAAAACCCTTGTTTTTAATGTTTCCATTCCTCTAACATATGCCTTTCCTCTGTCATTCTTTTGTTTCACTCTTAAACTTCAAGAAAAAAGTCTATGTCTGCTTCTTCTACTTACTGAAGTGTGAATTCCATTCTTAATACTCTGTTGAAACTACTTTCATCAAGGTCACACATGACTACTTTTTCAATCTAGTGAAATTTAAAGAAATCCAAGAATCCTTCCTCTTACCTGTTCTGACACTATTGACTAGCCCCAGTTTGATACCTTTTCCCCCCTTGGCCTCTGTATCTCTGCTTTTAACTTGGTTCTCTTCTTATCTAATTAACTGGCCCTTCTTGATTCATCACCATCCTCACAACTCCCAAGTGTATGTTTCTCCTAAGGCTCTGTCCCCTACCTGTGTCTTTTCCACTGACTTCATTATCCCCTCATGCCAATGACTGCCAAGTTTATCCACGTTCTTACTTTCAGTCAATCAATCAGAACTCTTTTATTAAGCATTTATTCTATATTATGGATGCTTAGGTGGAGCCCAGGAACACAAAGACATAGATGAAAATAGTTCCTACCTGCAGGGAGCTTACAACACTAGGTAAAATATATAACAATATATAATCAGTAATAATAACAATGAGATAATAACAAACTAGCATTAATATAGCATTTTAAGGTTTTATAAAGCTATCTATATGTCGTCTAATTTGATCCCTACCACAACTCTAGTAGGAATGTTAGTAATTATTTGAGGAAAGAATTTAAGTAATCTTGATTCCAGGTCCAGCATTCTGTTTCCTGCATTACTTTTCCACCTAAATAATCCACAAAATCTCCTGACTTTTCTACTCACTATGTACATGAAATTAGATAAATAATTACATGTCTTTGTACCTCATTTCATTCATTTATAAAACAAAGAGGTTGGACTTAGATGATGTCCAGGATTTTCTTGTCCTAAATCTTACGAGCTTCTTTGATACAGGATGTAAAGTTGAATCAACCAGCTTTCCCCTACAACTGTCCCTCTTCTTAATTTCCCTGTTTCTGTTAATAGCATGTCCACAGGACTAATCATTGAATCTTAAAATCATCATTTTTTAAACAAAATTTTATTTGTATTTATTTACTTTTCACGTTAGCTAAATTTCCTCCTATATCTTCTCTCTCAGAGAGCCATCTCACATGACAAATAAATTTAAAGAAGAAAAAAATCAGTATAACAAAGAAAATCTGATGAAATATAATTCATGTATATAGACCCTAATTCTATGAAAGAGTGGTGAAAAGTATCTTTTCATATCACTTCTTTGTAATTTTGTAATTTTCTTTGTAATTTTGAAACATTCATTTTCTATTGTTCTGTCATTATTCTTTTAATTTACATCACTGTAGTCATTATATATATGTATATATATGTGTATATACATATATATGTATATATAATTTTCTTGTCCTTGCTTTACTTTGCATTAGTACACGTAAATCTTTCAAGGATTCTCCTTATTCTTCATATTTGTAATTTTTATAGCACATTATATTGCATTACATTCATGCACAACACTTACTCTATTCCCTGATTGGCATCTACTTTGCTTTGACTCCTTTGTGAATCAGTGCTGTTATAAATATTTAGATGTATTTGGAAATCTTTTTTTTTTGATTAATGGCTTTCTTAGTGCATATACTTAATAGTAGAATCTCTGGATGAAAGGTTATGAACATTTTCGTCACTTTATTTGCATAATTGAAATTGCTTTTCAGAATGGTTGTAGTAATTTGTAACTCTACCAGCAATGCATTAGTGTGCATGGATGCATTTTAAAGTCCTCTTACTTCTTCACTGAATCATTTTAATATGTAACAAGTCCTTCCTTAATGATACTTCGCATATCTATTTCCTTTTCCCCATTCACAGGGTCACATGGTCACTTGGTCTGACCATGCCACTTTTTGTTCAACAGTTTTCCAGTTTTAGTATTGCTCCAAAGAGTTAAAAAAAAGAAAAGAAAAACCTTCTGACTGTATTCAAGTCCCACACATAGTGTGTGTGTGTATGTGTGTGTAAGGGTAACATTCCCTCCTTTTGTGTCTCCCTTTCATGCAAGTTTTGTTCCAAATAAATTATATCTCTAGTTTTTCTTTTCTCCTGATTTCAGCCTGCATTTTCTCACCTAAGGTAAATTGTCCACCCAACCCTGTAATGCACACTCTATTGATTTCTGTCTTTTGAAGTCTTTTTCAGGTTTTTTAAACCTCTCCCTTTTAGCTTTCTCTGATTTCCCAATAGATGGAAGAGAACTTTTTGTCTTGAAACTTTCTTAGGTTGATCCAATCTTCCCTTTACACCATCACATTCTACCTTGTATGATGTTTGTTTTGTATGTGTGTATGTGTATAAACATACATATCTGTGCATATACACATATATTTGTATGTGGGTATATATATATGTATATATATATATATGCACACACACGACATACACGTGTACATAGATAGATATACCCTTCTTTTAGAAAAGAGATGTATACCTACCTATATATCTGTCTATGTCTGTCTATCTATCTATCTATCTATCTATCTATCTATCTATCTATCTATCTATCTATCTATCCAGCCTGCTCTTTGATTGTAAGTTTATTGAGGGAAAGTGTTATATAATTTTTAACCTTTGTATTTTCAGTGACTAACACAGGACCATAATTGCGATTAATATATTTGAGAAATGCATTGAATTGAAATAGTGTGAAATAATCTATTCAGGTGCTTCGTGAGTCTGACCCTTCAGCAATAGTATTGCAGTTCAGACACAGATTACTGTATTAGATCTTCCCCTAGTCCAGTGTCACCACTACTGCTTCTATATATTATTATAATTTTAAATGCCATAGTAAGTCACTTCTCCTTTTGTTTCTTTACAGCTGGGTCCCTGGAATGGCTTTGGCACACTGATAGAATTGCCTGAACCTAAGATGGGTTCCAACCTTTATGCTCTTACCATGGAAGATGATTGTGAACTTCTTAAAATCAATGCAAAGGAGTATGCCAAGGTTAAACAGGTATGGTGAGCATATTCCCTGGTGTAAAATAGTCTTATATGATATAAAAGATAATAACGTTGTAAATTACATAATTATGTTAGATATATAAGACAATGTAATGCATCATATATTATCATATGTATATATGTATCTGTACATGTAGATGTATATAGTTATATATAATTTTTCTTAGTCATAGATACTTGTACATATATAATATTGTGTATAATAAATAATTCAATGAATTATGTAATATAATATATAGTATATTTTATCATATTTTGTATTCTATTATTACTAAAATATATATTCTTGTATGTATATATAAACATGTCATTATATTTATTTACATATGCATATATATTATATATGTCACATATTATATAATATGCCATTAAATGAATTGTATTATATCTGACTATATCTTATTATACCATATTATAATATATCATTATCTTATATAATGTAAATTGTAATGTATTATATATTATATAACATGATATGCAATCTATTGATCTATATGTGTATATAAATATTGCACGTATAGATATATACTCATGGACATGCATATCTATATGTCTATGATGACATGTCTGTATTACATAT
Organism: Bettongia penicillata ogilbyi; assembly: GCA_023548195.1. NCBI lineage: Eukaryota > Metazoa > Chordata > Mammalia > Diprotodontia > Potoroidae > Bettongia > Bettongia penicillata. Next base: position 2,947,719 of record JAJHZJ010000775.1, read on the forward strand.
TCATGTGTTAGAGAGTCCTATTCTGTGTATACCACGGTACAGTCAGATCTAATGGGACTCACTTTTATTTTTGGCCAATTCAAATTCAATAAATATTAAATGCCCTTATGATAGAAGAAACAATATGTGTTGAGAAGAATCATTACTGTAAATAGTGTGGGATTGTTAGCAGTACATTCATTTGAAATGTCAGATCTCCTCAGATTTCATATTGTAAGCGTTAGAGTTCAGATTTGTGTAGGATATGAAGGCAGTGAAGTTTTAGGATTCATCTCTGCAGATGTAGACAGTGTTAGTGATATCCTTCAAAGTACAAAAATCCCTGAGGATTGTGTCAATGCATTGACCATTAAAATACACAAACAAATATAGGTTCTCCCTCTGATTCATCTAAAGGAGTCTCAGGTGTTTGCTAAACTTGATTATCAAGGGATGCTGTCTTATCAGGGATAAAACAGAGGATTCATGGAAAGTTGCTTTTCAACCGAGCTATGACTATTAACACTCTACTATGGCATTTATTTTCCTAGTACTCCTAAGACTTCTCAGAAGTTTTAAAATAATGATGCCAGTAATCTGTTGAACAGGGGAACAATTACACAGATAGTAAAATATCACGATCTTGTCTCCTTTACCCCATGAACTTCCTGGAGTACACACACACACACATAGCCTATACAGGGTGTAGCCCACTTTATCTGCTTATATTGTCTTGCAGAATGTGAAAAGGGAATTTTGGACAAAGAAGAAATTGTTTCTGGGGTATATTGTTGTACCCTGCTGTGAAGTTTAAGTGGAGTGCTAGACGGCACAATGCCCTGGAAACTGCCTCCCCCACTCCCATCAGGACCTCACCGGATAATGTTTCCATTGTTTTGATAATATTCGCTATTACCTTGTATGGAAGTTTCCATTTCTTGGGACTATAATAATAATACAACTTTATGTGGTGCTTTTATATTGACCCAAGAGAGTGCAAATGTTGTCTCCATTTTCTAGAAGAGAAAGCAGACTCAGTAATGGTGAGCTAAACGTGGCTCCATGGCTATTGAAGATGGAATTTGATCCTGCATCTCCTGACCATAAATTCATTGTTCTTTCTGCTTTATCACATGGTCTCTCCATTGCAAGGTTTAAGAAGGAGGGAAAGAAACAAGCATTTATTAAGTATCTACTATGTGCTAAGCCCTTCACAAATGGTATCTCTTTAATTCTTACAATGTCCTTACAAGGTAGGTGCTGTCATTGTCCTTATCTTCAGGTGAAGAAGCTGAGGCAGAAAGAGGTTAAGTGACTTATCCAGGTTCTTACAGCTAGCAAATGTCTGAACATTGATATGAACTCAGATCTTCCTGATCCCAGGCCCAACATATTATCAGATGAGACATTAAGAAGCCCTTGACGGTGCATGTTATGCAGTAAGCGCTACATAAATCCTTATTCCCATTCCTTCTCTCCTCTATCCACTGTGCTATGTGGTAGCTGTTCACAAGGTGGCGATCCTATTTCTTACAGACCCTGAAGACTCATGCTTTCTTTGATCACTTTTTCCTTCATCTTTCTACTCTTATTAGTAATCCTAGTATAGCAGGATCCTTTCATCATGGAACAAATACTTTTGGCTCATTAACTGGTTATGTCCTGTTCCCATGATGTAATCTGTGTTGCTTTCTCATTTCACTCAAGTCTTTCCTCACTCCATTCCATTCTCTACTCCACTTCATCCTCGAATAAGCTGAAAATCAATTTTCCTAAAAGCACAAATCTGACCATTTCACACTCTACCTGCCCTTCATCATTCAATCAAATCCAGCGCTCCCTTACTCAAATCAGAGTCAACTGCAAGTCATGTCATCGTCTTGATGTCATGCTCCTCTTCGAGAATGAAGAACAAACACAACTAAATATATATATGTACTTACATGCATTGATGTGTATCGCTATATATCTATACGTGTGTATACATACACACATATACACATATACAAATACATGTGACTTTTAAAGCCCTTAGGACCTTCACAATCTGACTTATTCTTACCTTTCTTGTTCTCTTATACATTACTTCCACCATGTCTTCTGTGGTCCAGGGATACTGACTTTCCTGCTGTTCCTTGTACACGGTACTCCATTTGCTGACTCTTCACATTTTCATTGGCTGTCTCTCATGCTTGAAGGACATGTTCCTCCTGGATCACCATGTTCTTTCACCCCTTCTTCCTTTATCTCTGCCTTTTGCTTTCCTGGGTTTCTTCAGATCTCAGCTAAGGTCTTACCTTTCTACTATAAGACTTTCCTTGTCCTCTTTAATCTTAGTGCTTTTCCTCTAAGATTGTCTCCAATTTACCCCACATATATCCTAGTTGTACATCACTCTTTCCATATTATCTTGCTTATTAGACTGTGATCTCCTTTTGTTTTTCTTTGTATTCCTAGCACATTGCCTGACACATTATATATGACACTTAATAAATGCTAGTTGACGATATCTAAGCCTGTTATTCTTTTGACCAAGTGACCCTAATGGAGCAAAACTCTAATAACTAGGGCTATAATTTTCAAAGTTAGAACTCTATTTTTCTAGTGTCACAGACAAATGGCATTTTTTTCTTTTAAAATGTCTCTCTCCAGCTTCCTGAAATAAATAGATGAATGAATGAATAACTGAATATATAATATGGAATACAAAAAGTACAAAACATGGTGTCTGCTTTCCAGAAGCTTATAATATAATTAAGGAGATACACCACAAATACACATGTACACATAGGCATAATGATAATTAGAAAGGTAGCATACATTAAGTGCCAAATATAGAAACCAATAATAATAGCATTTCAGAATTGAGAGAGAACACCATGGAATGAAATAGTGGGATTTAAGTTGAGCTTTAAAGAGCTTTTTAAGGAGTTGTATGTATAGGATGACTGACAATAATCGTTCTAGATAGCCAGAACAGAAGAAAAAAAAGATAGGAGATTAGAATGGCCAAGTATTCACGGACTTCTAGCAAATCAGCATGGCTAAAAGTGGAGAGTTATTTTTATGGAAATCATAGGATCATAGGATTACTAATTTAGAGTTAGAGAGTATCTAACTAAATCACCTCATTTAACATATGAGGAAATTGATGCCCAGAGTGATTAAAGAAATTGCCATTGGCCACACAGCTAGTGAAAAAGCTGAGATGGGAGCCCAGGTCATCTGACTCTTTCTTCTACGTCATGCCGAATTATTATAGTTTTCAATAATCATTCATTTGTTTCCTATGACAGTCCTGATTTTATGACAACAAAGTATTCTTTCTAACAAGAGGCTTACAAAAATAATTACTTTGTATTCAGAACTTTTTTTCCAGGAGTATCATCCAGAGAATAATAGTGGAACAGTTGCCTTTCAAGGTAGGTTTTAACTCATATTAGGGAGGATCTGAAAGACAATTGGGAGTCATTAACGTTTTTGAGTATGGGAATAACATGAAAGCAATCTGTTAAGAAAATTGATATTACATGATTACCATTGCATTGTGGAGGACTGTGAGGGGCAAAGTAGCAGGGACCCTTCCCCTCCATTTACACTGAAACTGCATTTGTCAAAGTCTTTATTCTCTTCTACTTGTTTATTGCCTCTGATTTTGGGCTGTCCTTTCTCAAAATTAGTCTGTATACTCCTAATAAAACTAATCTTTCTATAATACTTTGATCAAAATCTTAAATGCATAGTAGACACTCAATAAAGAATTTAGTATGGTTGATTTATAGTATATAAATAATTACGAAGGCTTATTTTATAAATTAATTCAATTCGGTTTATCTCTATTTTCTTGTTAATCCACAAACATTTATTAAGTACTTAACATGTGTTAGGCATGATATTTACTATACCATAACCTCCTAAACAGCAACCCCCCCTCCCATTTCCAGAATATATTTAAGGAAGGCAGCATTGCTAATTATTTATGCTTGCATATACTGTCTACCTGACTAGATTTCCAAGGTCTATTGCAGGGGTGGGAAAACTTCAGCCTTGAGACCACATGTGGCCCTCTAGGTCCTCAACTGTGGTCCTTTGGCTGAATCCAAACTTCACAGAACAGGATTTGTTCTGTAAAACCTGGACTCTGAACAGGCCACACCTAAGGACCTAGAAGGCCACATGTGGTCTTGAGGCCATAGGTTTCCCATTCCTGGTCTATAGCCATAGTAAGTTCCTCAAGATCAGGAAGGAGAAATTATTTATTTTTTCCTTTCATTCATATCCTGTAACACAGGACTTCCTGAACAGTTAGCATTCCTTAAATGCTTAAAGTATAATAGAGACCAGAGAGTTCAATCAAAAGGCAGGGATATTTACCTCAAGAATTTACAAATTTTTGTATCAGAAGAACAGAAGCATGGTGTGAATTGGACATTGAAATTATTAATCCTGAAGTTGAAATCTGCTTCTCAGGAAAATTGTTTTGATTTTCAGAGTGGCAGCTTTTTATTTCAAAGTATTACAGTTTCAGTTTTGAGCCTGAGAAGATGAACTTTTGAATTTGATCTGATAGAATGATGGAATTATTAAAAACAAACAATGAAAATTTTTTAAAAAAGGAATGCCATGTACAAGGATTTGAAAAGTGAAAAGTGAGAAAAGAGGGAAACGATTTAATTAGCATGCCTATGCTTATAATTCTTAGAAAGTATAAACACGTTCACCTCTCTGTGGTAATAAAAGTGATGCTTTTACAGTAATGCCATTCCTTCAGTATGTGTTTGATTCACTGAATTCTAACCAGGCAAAGACTGTTTTTTTCCTTTGCCAACCTCCATAGCTGTGGTCCTTTTTTTCCCCTTATTTTCTTCTTGCTATCTTCTTTTTCACCTGGTGATGAATAATCTGTTCATTCATTCTCTTTCAGGAACAAGCTAAAATGGAAAAACTTACAAGGGAGCAGCTAATCCATAAGTGCCCCTATTATCGAAATTGGCCTAAGCTTTCTGTAGATGAGTTAACTGTTCACATTAAATGGAGGCGATACCCTCCTGGACATGGTAAGTTCCATCATTTAATTTGTGCATTACATTTCCAAAATATTGTCATTGTGAGACATAGATTAAAAAAAGTGACAGATGATATTTTTGAAGAATTCTCAAAATTGATCATTTTCTTAAGCAAGTTTCTATTAGTCCAGGGCATTCAGTGTGGTAGACAGTCAATAAATATTTGTTGAATAAATTGATAATTTCCATACAAGTTTAATTTGTTACAGAAATTACTGTTGGTTATTTAAATACAATACCAATAAAACATCTGTTAAGCATCAACTACATGACACTGTAATAGATGCTAGGGATACAAAGATAAAAACAATAGATGCTATCCTCAAGGCTCTTATATTCTTTGTGTGAAGATGACATAAATGAGTAAAGGCACAGTAAAGCCAGGTATCAGAGAGCTCTAATTCTTGGGGTTAGGTATTAGGAGGATTAGAAATCATATCTGAGGGGGAAGTAACTGAGAATTGAAGTGAGGGCTGGATTCTAAGAGGATGAAGGAGAAATACATTCTGGATATGTTGGATATATACATATACACACATATATATCTATATTTATATTATATTTATATGTATCTCTCTCTCTCTATATATATATAGTGTGTGTGTGTATGCATAGCAGATATAGTGTTGAATTCACAGAAAATCTAACAATACTATTTGGCTAGGACTGAGTTCTATTCAGAAGAAATCTGAATAGTAACAATATGATGATAATTCATGTCTTTTTAAAGCAATCTAAGTTTACAGATTTTTACAGTTTTGCAAATTCTCATGAGAATTCTGTGGAGGTAGGTACTGTGAATGTAATTATTTTGTCAATATCTCTCATAAGACACAAAGATACCTGCCACATATTGGAGTGGGGAGGTGGGCAATAGTTTCACTTTTCTAGCTTTGTCCCTACTCGGATAGTCTGAGAATTTCACTAACACCACCCAGTATTTTGTGACCAGCTGCCCTTGTATGCATAGACTTCATAAAACAAAACAAAAATAAAAGGAAAGGAAATTTATTTTGAAATGAACTCATTCATCCATCTATTTATTCATCTATTTATATTTTTCATTTTTATATTTATATTCTCAAATAATCTGAGAATTTCGCTTTATAACACCACCCAGTGCTTTGTGACCAGTTCTCCTTGGATGCATACTCTTCACAAAACTCAAAAGGAAAAGGAAAAGCAAAGCGGGGAAAGGTCAGGAAAAAACAAATACAATTTTATATTAGAGCTCATAGAAAAACCCATCAGTGTTCAATCCTTCCCCAGAGATTGACTTGACCATCACTAGGCATTTAATAGGCGGAGCTTCTCGCTACAATTTTCTAGTGTGGTTCCTTAGAACATATTTCCTCCTGAGACTCCTTGGAAGATGGCACTGGTCATCTCTTCTGTGTGCCTTATCTCTCCTTCACACAAGTCGATCTGCTGTTCTCTTCTGCTATCATCAGATATTATGAGGTTTTGTTCCCTCTGCTGTCCAGTATCCTGGATAGTAATGTCATTCTTCCTGAAGCTTTTTGTAGCTCAGAGCAGATTTTGATGTGCAACTTTCCTTGGCCTCTCTCTCAACCTTGTGCCCCACTCAGAGGTCTTTTCCAAATTTTTTTTGGATTCTCTAGCCCTCCCTCTCATTAGCACACCCCCTTTACCCATTTATTATAGCATTGTCAAGCAATGGAAACCGCTCCAGATGCCCCCCTTGCATTATAGGTACCTTAACCTTGTTCTCATGGGACACATTATCATCCCTTTCTAAAGCCTGAGTCCCTTTGGGGCTCACTGAGTGTGGTTATATAAATTATGTAGGGATACTTCCATCAATTGCCAGACTAGGAGGACTGTGAAGATGATGAGAGCACTCCAATTGCCAAGAACTAACCTTAATTATATTTCAAAGAGACAGTTTTAAATGTTCTCTATGAAACTTCCAAAACCCTATTTTACAGATAGGATAATTGAGATAAAGAGATTAAATGGTTTCCATTTCTATTTTTATCCTCAAGCTACCTGGTAATTGCTTGAATGTCTACATGTATGATGCCTCCAGTAGAATGTCAACAATCTTGAAGCCAGTGGCTATAACCTTTTCTGAATTCCCATTTCTTAGCATATAGTGCTATATACACAGTGAGAGACTAATAAGTATTTGTTGGATTAAATTGGAAATGAGAAACAGATTTGATAAAAAAAATGTTTATTATCCCACTTAGTACTGTGTGTGGGAGAGAAAAAAATACATTTATCAGATTTTAGAGCTCTATGTGGTCAGATTCAGTAACATTAAATAATATAGGCTGTTAAAAGAATGTCAACTAAATTCCATATGTTATCCAAAATAATCTTCCAGTAATCTTCTTATTCCTCTCCATTTGATGTATGTAATTCCTGGACTGATCTGACAGAGATAATAATTTAGAAAGACTTATATTAACTCTCAGAAATACATTATTATATAAATGAACCACTGTTATTTCGGAAGATAAAATTCTATTCAATTGGTAACTGAAATACCTAATTGGGTATTCATGACATGTTTGACCTAATGTAGTATGTTTCTATTTCCTGTTTATGATATTATGTGAAAAAATGTAATGGGATTATGTTGTGAAATTGAGGCAAATGAACTTTTCTGAAGGCAGAGTGATCATTAATAATGAATAGAACCTCACTCTGTAAATCAGAAAATGTTGTGGTAGGATGTTTAGCTTTTCTAAGGACTACATCTTTGGTGTCTAAAGTATCAGTCAGGTTGTTGCATCAGCTTTCATTTCCAGATCTTTCAAATAAATTTTCTTCTGCAAATCAGTGTGAGAATATAGGAGTGAAATTTCAAACACATTGAGATATTTCAGACATGTCATGTCCTGTCTGGAATGGAATGGAATCCAGAATGAGTTTCTTGTGTATGTCTTTCATATGATGCACAGAACCTTGGTACATTTGTTGGTTTTGCTTTTTCACTCCAGCAAAATGCTGCCTCCTTTTCACCTAAATAATTTGAATTTTTAATGATCTGATACCACCCAATGTTTGCTGACTAATTTCTTCATAGGCACACCATTCACCAACTCAAAAGAGAAAAAAAAGGACATTTTCACAAAATAAATAGACTCCTATTAGAGCCCATAAACTTGACAATAGACATCATTAGTCAGATTTACTTATTAACTATAAGATTAGGGAGATTCAATAGCCCTTTGAGTCTAGTTTCCTTATCTACAAAAATGAGATTACTATTTCTATCTGATCTACCTCACAGAGTGGTTGTGAGGAGCAAGTGAGATCATGTATTTGAAAAAGTTTTGTAACTATGAAAACATGTTATGGATTTAAAGTGGAATGATATCAAAAGTCTGCCAAGCGTATGAATCAATGATTCTGATGATCTTGTGATGTTCCCTATTACTTGGCATAAATCAAGATCTTTTAACATTGTATTAGTCTAGAAAGAAAATTAAGAATATGTTAGAGGAAGCTTTTTTTTTGTAAAGATAATTGATCATTGATAGTAATTGTTAAATATCCATCTGAAATATTAATGCTCAAAGATATACTGTTAGTCACATTTAGAAAACCATTGAAATGTTTTAATTGACTAAAATCTATTTCCCTTTTCTCACCATCACAATTCTAAGAAAAAAAAGACCTTTCAATAAATGTACATAATAAAGAAAAATTAATTTCTGCATGTCATATATGTATATATCTATATCTACATAGACATGTATATAGTAGATCTTCTGGAATCATGGCCTAGTCCTTGTGTTTCTTAGAGGTCCAAGTCTTTCAAAGTCATTTGCCTTTACAATGTTGTTACTGTACCCATTTTTCTCCTAACGCTATTCTATTCACTCTTCATCATTTTGTATGAATATTTTCACGTTTCTCTGAAACCATCCCTTTCATCATTTTTTATGGCACAACAGTATTCTACTAAACTCATGTAAAATCATTTGTTCAGTCTTCCCCTAGTTGATGGATATCATTTACTTTCTTGTTGATTACCCAAAAGAGCTGCTGTAAATATTTTTGTGCATATGGATGCTTTTTGTCTTTAATCACTTTGGAATATATATATATATATATATATATATATATATATATATATATATCTAAATATGGTATCACTTGGTCAAAGGGTAAGCTATTTATTAACTTTGGGGCATAATTTTAAATTGCTTTCCAGAATGGATGGATCAGTTCCAAACTCCTGTGATAGTGCATTCATGTGTTCATTTCACCAGTCTTTCCTACACTTGTCATTTTCCTTTTTTGTCAGTTTTGCTAATCTGGTGAATATGTAGCACACATTTATTTAATTTCTTTTTTCCTAATTATAAGATGTTTAGAGAACTTTTTTCTTATGACTATTGATAATATAAATTCCTTTAGGAGAAAACTGCCTACCTCTAATCCTCATATATTCAAGCCCATTTCTTATTTATCTTGGAAATGAAATCTTTATCATAGCATCTTGTTACAAAGACTTTTGGAAAATCTTTTTAATCTTGTTTCAAACACTAATGGTAAACCCAAAGTTGATATTGTTTTTGTTTTGTTTTGGTCACTAAAAGAATATTGGTGTTAGGGAGAGGGGTCTTCATTTCACAAGAAGAATTAAAATTATATTTTTAATTAAATAGATGAACAATAGAATAAAAGCATACTTCCATAGAACATTTCTCATTATTTGGAGGTCATTGTGCTGGAGAAGCACCATAGGAGAGAAGTTCTGTAGGATTTTTTTAAATTAACATAAATAATGGAATAGACTTACAGGTTTGGTCTGAAGCAAAATTATATGTGAGGCAAAGTTTGTGTTTAAATTTTTCCATTCTCATTCAGTATGTTTAAATTATGTCGTAATTTCTCCTTAGATTGCTGATACCTCCCAAGCATGTGGTCTGCCCATGTGTGTGTGCCCTTTTTGATTATTGACCTATGCTCTAAACCCATAAGGTTTCTGCTCCCCATTTGTGTTCTCTGTCCAAGAGTGTCAAGATTGTTCTCTGCTAGGTGACAATCTGAGAAACTGATTGATGTTATTATTTTAAAGGCCACTGATATTTTGATAGAAGTCCTGAATTAAAATTTTAAAGGGCACTCAATTTTACAAATAAATGTTTATACTTGTTTGAATTTAGGAAACTGGAGGGAAATATAGGGTAATTCTGCTAAACTAAAAGAACAAACTTTACCTATAAAGTTGAAGAAGGAGATTCCTGCTTTGAAGAAAGTTCTTCATCCAAACCTCATGGAAAATTATGTCAAAATTTGGTTGCCCAGAGAAGTTCATCAGTGTTGTATGTCAATTTCATTCTTGCTTGGGTTCTGGATAGTGGACTTTGCTGTCGTATCTTCCCAGTCTCCAACTGAGTGAAAAGGTTGTGTGCTTGCTCCCATGCTTTTTACCATGACGTTTTCAGTCATGTTGTCAAATGTTTTCGGTGAGGATGAACCTGGCATCAAGGTCAGCTACTGTATTGATGGTAAATTCTTAAAACTGAAAAGGCCCAAAGTCGAGGGAGTATTTGTGTATGAAACCTCATGACTAACTGTGTCAAATGCCTTGGTCAGATCTACAAACATTGTGTACATTCCTCTATTTTGCTGCTCCTGGTGTTTCTCTTGGAGTTGTCAGGTAGCAAATACCATATCGACTGTCCCTCAGCCCTGTCTGAAGTCACATTTGCTCTCAGGTAGATGACCATTTTGCAGGTGAAGGATCACCAAATTAAGTAGGACTCTGACATGAATCTTGCCAGCAAAGACTAAGAGAGAGACCCACACAGTGACTGTCACAGGACAATCTATATTTCCTTTACCTGTATAGAGATGGACAATGTCATTGAATTCCTGGGGGATAACCTCCTTCCATATAACCTGGAAAATTTCAGTCAGTTTTCATATGACCAATGGATTCCCTACCTTTAAAATCTCAGCTGGAATAGCTCAGCAATATCTCTAGCATCCAAGGTATGCTTACCTATACTGATTCAAGGATGACATTTCCTGGACTCATACTTTAAGTTGAAAAAAATATATATCTGAGCTTGTTGTAAAATGGCATAACATTCAAAATTGTCTACCACTTTAACTCTGGCCAGTATAGAAATTTTATGTATTACAACAATGCTAACAATTTTTACAGAATCCGTTCTCATTTTTACTACACTCATATCTGTATTCTGGTGTGAGTTCTCTGATATTGAATAGATGAATACTCTCATAAACTGTTTTCCCACATTCACTACCTTCATAAGCTTTTGGACCAGATGGGTCCCATGAATATGTCAGAAAAATCTAAGGGTCTAGCTTAGTGGCTCAATTTGTGCAGTCACTAAATTTCTGAGATTTGGTTCATTCATTCATAGGGTACAGTAAAAGGTCAAGTGATACTAATTTATTCTCTTTCCGTGGAATGATGTAACATGATAGGTTCTTACTAGTGCAATGTTTTTAATGTCTCTCTATTTGACAGCAAAACATTGCATAAGCAACTTGAGAAATATTCTGAGGAGAACAATTACAGAAATTAAAATTTGGTAAATAGGTCCTAGGAGGAAAATATAAATGAACTCAGTGTATTTAGCCTAGAGAAAAGAGAGAACTTCAAAAATGTGAAATGAAATATATTTTCCTCAACTTGCACTGAATATACGATTTGAACTTAAATTGAATAATAGGCAATTGCCTATTATTAGATCGGACATTAGGAAATAGTAGTTGATCTTTGTGAACTTCACCCAAGTGTCACCTTTTTCTGGTGGGTTCTAGGAAAAGTCCAGGTAGTATTTATCGGAGAGGTTTAAATGTAACGTAACCATATCCAAAAATGAATAGATAGGTAGGGATAGCTCCTGAGGTTCCTTCATGGTCTGTAATTCTTGAAATGTGTATATATTTTTAACAATATGATAACATATATAAAATTAGGCACAATTACACATAGATACACAAATTTATAATATACTTCATTGAACTTTGATGTTTTGGATGTGAGTTGTCACCCTTCCCCTCTGGCTTAGTGAAAATATTTGACAGTTTCTGTGGCCAAGAAAGTCTCATCACCCTTTAGCCACACTAGTTATAAATTTTTCTGAAGTCAGCTGATTCAGTCCTTGGATAACAGAATGTTAGTTCCTGGAGAGTAGGAATAATTTTATTTTTAATATTTTGTTTCAAGTAACAACTTTGGTCCTTGGCAAATACTATGTGCATAATAAATACTTCTTGATTGTTTTAATGTCCCATTGAGATTGTACTGAAATTCTTTTCAGATTTGAAAGGTCTTCCAGAGTTTGTAATAGGCTTTGAGGATCCAGAGACCACCTTAATGCCCACATCAGAAGCTTTTAAAAGTCTTTTAGTTTGGGACATAAATTTGTAGATGAGCATGTGTATGTAAAGAAAATACTCTCTATATATTTACATAACTTTCTATTTTCTTATCCATTCTACATTAACACAATTTCAATTTTTCTCCCAAATTTCTTACCAAGTTGATCTAAAAGGTATTATTTTTAGTGCTATTTCCAGAGAGGCATTACCTTAAAATGGGGAAATAATTATCTTTATTTAATTTCTGTACATCAGAAGAGCTAGTGTGCAGAAGTGCTGATTAATGCCATTGCTTTATTCTGCTGTGCCTATCTGACATTCATTTCCTATCCCCCCCACCCCTCCTTCCTGCACTCACTTCAGATAATTTTGCTTTTGATTCACTCCTTGAATTTGCTGAGATGATCTCCAAGGAGATACTAATTTGATGAATCTCTGGGCTGCCTGTCTCCTATTGCCCATTTTTTGGGGAGGGATAAAGGGAGAGGAAATACTAACAACATACCATGTGTTAATTTGGCTGACTCCCAAGGTCCTTGAAGCCTGCTTTTTCTGCTGTGTCTCTTGATAAGAAAATAGTTTATTAGTTAAAGGGACTCAGCCAAATTTGGAGAGAGATTTTTTATAATAATCAATTTACCTTTAGGAATGTATGGAGGGTCATAGACTTTGAGATCTGTGTTAGGAAAAAGGGAAAATTTAGACTTGATTTGATGTTAGGAAGATAAGGCATAGTATTATAATAGCAATAAGTTAAAGATGTCCATCTCAAGAGTTATTAAAATGGAAAAGAAAAATAGAACTAAATTTATAAATATGTGTATATATTCCACATAGCCATGTATTTTTATATATTCAAATTCACTATTATCTAGCTGCATGACAAGGCTCTGTCTGGTCCTCGCTTTCCTATCTTTAAATATGAAGGAATTAGACCAGGTAAGGCACCTGCTATAAATTATATTTTCAAAGAATTTAGCTATAAAGGCAAAAGAGATGTAGCATGATAGCAGAGATAGAAGGGTCAAGTGAGTTTTCTCAGATGTTGGAGACATGGGCATGTTTGTCGGCAATAGGGAATGAGTTAGTAAGTAGGAAGAGATTGAAAATAAAGGATAGACTGGTAACGACAGAAAGGGCAGTCTATTAGCAGATACTGTATGGAAGGGGACCAGTTAAAGAGTTAGAGCTAACAGCCTTGGGAAGGAGTAAGGCCATCTAATTTTCTGAGACAGGATAAAGGAGGAAATAGTGGCAGAAGGCATCTGAGTGACACGAGATGGGGAAGAGAGGAGAAGAAGGAGCTCATCGAGAATGATCTTGATGTTTTGAGGCAAGGTTCTTGTATGAGAAGGTAGGGGTGAGGAGCTGTGGGAGACTTGAAGAGGGATGAAAAGATTTGAAAGAACTGCTATGAAGAATGGAATAGTTATTGCTCACCATTCATCTTCAAAGAGGACCAATGACATGACCAGTAATGTCTTGACTAGCACATGAATTGGATTTAAATAAAGCAGAGTTGTGCAAAGTCATCAATCTCACTTTCTCTTCCAGAGGCATTGAAGACATTGGTAGGAGTTATGGTCCAGGATGACCTTGGCATCTTGGATTCTGATCAAGCTCTCAGCACTTCATAGCACCTGCTTTAGCTGCTTAAATGGCCATTGGAACAAATTGTTCTCACTGCCCATTCTGCTAGGGAAAGTTTCCATGTGCTTGGGATAGTTGACAAAGGAAGTGTAGAAAGATTGCCTAGCTACAGTGAAGGGTCAGTTGGGGTTGTGTAACATAAATCTGTAATGGACCCAGCCAGAATGGTTGAATACTTTTCTTTATTTTTTCCAGCAGCATGTATGTAGGATGAAGGCAGTGGATATGAATAGTAGGAGGTATCTAAAGTTGAGGCTCAACAGGGAGTAAATGGAGAAATTAAAAGGGGGGCTAGGGATTCAAGAAAAAATATTGTGAAGTTGAATTTGCTTACCCAGGGGAAAGCATGGGAGATGAGAAAAAAATCCATGAGATGGGGAAAATGGGAGAGTAACTAGTGAAGCGGTAATTGGGAGAGAATTAAAATTAGCTAAGGGATTAGTGATTATAGGTTAGATGAAGAGTAGGGTTTTGTAGGGAAAGGCAAAGGGAAAGGTGAAAAGCCTAAACATATGTGTACACACACACACACATATATATACACACACATATTTTATATACTTATGTACATATAATATATATATAAATAGTGACTTCTCACCCATATATGTATGTATCTATGTGTATATATATATATACATATGTATATAAGATATTAAAATTGGCTTTTCACCTCACACACATATACATGCATAAAATAAAGTTATTTATAATGATTATTAAACACCTATATGCCAGATACTCATAAGTGCCAGGGATACAAAAAAACAAAAACACAAGATAGAAGACTGTCCCTGCTCTTAAAGACCTCACAGTCTAATGGGATAAACAACATACAAACAGCATAATGTACAAACAAGCTCTGTATAGTATAAATTTAAAATGGTCAACAGAGAAAAGACTCTAGAATTAAGAGAGATAGAGAAAGGCTTTTTGTAAATGTTGGGATTTTAACTGAGACTTGAAGGAATCCAGGACAGTCTGGTGAGAGATTAAGGCATGGGGGACATTCAGTGAAAATGCTGGGAATCAGGACATGGAATGTCTTGTTTGAGAAGAGCAAGGAAGCCAGTGTCACTGGCTCAAAAAGCATATTAGGGATGAGGGGGTGAGGGAGGCATAAAGTATAAAGAAGAACAAAAAGGTGAGGGAAGTCATATTATTATAGGCTTTGGATGCCTATTTTTTTGTTTGTGCCTGGAGGTGATAAGTAGCTGCCTGAGTTTACTGAGTGCAGAGTAGGGGATATTTGTGACATGTTGGTTTATGGTTAACATATTAACTTTCTTCTTCTATAGACATGTTAAACTTGATTTGTACAAAACTGAGTTCATTCTTTTTCCCCCCACCCTCCTTCTTCATAACTTTTGTATTACTGTTGAAGATTACCATCAATACAGTTTAGATGCCAGCCTCATTGTCTCTCTCATACCTATATCCAATCTGTTGCCAAGACTCAATTTCTCCTTTGCAACATCTCTCAAATATTTCCCCTTCTTTCTTCTGACACTGCCTGGTACAGAATCTCATAACTTCATTCCTCAACTATTAAAATAGACCTCAGCATCTCAAACTCCTACCTCAATTCTCTCCTTACTCCAATCCATCCTCCATTCCCTTGCTAAATTAATCTTCTTTAAGCACAGTCTAACCATGTCACCCACCTATTCAGTAATCACTAATGGGCCCCTTTTACTTCCAGGATCAAATATATAGCCAAGCTCTGTTTGGCTTTTAAAGCCTTTTGTGACCTGACCCCTTCCTTTGGTCCCAGTCTCCTTATACATTCTTTGTCCACCCCCATTGCCATGTATCCAGCAATCCAATGACACTTACCTCCTTGCTATTCTTGGGACAGTACACTTCAACTTCCAACTTAACATTGTCATTGACTATGCTTCTTCCCAGGACTTTCTTCCTCTTCATCTCTCCTTCTAACTGTCATGGTTTCCTTCAAGTCTCAGCTAAAATTTCACCTTCTACAAAAAGCCTTTCCTAGTCATCCTTATTCTTTTTTTTTAATATTAATTTTATTTATTTTCAGTGTTCTACAATCATTACTTTACAACATAGATTTTTTTCACCTCCCTGCTCCTTTCCTACCCCCACCCTTCCCAAGACGGGATACAATTTTATATAGGTTCTATACCTACATTCCTTTTAAATACATTTTCACCATAGTCATGTTGTATAGAAGAATTAAAATGAATGGAAGAAATCATATAATAAACCAAAACATAATACCAAAGAAAATGATATGCTACATACTGCAATTGAATTCCATAGATCTTTCTCTGGATGTGGAAGACATGTTACCTTAAAAGACCATTGGGAATTTTCTTAAGTCCTTGCATTGCAATGAAGTTCCAAGTCTACCAAAAAAAAACTCTTGCACACTGTGGCCATTTCTGTTCTCCTGGTTCTGCTCCTTTTGTTCACCATCTGTTCATATAAGTCTTTCCAGGCCTCTCTGAAGTCTTCTTTTTCATCATTTCTTATAGCACAATAGTATCCCATTATATTCATATACCATAATTTATTCAACCATTGCCCAATTGATGGGCATTCCCTTGATTTCCAGTTTTTGGCCACCACAAAGAGTTCTGCTATCAATATTTTTGCACATGTGGGACCCTTTCCCATTTTTATGATCCTTGGGGAAACAGTACTAGAAGCGATATTGCTGGGTCAAAGGGTATACATACTTTCGTAGCCCTTTGGGCATCTTTCCAGACTGCCCTCCAGAATGGCTGAATCAGCTCACAGCTCCACCAACAATGAGTTAGCGTTCCAACTCTCCCACACCCTCTCCAACATTTATCATCTTCCTGTTCTGTCATGTTAGCCAATCTGAAAGGTGTGATGTGATACCTCAGAGTTGTTTTGATTTGCATCTCTCTAATCAATAGTGATTTAGACCACTTTTTCATATGACTTTAGATATCTTTAATTTCTTCCTCTGAAAAATGCCTATTCATATCCTTTGATCATTTATCAACCAGGGAATGACCTGTATTTTTGTACCTTTGACTCAGTTCTCTATATAGTCTAGAAATGAAGCCTTTATTACTGACACTAGCTGCAAAAATTCTTTTCCAGTTTTCTGCATCCCTCTGAATCTTGGTTGCATTAGGTTTGGTTGTGCAAAATCTTTTCAGTTTAATGTAATCAAAATTATTCATCTTGCACTTCATAATGCAATCTCTTGTTTAGTCAAAAACTCTTCCCTTCTCCATAAATCTGATATATATACTATTCCTTGCTCCAGCAATTTGTCCATAGCATCAATCTTTATACCTAGGTCATGTACCCATTTGGATTTTATTCTTGTGTATGGTGTCAGGCATTGGTCTAGGCCTAGTTTCTGCCACACTGTTATCCAGTTTTCCCAGCAATTTTGGTCGAACATTGAGTTCTTATCCCAGAAGCTGGGATCCTTGGATTTATCAAACAGTATATGGCTATATTCATTGCCTACTGTGTCTTGAGTACCTAGCATATTTCACTTGTCTACCCTTCTATTTCTTAGCCAATACCAAGTGGTTTTGATAATTACTGCTTTATAATAGAATTTGAGGTAATGGTAGTACTAGGTCACCTTCCCTAGCATTTCTTTTCATTAGTCCCTTTGATATTCTGGACTTCTTGTTCTTCCAGATGAATTTTGATATTATTTTTTCCAGCTCGAGAAAATAATTACCTGATAGTTTGATTGGTATGGCACTAAATAAGTAAATTAATTTAGGTAGAATTGTCATTTATATTATATTGGCTCAGCCTACCCACAAGCAACTGATGTTTTTCCACTTATTTAAATCTAACTTTATTTATGTGAAAGTGTCTTGTAATTGTATTCATATAGTCCCCAGGTTTGTTTTGGCAGATAAACTCCAAAATATTTTTTAGTGTCTACCCTAGCTTTAAATGGCATTTCTCTTTCTATCTCTTGCTGTTGGGCTTTTTTAGTAATATACAGAAATGCAGATTTGTGCGGGTATATTTTGTAACCTTCAACTTTGTCAAAGTTGTTTATTATTTCAAGTAGTTTTTTATTTGAATCTCTGGGATTCTCTAAAATATATCATCATATCATCTGCAAAAAGTGATAACTTAGTTTCTTCTTTGTATATTTTAATTCCTTCAATTTCTTTATCTTGTCTAATTGCTACAGCTAACATTTCTAGTACCATATTGAATGACAGTGGTGATAATGGACATCCTTGTTTCACCCCTGATCTTAATGGAAATGCATCTAGCTTATCTCTATTACATATAATGCTTGCTGAAGATTTTAGGTAAATACTGCTTATTATTTTATGAAAAGTTCCCTTTATTTCTATGCTCTTCAGTGTTTTTAGTAGCAATGGGTGCTGTATTTTGTAAAAAGTTTTTTCTGAATCTATTGAGATAATCATGTGGTTTCTGTTAGTTCTGTTGTTGATATGATCTATAATGCTAATAGTTTTCCTAATATTGAACCAGCCCTGCATTCCTGGTATGAATCCTACTTGATCATAATGTATAATTCTCATGATAAGTTACTGTATTCTTTTTGCTAAATCTTATTTAAAATTCTTGCATCTATAGTCATTAGAGAAATTGTTCTATAATGTTCTTTCTGTTTTGTCTCTTCCTGGTTTAGGTATCAAAACCATATTTGTATCATAAAAAGAATTTGGGAGTACTCCTTCTATCCCAATTTTTCCATATAGTCTATATAATATCAGAATTAACTGTTCTTTAAAAGTTTGGTAGGATTCATTTGTAAATCCATCTGACCCTGGAGATTTTTTCCTAGGGAGTTCATTGATGACTTGTTCAATTTCTTTTTTTGAGATGGGGTTATGTAAGTATTCAACTTCTTGTTCTGTTAATCTAAGCAATTTATATTTTTTAAAACATTCATCCATCTCATTTAGATTGTTGAATTTATGGGCACAAAGTTGCGCTAAGTAATTTCTAATTATTCTTTTAATTTCCTCCTTAATGGAGGTGAGTTCACCCCTTTCATTTTTTGATGTTGGTAATTTGGTTTTCTTTCTTTTTTTAAGATCAAATTGGCCAAAGGTTTATCAATTTTATTAGTTTTGTCATAAAACCAACTATTAGTTTTATTTATTAGTTCAATAGTTTTCTTAATTTCAATTTTGTTGATCTTTCCTTTGGTTTTCAGTACTTCTAATTTGGTATTTACTTGGGGATTTTCAACTTCTTCTTCTTCTAGCTTTTTTAGCTACATGCCCAAGTCATTGACCTCCTCTTTCTCTATTTTATTCATGTACACATTCAAAGATATAAAACTTTCCCTAGGAACTGCTTTTGCAGTATCTCATAAGATTTGGTAGCTTGTCTCATTATTGTCATCCTCTTGAATGAAGTTATTGATTGTTTCTATGATTTGTTGTTTAACCCACTTCTTCAGTTTCCAATTTTTGATTTATCTTTCCATGGCCTTTTATTACATATAATTTTTATTGCATTATGATCTGAGAAGGATGCATTGATTATCTCTGCCTTTCTGCATTGGATTGTGAGGTTTTAATATCCTCAAACATGGTCAATTTTTGCATATATGCTGTGTACCACTGAGAAAAATGTATATTCCTTTCTATACCCCATTCAATTTTCTCCAGAGATCTATCATATCTATCTTATCCAGAGTTTTATTTCACTCCTTAACTTCTTTCTTGTTTATTTTGAGGTTAGATTTATCAAGTTCAGAGAAGGGGAGGTTGAGGTCCCCCACTAATATAGTTTTGCTGTCTATTTCTTCCTGCAACTCCCCTAACCTCTCCTCTCAGAATCTGGATGCTATACCACTTGGAACATACATGTTTAGTAATGATATTGCTTCATTGTCTATGGTTCCTTTTAGTAGGAAATAGTTTCCATCCTTATCCCTTTTGATTAGATCTATTTCTGCTTTTGCTTTGTCTGAGATTAGGATTGCTACCCCTGCTTTTTTATGTCAGTTGAAGCACAATATATTCTGCTTCAACCTTTTACCTTACCTTGTGTGTATCCCCCCGTTTCAAATGTGTTTCTTGTAAACAACATTTTGTTGGATTATGGCTTTTAATCCATTCTGCTATCTCTCTCCATTTTATGGGAGAGTTCATTCCATTCGCATTCACAGTTATGATTATAATCTGTCTCTTTCCCTCCATACTCTTTCCCATCATTTGTGCTTTTAGTTCTCCTGTCTCCCTTCCCCTAGTCAACAGTTTTCACATTTGACCACCACCTCCTGTAGCCTTCTCTTCCTTCTTTCAGCCCCCCTCCCTTTTATTCTCCTTTACCCTTACTCCTTCTTCCATCCCTTTTAGCTTCCCCTCCCCTTTCTTCCCCCTTCCCCTTATACTCCCTATAGAGTTAGTTAGATTTATATACTTAAGTTTTTCCCTCCTTGAAGCAAATCAGATGAGAGTCCCTCTCAATGTTCATCTCTCTCCCCTCTTTCCCTCTACTATAATTTTTTTACTTCTTCCTGTGGTGTAATTTGTCATTTTCTGCTTCCTCCTTTTCACATTTCCTGTTACAATCACTTCACATGCTTGAATCACATCATTTGCTTTATACCCATTCCCTCTATCTATGTATATCCCTTTTATGTGTCATAACAGATGTACAATTCTCAAGATTAACAAGTGTCATCTTCCTTTTTAAGGAGGTAAGCAGTTTGCCCAGATTGAGTAACAAGTTTTTCTTTTCCTGTTTACCTCTTTATGCCTCTCCTGAGACCTATGTTTTAATATTGAATTTTCTATAGAGTTCTGGCCTTTTTGTCAGGATGACCTGGAAATCACTTATTTTGTTGAATCTCCATCTCCTTGCCTGAAATGTTATGCTGAACTTTGCTGGGTAATTGATCCTTGGTTGTAGTCCCAGCTCCTTTGCCTTACAGAATATCATATTCCGGTTCCTTCGATCTTTTAATGTAGAAGCTGCAAGGCCCTGCAGCTCTTCGATATTTAAATGGTTTCTTTTTTGCTGCCTGTAGTATTTTCTCCTTCACTTGATAGTTTTGGAATTTGTCAATGATATTTCTTGGTGTTTTTGGTTTGGGATCCCTTTCGGGAGGTGAATGGTGGATTCTTTCGATGACTATTTTGACCTCTCGATCTAGCTCCTCTGGGCAGTTTTCCTTGTTGATTTCTCAGACGATATTGTCCAGAGTCTTTTTTTCATCATGGCTTTCTGGTAGGGCAATAATTTTTAAATTACCTCTCCTGGATCTATTTTCCAGGTCAGTTGTTTTTCCAATTAGATATTTTACATTTTCTTCTATCTTTTCATTCTTTAGATTTTGTTTGACTGATTCTTGATGTCTCATAGAGTCATTAGTTTCTACTTGTCCAATTCTACTTTTTATCAAATTGTTTTCTTCAGTTAACTTTTGCATCTCCTTTTCCTTCTGTCCAATTATTCTTTTTAGGGAATTATTTTCTCCAGTTATTTTTTGTACTTCCTTTTCCATTTGTTCAATTCTCCTTTTTAACAGGTTGTTCTCTTCGAAGAATTCTTTTTTTCATAACTTTAAAAATCATTGGCCAGTTTTTCTTCTATTTCCTTTTTCAGCTGCTCTAGGAGAGCTGTTTGTGCATGCATGCAGTTCACAATTCCTTCTGAATTTCACTTGGCAGTACAGTCTCAATACTGATGTCTTTGGTATTCTTGTCTTGGCCCTTATCCCCATAGAAAGATTCTATGTTCTTTTCCTTCCTCCTTTGGTTCTTTCAGTTAGAAGCTGGAGAACCTGGTGTTGAGCTGCTGGTGTGAGATAGCAAAGGGTAGGTTCCTTTTTTTCTTTTTCTTTTGTGTTTTCCTAGATTAACCTTGTTAAGTGTGGTGGAGTGGGTGTTCTGGCCACAGGAGATCTCCTCAGTTGAGCTGGAGCAAAGGCAAAATCAGTGCCTGGTGATCCCCGCTGCTCTATTATCTTCCAGTTTCCCCTGGAGCACTTAGGCACACCTACATCCCAGTGGGAGTTTCCATCCCCCTGGGGCTCCTCTCCTTCACCTCCACCACAGTAGGAAGAATATTCTGTAGCAATTTTCCTAGCGTCAGATGCTACAAGACTGTTTGCCCCTTCTGTTGAATCACACTGATCCAGAATTTTTCTGGGGAAATGTTTTATGATTCTTTTCAGGTCAATAAGGGGAGGGGCAAGAGAGCATTTACCAATCACTCTGCCATTTTGGCTCCCAGAAGTTCAAGTAGGTTGAAAGTCTCAGAACACTGCAGCTGGTACCTGGGGCTCAGCAGCTGTCACTCTCTCCACTCCCACTGATCTCCTGCCCTAGGCTGGCACTCTGCTGGGCCTCCATTCTGTTGCTTCCTGAGGCCTCCCCAGGGGTTTCTTGTTCAGTAGCAGAGGGATGTGCTGTGCCATATGCTTTGATTTCTTCCACCCCCAAAGAACAGATCCTTCCTGTCAACCTTCCAGTCTGTCCTGGGCTGTGAATGTGCCACAGTCTGTCTCCTATTGGATTCTACACCTCCAAAATTTGGTCAGATTCTCTTTTTAGAGGTATCTGAAGGAGTTTGTCCAAGAGCTTAGGTGAGTAAATGCTCTCAGTCTGCCATCTTGGCTCACCTCCAGTCATCCCTAATCTGAATGATATCCTCTGAGAATTATCCTATACATACTTCCTTTGTATATAGTTTGCAGATTTTCTCCCCCATTAGACTAGAGCTCCTTGAGAGTTGGGATTGCCTACTTATTCATTTCTTTTGTGGGCCTTTATACCCTCCAGTGCTTAACATGGTGCCTGGCACACAGTAGGCACTTAATAAATGCTTTCTGACTGACTGACAAAAAGAGCTACAATGAAAATTCATTCCACAGATGGTGCCTTTTTTGCTTTCTTTTCTCTTTTGGGTAAATAGGCCTAGTTCTCAATCTTTGCTGTGTCAAAGATTACACACAGTGTTATAACTTGTTAGGCGTAGTTGCAAATTGCTTTTCAGAAAGTCTGGGCCAATTTACAGCTCTTAACCAATAGTACATTAAAATTTCTCTTTTCTTTTTTTCCCACTTAGTACCCAGGTACAGATTTTCATCATTTCTTTCTTTCTTTTCCTTCTTTTCCTTCCTTCCTTCCTTCCTTCCTTCCTTCTTTCTCTCTTTCTCTCTCTCTCTCTTTCTTTCTTTCTTTCTTTCTTTCTTTCTTTCTCTCTTTCTCTTTCTCTCTCTTTCTTTCTTTCTCTCTTTCTCTCTCTTTCTTTCTTTCTTTCCCTTCTTTTCCTTCCTTCCTTCCTTCCTTCCTTCCTTCCTTCCTTCCTTCCTTCCTTCCTTCCTTCCTTCTTTCTCTCTTTCTTTCTTTCTTTCTTTCTTTCTTTCTTTCTTTCTTTCTTTCTTTCTTTCTTTCTTTCTTTCTTTCTTTCTTTCTCTCTTTCTTTCTTTCTTTCTTTCTTCTTTCTTTCTTTCTTTCCTCCTTTCTTTCTCCAAAACTAAATAGTAAAATGGATCAAGTGTTAGATGAAAATGAGGAAGACCCAGGTTTAAACCTGGTCTCAGATGCTCCAGCACAAATCTCTTAGCCTTTATCTGCTCAAATTAGGAATAATTAAGAGTACCTTCCTTCCAGGGTTATTGTGAGAATCAAATGAGATAGTATTTGTTGTAAAGAGCTTTGCATAGTGCTTGGCACATAGTAGACACTTTAATAAATGCTTGTCTCATTTCTCCTTTTCTTTCACAGTTATCCTCAGAGTTTAAGATTTGTTTTATTTATGACTAAACTCTCCCTGAATCTGTATATCTGGTTATGTGAAATAAGTTCCCCTTTCATTTTTCCCTTTCCCTTTTTTCCCTTAGCATAGTCTTTTTTCCTTACTTTTTCATTTCTCCTTTTGACTTCATCAAAATGTAATAAAAGCAGCTCTTAGGCCCTCTGTTTTGTTTAATTCTCTCTTTGATCCGCTATGACACTAAGGTCCGAAGAGAACACTTATGTTATCTTCTATAATAATGTAACCACTTTTTTTCTTACGTGGTTTCATTTAATTTCTCATTTGTGTTTATAATACGTTTCTTATGACTCCTATATTTGTATTTTAATATTTTTACCAAGCCTTAATCTTTTTATCAGAAATGCTAGGAAGTCTTCTACTTTGTTAAACATTGTGGCTTTGCATGGTTAATGTTAGTGCAGTTTTGTTGCTTAAATTATTCTTGATGGTAAGCCTGTATTGGTTAAATGGATCATGGTTGCCCTTAGAAATAAGAAACTCATATTCTCATGTCAAGAATGATGTCTGGCTAGCAACTAAGTCTGCCTTGGTTGAGCATGTACTTATCCCTGTACTTTGGCCATGTATTCGCCCATATATTCTGAATGTTTCAACCTATTTCTTCATTAAGTAGTTTTAATAAAAAACGTAAATAGCTGAAGGAAAAAGCTTTAATATGTACTGCTATCATACACACTGCTGGCTTGCTTTCTATCACAGGTGCTATTGTCGGGTGTCCTGTAAGTAAATCTCAAAAACACTCATTCTTATCTCCCTGACTTTGTGTACCTCTTTCCTGCAAAGGTCTTTTTTTTTTTTTTTTTTTTTTTGATATCACATTTCAAGCTCTTTGCTCCATTTTTGGGTGATTGTAACTGTGATTCTTTGGTGTTTGAACTCTTTCTATATGCTTATAGGTTTTCCCCCCTTTACCTGGAAGCTTTGGATTTTGACTATGACATTCCTGGGAATTTTTATTCTGAAGCATGAGGATATTATTGGTGTATTCTTTCTAACTCCACTTATCCCTCTGGTTTTAATACATCTGGGTAATTTTCTTTTTATGACTTTCTGAAACATGACATGGAGGTTTTATTGTTCTTTATACTTTCCCAATACACTTGATCATGTAACATAAATATGTAAATGAAAAAAATAAATTAATTGCAAGGAAAAATAGACAATATCACTCTACTACTGAAGGACTTTAATTTTCCCCTTACACCCATAGGTAATTCTAATAAAAAAAAATTTTAAAAAGAATGAAGCAAATGATAATGAATAAAATTTTAGAAAAAATAGATATGATAAACCTTTAACAACTAAGTGCATGCATATACAGCATTGTATTATTCTCTTAGAAAAATTAATCATACTCTAGTGCAGAAAGAAGCTTACAAATAAATTAAAAGTAGGAATATCATATGTGCCATTTACTTGTCACATTACAATAAGGTTATATTAAAGGACCACTGAAAAGAGTGTTAAAAATTAATGGAATAAATCAATTAATTCTAAAGCATTTTGGGGAAAATACAAATTATAAAAATGATAGACAATTTCATTAACAACATTAACAACAAGGAAGCATCATTCTAAAATTTTAGGTATTCATGCACAGCAATTCTGAGGTGAAAATTCATATGTCTAAATACTTTTATTGACAAAAAAGAGAAAGAAGAAATAAATTAGTTTGCCATGCAATTAAAAGTATTAGAAAATCAACATTAAAAACCCTCATTTAAATACCATAATAGAAATTCTAAAAAATAAAGAATAAATTTAAAAAATAAAAAAAAGAATAATAAAACTGGGACCTTACTTTTTAAAAATGACATTAATAATTCATTAACTAGACTACAGATAAGAACAAGGAAAAATAAATTACATCAAAAATGAGAAGAATTCCAAATTACATAGAATTTATGAATGTAAGAAATTATTTTGCTCAATTATATGCCAAAAAATCATTACATAGATGAAACAAATTAATATTTAGAAAGAAACAAAATGCCCAAATTACAAAACAAGAAATAGAAAATTTAAACAACAATTTCAAAGAAAGAAATTGAACAAGCCTTAAATGTACCTTCAAAGAATAACACCCCAGGATCATATGAATTTGTAAATGAATTCTAACATATTTAAAGAATCATTATTTCCAACATTACATAAATTTTTGAAAATAAAAAACAAGATAAGGGACCACATCAAATTACTTTATGACACAGATATGATCTTAATACATAAATCGAAGGCAATCAGTGAGAAAAAAACAAACTATAGAGCCATATCCCCTGTGAACAGAGATTTAAAAAGAAAACTATTAACAATAAAGGTAAAATAAGAAATCATCAAAATATGTATTAAAAATACATATTATGTCCAGTCACTATTATGTACTAGGAATGTGGGATTGGTTTAACAATATTAAATTAAATTAACCATATTAACAATAATGTGAACAAAAATAATAGTCATATCAATAATTATATAAAGTTTTTTGACAAAATAAAACTTTTAACAAAAACCTTGGAAAATAATAATAAATGGAAAATCTTGAAAAATATATACACACACACACATACACATACATACACAAGAGCTACTATTATTTGTAATTGAAGTAATCCAAAATCTTCTCCAATAAATTCAGGGGTGAAATATAGATGTCCATTGTAATAATTTCTTTCTGATATAGTATAAGAAGTGATAAATAATAAGACAAGAAAACAAAGTGAGGAAATAACCAGAAGTAAAGAAAAATGAAACACTAGGTTATTTTCAGATATTATGATGGTGTACTTACAGGATCCTAAAGCATTAATTAAAATTAATTGAAATGCTAACTTAAAAAATATGGAATATAAAAAATCCGGAAAAATCCTCAAGGTTTCTATATAATGCCAACAAAAGCAACTAATTATGCCTGCAGATTTTATAAAATATTTGAGAATATATTTTCCAAGACATGTCTAAGAATTATATAAATACAGCTATAAAGAACTCTTTATAGAAATAAAGACAAATCTAAATAATTAAGAAAATATTTTTTGTTCATGGATAAAGTATACCAATATAAAGAAAATGACAATATTACCAAATTACTTTTCTTATTCAATGCCATAACTGCCAAACTACCAAAGTATTACTTTATAGCAATAAAAAAGTAATAATGAAATTTATATGGATGTTTTAAAGGTCAAGACTCTCAAGAGAAATGAAAAGAAAGAAAAATAAAGCGATGGAGCTAGCAGTAAGTGCTAGGTTTCAAACTATACTAGAAGACAAGTTTTATTAAAGGAACTTGACACCAATTAGGAGAGAGAGATTGGTCAGCAGAATAGATCAGGTACAAAACATACAAAAGTAAATTTATCTAATACATAAAAATACTAAAAATGTTGTATACATATAATATTCAATAAACACAGACTTCTGCTAGTGTTATAATGACTCATTATCTGTCAAAGCCTTCTAAGCGAAAGTATTGCAGGAATAGATTTAGAATATTTTACAACTTACACAAAGATAAATTCCAAATGTGTGTGTAGCCTAAATATAAAAGATATCATAAACAAATTAGAGAAACATGGAAAAAAATATCCATCAGATCTGTGGATAAGAAAAAATGACCTAACAATAAATAGAGATAACTATAGAAGAGAATATATATACAATTTTGATTACATAAAATTTTTTTAAAAGATTTACACACATAAATCTAATGAAGCTAAGATTAAAAATGGAAACAACTTGAAAAATAACAACTTGACAAAAAAATTTATCTGACAAAGCCCTCATTTCCAAGATATATAAGGAAATTATTCAAATTTTTAGGAAAAATAATCATCTCACAATTGACAAATGGTCTAAGGTCATGAATAAACTGTTCAAGTGAAAAGTCAAGGCCCTTTATAGCCCTATGATAAAATACTTCAAAACTACTTAAATAATGCAAATTAAGCAATTCTGAGATCTCATCTCATGCTTATCACTATGGTCAATGTGATAAAAGGAGAAAAGGATAAATACTGGATGGACTGTGGAAAATAGGCACATTGATATACTATTCGACCTGTGAATGAGTAGAACAATTCTCAAAAGTAATTTGGAATTATACAGTACCCTTTGGCACAACCCTCTGATAGATTTATACTTAAAAGAGATCAGAGAAAAGGAAAAGGTTTTACATGTACGCACACAAATGGGCCACGATAAAAATACACATATATATTTATACATATATACACAATATCTTCACACATGTCACCATAAAATATACATATATACATATTTCTATTTATATACATATTTACTATATAATGCATTATTATATTTATATACATATATATAACATATGTACAATATGTATATTCTTTTTATAGTGGCAAAATATTGTAAACCAAGAGGATATCCAATAATTAAAGAATGAATGAATAAATTTTGGTATAAGAATATGAAGTATTATTGTACTGTAAGAAATGAATAAATCAAAAATTTTTAGAAAGGTATGGAACGATTTCTAGGATCTGTTACAGAATGAAGTGATATGAATCTGAAGATTATAGAACCAGGAGAAGAATTTATATGGCAACAACACTAAATACCAACAACTCTGAAAACATTAAGAACTATAATGAGTATAATGACCATTAGCATTCCTTAATGCTAACGATGAAAAGAATATATTTAATCATAATTGAGAGGCAATAGTTCAGAATGCAGAATGACACATATATTTTTGTGTGCAGCCATTAGGGAAATTTTGGTTTTTTTATTATGCACAATTCTGCAGTGCAGGTACAAACATTTTTCAGTTCTAACCCCTCCAGGTAAAGAATGAACTTTCCCTAAGAAGCATCATTTGTTTCTGAGACTGCTAGTCAGCTCTCTGACCTGTTACCTAAAGAAATGGAATAATAAACATCCTTCAAAGAATTACTTTATCTACAACCTCCAGACCATCTTCTCTTTGTTCTGCTATTACTTTATTAAATTTAAAATTCCAACTTATTTTTTAAGAAAGTGGAGGTATATACATTGTGGAAGTAATCAAACAGTGAGTGTTCCTTTGTCCTGAGAGTATTACTAAAGAAGAATCAATGAGGATTCCTAGAACCAAAATACCAAGATAATGTCATTGTCAAAGATTTGTTTATAGTAATCCCTACATTCGATGTGACATCATTCATTTCTCCTTAACTGATTTTCATAGAAATAACAAACAAAATCCCTGTTTTACTCCCATAGAGTTTTTGTCTCATATGTTCAGAGACAGAGGATTTGAACCTATTATAGGTACCGACTTAAGCAGAATAATCTGACATTGAAAGAAAATTAAGCTGTTAAATTCATTTTGCTGAATAAATTTTTGTTTGGATAGAGATTATGTGTGGACAATGAATTGGGTCTAGAATTGAGGAGGAGGTAGAAGTTAGGTTTAGTTGCATTTATGGAACTCTGTAGTGCTTTTAATTAGATCATGTTCCTCTTATTTTGAGGTTCATCTTTTAACAACAATACTTTTCTCTTGAAACTCTTTGGAATACCATAATATTTAAAGAATTAAAGACGAAGATCATCCCTAGGCAGCAGACGACTATGTAATGCACATAGACAGCTATACCTTACAAAATGGAGAAATATCCAAGAGAAGGAGTATAAATGATGTCAAAAGAAACGCATGATCTGAAAAAAAATGTCAATGAGATCATCATACAGAGAATGAAGAATGACTAGTAATGCATTCCAGTGGTCTTTGTCCAGTGATAAAAGTTCCACAACTGTTTCTTAACCGGTGCTTTATGGAAATATATACATATATATGTATGTGTGTGTGTATATACGGGTGTGTGCGTGTATGTAATTTGTTTAAGAATTTCAGTTTTAGAGCATTTAAGTAGGAAAACATGCTGAGAAGTATTATCTTATCTCTGTCTTTGGAGTATGTGGATAAGAGTCACACAGGATGGGTAGGCATGTAAGGATTGTGAACTACGATATTTATCAAGATTTGGCAAAGTCAAAGTTTCATTTTTGGTATTAAATCTTTACTTATATAAAAAGAAAGGAATTGGGTAGACATAACCAAGAATCATGATCAGAACTACACACATATTGTCTTGCAATTTTTTCCTAGAAGAAATAGTAATTACAACCATCTAAAAATAAGAATTTTTATCCAAAATAATATTTTTGTCAAGTTTTATTTAGATAATTTACATAAGATAGTTCCACATGGTTCTTAAGCATCAAAACTGTTGCCACCAGTTCGCTTTTTTTCATATGTTTCTCCACAAAACTTCTTTCTTTATTTTTCCTTGACAATATGATAGGTCACCTTGTTGCTACAGTAATGATTAGTAATGACGATACATAAACTTTAGGGGAAAATTACTAATAGAGTTTACATTTTATGGATATTGTTTCTTCTGTTATTCTTGTGGAAGCTTTCATAGTTTACTTCTGAAATTTTATGGATAATCTATTGTTAAAATATAACATTTTCATTAAGATTGTGCTTGGTGATTTTTTCCTTACTTTATTTTATTATTAAGGATTTAACCCTAAATACAATATATAGATCTTGGTGGCATGAGTTTATAGCTTATAAATTTGAGTATGTGCGGGGATAAGATCTTTAATACTACATCTTAATTTTATCAGTGCCTGTAGCCAGAGAAAATTCAGAAAATGTTGTGATCACTTTCAAGCTTATTGCATTGTTATTCAGTCAAAGACATATTTATATCTTGGAACACCAAGCTTCTGAATAGAGTAAGATTTTAATTTTGCATGTACCCCAGGTCAATGTTTGACCAAATAAAGACATGGAAAACAGTTTGCTAGGGACAAGTTAACAAAATTTAGTTAGATAGAAGTTATTTTCTTAAGCTATTTTCTTAAATATTAATTTTCCTCTTAATTTCTTTTATAATTACGCCAAGAGACTCATCTGTGAATGAAAAATAAAAATTCAAGCTTTATAGAAGGAAACTAATGAAAACATTTCCAAGTACATTGTACATTTTAAGGACTACAGGTACAAATCTGATAATACAGTTTGAATTTAATTAATTGTGAGATGTAAAATTACTTAATCAAATCATTAACTAATTGTTGATGGTTTATTTATAAATCATTTTGATCCAGTACTTTAAAGTTTGCAAAGCTCTTTTCACACAACAATCTTGTGGAGTAGAATTATAACTATCCTCATTTTACAGATGAAGGGTGATTCTCAGAGAAGTTAAATGACTTAACTATTACCCTAGTTAGTAAATTTCAGAATTATAATGTTTCCACTGTGTCACAATGCTTGCATCCAGAAACTCTACAGGTTAGGTGCTTGTTGTCTGTTCTTTGTCATTATCGCAGTTCTTCTATGACTCTTTTATTTGATACATGTAATCATGAATGCTTGTTCCTTTCTTTCTTGTGATGATTTCCTCTTCGTATATATACTGCTTTTAAGTTTTGCAGAGTGACATTAAATTAGGTCATTGAATCCTGACATCAACTGTGTGAATTTTTTGTTGTTACTATTATTTTCATTTTACAGTTGAGAAAACTGAAGCGTAGAGCATTTGAACTCAGGTCTTTCTGATTCCAAGTGCATCAAATTCTATTCCCTGTATCATCTAGCTTCTAATTTATAGTGTAAGCACATGACTGTTTCCATAAACTGAAATCTCCTTGACTTGAGGTAACAATTCTTTAATCTATACAAGTTTTACCATGCAGATGAGATAATTCTCTTTCTGCTGTAAAAGTAACCTGTTCTGTGATAAAAAAGCTAGAGTTTTATAAACTAAATTTGCAGATATTTCCCATCTTTAGAAAGAGGTGCTTGACTTTACAGTGTGATCCACAGGCACATTCCTTCAAATGGCAAGTCCTCTTGTGTATTTAACATAAGATCTGCTTTATAGAAATCTAGCTTGCATGTTTTCAGAAACTTGACTGTAGAATAAAATAGTGTATATATCTGCACCCAAAGTATTCAAATACTCTTTTTAAGGACAGAGTCAAAAGGGTGGAGTAGAGGGAGCCTCTTAGCTAAATTCTTTCAACATTCCTTTTGAAATAACTTAAAAATAACATGTCAAACTAAGTTTTAGAATAGCATAACCAATAAAAGATGAGGGTAAGATATTTTTCCAGCCCAGGACTCTTCAGAAGGCCAGAAAGAGAGGTTCTTAGAACTGTGGTGCTATGTAGCTGACAGAGCAGAATATTAGGAACACCAATTGTGGACCATGGGGGTTAGAGGGTAGTGGTGGTGATAACAGCAGAGGAAAACTAGGGCTTGCAATTAATTGCAAGGGAGGAAGAACAATTCCTGGGGAAGGAAGCATGCATAAACACATACATACATACATGCATGTAAGCATACATATATAGACACACACATATATTTAGTTGGGTATAGAAATCCACCTTACCTAACAGGGAAGTAGGAGAAAAAGGGGCTAAGATAAAACTGAGAAGGGTGATCAGAAGAGAGTACTAAGGAAAACAATGGCAGAAGCAAAATAGACTTTTGAGTTGGGAAAAGGTTTAAAAAAAAGAGGGGATAATTAGATGAGAGTAGGATGGAGTGAAATACATGGTTAGCCTGTGAATGTGAATGAGAGGAACTCACTAATCATACAGAATTGGATAGTAGAATGAATTAGAAACCAGAATCTAACAATATGTTCTTTACAAGAAACACACAAAACAGAGAGAGAGAGAGAGAGAGAGAGAGAGAGAGAGAGAGAGAGAGAGAGAGAGAGAGAGAGAGAGAGAGAGAGAGAGAGAACTGAAATAAGGGGCTGGAAGAAGATCTATTATGAAGAGAAAATGAAGTAAAAAATGGAGGGGTAGTGATAAAACAAAGAAAAAACAAAAATAGACCCAATTAAAAGAGATAGCTTAAAATTATATCTTGCTTAAAGATACCATAGGCCATGAAGTAATATCAATGTCTGCCTTTACACACACACACACACACACACACAAACACAAAACACATATTCTTCAAATTCTTAAAGGAAAAATCATATGAAATACAGGAGGAGGCAATAAAACTATATGCAACCTCAAATTAACCCTCTCAGAACTAGATGAATTTAATTTTAAATTTTATTTATTACATTTTAGAAAATTTAAAGGAGATGAAAAGAATTTTAGAAACATTAAATATGTTAGATCTTGGAAGTATATTCAATGGGAAGAAAAAGAAGTATAACTTTGTTTTCCTCAGGTGCATGGCACTTTCACAAAAACTGACCATTTATTAGGGAATAAAAATTTTACAAATGAAGAAAAGCTTCAAACCATAATGAAAAGAAAAAATTACATCAAAAAGGCTTTGGAAGCATATATTAAAGTTAATTATAAATTAAATAACCTCAACCTAAAGAATGAGTGGGCTAAAGAAGAAATCACAGAAAAAAAATTCATTGAAGATAATTAAATTTATGAGACAGTATACCAAAATTTGTGGGAGGAGGCCAATGCAGTACTTAGGGAAACTATGTTTTTAAATGCTTACATCAACAACAAAAAAAGAGCAGAATGATTAATTGGACATGCAACAGAAAAATAGAAAAAGAATGATTTAAACATCCCCAATTAAACACAAAAATGGAAATCCTAAAAGTCAAAGGAGAGAGTAATTAAATTGATTGTTAAAAAAAGGAGCTTGAACTAATAAATAAATCTAGAAGCTAGTCTTATGGGGAAAATAGATAAAACCACTGTTTAATTTGATTAAAAAGAAGAAAACCAAATTACCAGTGTCAAAGAATAGAAGAGTGAACTCATTACAAATGAAGATGAAATTAAAGCAGTTATTAAGAAATTTTTACTCAATTATATGCCAAGAAAACTGATAATCTAAATGAAATAAAAGTTCAACAAGTCAAAAATGATTTGCCTAAGAATAAATCCTCAAAACCATGTGGATTTGCAAGTGAAATCCTGCCAAATATTTAAAGATACCAATAGTATATAAACTATTAGAAAAAATAGTCCTACCAAATGCCTTGTATGACATTACTATGGTCTTGACCCTTTTACCATGTAGATCAAAGACAGAGAAATAAAATTCTAAACCAATTTTCCTAATGAATATTTATGCAAAATATTTAAATAAAATACTGGCAAGATTATAACAGTATATCACAAAGATCAGATGCTATGTCCAGGTGAAATTTATATCAGCAACACAAGCATAATTACCATATCTGTAACAAAAATGAAGAAATTGTATGATCATATCAATAGATAAAAGAAAAAATAT
This sequence comes from Bettongia penicillata ogilbyi, assembly GCA_023548195.1. Classification (NCBI taxonomy): domain Eukaryota; kingdom Metazoa; phylum Chordata; class Mammalia; order Diprotodontia; family Potoroidae; genus Bettongia; species Bettongia penicillata. Next base: position 2,981,784 of record JAJHZJ010000775.1, read on the forward strand.
TGACAAAATACAATACACATTACTATTAAAAATACTAGTAATATTTTTCTTAAAATGATAAGTAGTAGTTAGCTAAAACCAAGAGCAAGTATTATCTGTAATGAGGACAAACTAGAAACCTTTCCAATAAGAAGCAATAAAACTAACATGTACATCTTACATCATCACAATTATTATTCATTATTGTACTATAAATCCTAACTATAGAAATGATGAAAAAAATGAGTGAGCACTACAGAAACAAAACTTGTCACTCTTGCAGATCATATGGTAGTATACTTAGAGAACCCTAGAAAACTCAAAAAGCACAACAAGCTATTTGAAACAATTAAAAACTTCAGCAAAGTTGCAAGATATAAATAAACCCACATAAATCACTGGTATTTCAATACACTACCAATAAAACCCAGCAGCAAGTGAGGGAAAGAGAAATTCCATTTAAAATAACTACAGACAATATAAAATACTTTAGAGCCAACCTGTTGAGATACATCCAGGAACTGTAGGAATATAATTACAAAACACTTTTCCCTGAAATAAATATAGATCTAAACACATAGAAAAATATTAATTGCTGATATATAGGCTGAGCCAATATTTAAAAAATTATAACTTTAAATTAAAGTGCTATACCAATCATCTACCAAAAAAAATATTTTTGTAGAGCTAGGTAGCAAAAGGTCAACAATATCAAAGAAATCAATGAGAACAATGGTGAAAGAAAGCAATCTGCCAATACTAGGTTTCAAACTATATTAAAAGGCAATAATACCAAAAAAATGTGGTACTGAATAAGAAATAGAGTGCTTCATCAAATTTTTGGAAGTAAATGACTACAGTAATATAGTGTTTAATAAACCCAAAGATCTAAAATTCTCACTTTTTTGACAAAAACTACTGGGAAAACTATAAAGCACTTTGGCAGAAACTAGGCAAAAGTGGGCAAATGACTCAGACATAAAGGGAGATATCCTAAGCCAACTAGGGAACCATGGGAAAAATGTACCTGTCAGATTTGTGGATAAGGGAAGAATTTATGATCAAACAATATTTAGAGAAGATCACAAGAAGTAAAAAGGTTGATTTGATGACATAAATTTTAAGTTTTTGTACACAAAAAGCAAATCTAGTCAAAATTAGAAGAAATTCAGAAAACTGGGAAAATATTTTACAGTTTCTCAACAAAGTTCTCCTTATAAGAAACAGAGTCAAATTTATAAAAATAAGGACCATTCCAATTGATAAATGATCAAAGGGTATGAACAGACTATTTTCAGAAGAAATCAATGTTATCACTAGTCATATGAAAAAATGTCCTAAATCAGTAATGACTGAGAATTAAATCACTTATAATACAAGTTAAAACAACTATGAAAATTAAAGCAACTTCACACTTATCTCATGGGCTAATATGATAGAAAAGGAAGATGAAAAATAGGTATACTGATGCACTGTTTTTGGAGTTATGAATTGGTCTACTCATTCTGGTGAATAATTTGGACCTATGCCAAAAGGATTATAAAATGGTGAATACTCTTGATTCAGCAGTTCACTACCAGATCTGTAAAGGAAACATAGGATATGCAAATGCTCACATGGACTATCTGTGCCCAATCTGTGGTAGAGCATTCTGCATTTGTATTGGTCTGATCAGCTACAGTCACACACACTGAAACTTCACTTTATTTTGGTGAGGTCATTTTGGTTCTCCTTGAAAATGACAGACAACAACCAACCAATCACCAACCAACTAGGTCTGTATTCCAAAGAGGTCAAAGGAAATGGAGAAAGACCTATATGTAGAAAACTATTAAGAGTAGCTCTTTTGTGGTGGTAAAAAGTGGCAAGTTGAGGGAATGTCCATCATCTGGGGAATGGCTAAACCAGTTATGCTATATGATAACGATGCAATAGCATGATGTTGTGAGAAATAATTAATGGAATAGTTTCAGGAACACAAACAACAACGACAACAAAACCTTGAAAGACTGATATGAACTTATGCAAAGTGAAGTGAAAGGAATAATAGCAATATTGTAATGATAATCAACTGTGACTTAGCTACTCTGATCAATGTTGTAATCCATGACCAATTCTAGAGGCAGAAAAAATGGATGACCCTGGGATTGAAGTACTTTATTTTTCTTGTTTAATGTGGTTAATACAGAAATATGTTTTTCATGGCTTTGTAGGTTGGGTATTATATTGCTTGCATTCTCAATGTGAGGGAGAGGGACTGTTGGGAAGGATAGAATTTAGGAGTCAAAATTTTTTAAAAATGTTAAAAATAAAGAAATCCTTTTTTTAAAAGCAAAAATACTTGCTCCCCTAATTAAACATATTATAAGTACTTTAGTTTGTTTTTCCTTACCTTTTTGTTTTTTGGGTTTTTCTTTGTTTTCCTTTACTTATCCTAACTAGAAGAGAACTTGAAAATCATCTAATCCAGTGTCATCAACTTACATACAAATAGAAATCTGGACTGCATTTGGACTTAGAAAACCACAAATTAACATATTATTTTGCATTTTTTGTCATTTAAAACAAAATCCCAATTATACTTTTGAGTGTGCATAAATTTTTATTCATTTTAAACTTAAATACAGAATGAGAAAAAGGAAACAAGAACATTTCCATGTACACAGCAGAACATGAGAAGGTTCAATGTAAAACAATAAATTTCAATTTCAAGAAAACCTGTGCAGTAAATATTACATATTATTTTCAGAGCTACCCAGCTTCCTTCTACATTTTCTTTTGTTCTCTGCAGTGTACTTTTTAACTTTATTTTTTTAATGTATCCCTCTCCACCACCCCCAAACTCAGAGAAGGCCACAATTAAACGTGACATACATACACACACACACACACATACACACACATACACACACATACACACATATACACTTACATACGTGTATGTGGACACATTCTCTCTCTCTATCTAATTAGATTTTAATCTAGTTCAAATTAAGAGTTTTGCTACTTAAAGAGTTTTACAAGCAATGGGTTTGACACCTCTGATAAGCCAACCAATTCTTTTTACCGATGAGAAAAACGAAGTCCAAAGCGTTTCAGTGATACATCCAAGACCCTATAATCAATGAGTGGATAGGAATGACCACAGCAACAATAGCATTTCTAGAGAGTTTGTTTTGTGCCAGGCATGGTGCTAAGTGCTTTACAACTATTATTTCATTTGATCCCCACAACCCTGCTATTATTATTTCCATTTTACAGATAAGGAAACTGGCAGACAAGAACAACTAGAATTGAGGTCTCCAGACTCCTGGTCCAAAGTTCTTTTTGTTCCACCTCTCTTGCTCCTTATAGAAATAGCTTTAGGCTTTGTTAACATTCATTCCTGTCTTTTTTAGATAAACTGTTAGATATTTTTGAGTACGTATTTTGCACCCATCACTGTTCTAGGGAGATTAGGCAAGGGTCATGTCCGTTATGGCTCTCCTACACTGCTCAGCTTTGAATGTTCAGCTTCATTCTCTCCAATAATACAGCTAAAATTTGTCCTTGCCTTCCCAGCCTGTGCAGGAAGATCTCGTATAAATGGGGAACGGTCACCCCTTGTTTCCCATCTCCTAAATATTTTTGCACTGGATGACACTCTTACTTCTTAAGACTTTAGGTAAGCATGATAGTACTATCAGGGCAGCACATGGTCCTACATATTGCACTGTTACATCACTACTATGTGATGGCAGGTTAACATGATTGCCTCAGAGTCAGAAGACGTACCTATATTCAAGTTCCTGTTCCACCACTTACAAACTGGGAGGTCCCAGGCAAAGAAGTCACTTAAACTCTTTGGGCCTCACTTTCCACCTCTATAAAATGGGAATGATAATGTACCGACTTCACAAAAGAGTTACAAAAAAGGAACTTTGCAACCCTCAACTTATTATTTTGAAGGATATAAATCGAGGACATTCCAGTTTTCTTTTTGTTGACACAAAATAGAGAAATAAGCAATAATGTGACTTAGCAAGTTTACAAGATTGGATTTACAAAATTGCTGTCAGGAATGATGGACAACGTTATTAGTTGGGTTAAAGTCCTTAGGAATCAGTTTAATAATTACTTTGACAGTGTGCACCATGGCTAAGCAGAGTATACTATGTCATTATAATTTTAGTTTTTCTTAACTGACACATTGCTAACCCCTTGCCCTGTGGTCAAATGTTTACTAATTTCTTTGTATGCATGTGGTAGTGTTAACATTGAAAAAAATCAATGTATCTTGGTATGTATTGCTTATTTCCAAATATATGTACTATTAAATATAGACACAGAAATAAATTTTGATTATGAATGCTGTAATCCTCATGAATACAATTGTAGTTCATTATATGAAATAGTTATATCCCTGAACATTGTTAAAAGTTTGGGTTTCCATTAATCCAACCAAATTTCAATTGCATTATAAAGTTCAATATTTGGAGAAATGCTGTAGTGAATGTTTTCCTAAAGTGTAGCATTAACTACCAATTTTACCTAAGTTTTTAATTCTTCATTTCTATATGTTCAGTTTCTTTGAAATAAAGTAAACCTAATTTACGTTATTCTTTCCCCTACCCCTAACAATAGATGAAATGGAATACAAATTTTAAACAAATAGAAAAACAAACAAACAACCTTAGCTTAGAACTTGGAAAACTTATTCTCATTAAAACAATGACTTACAGGGTGATTAAGTTTCTAGGCCAATCTTTAAAAGCCTACTTAATTCTTAGAAAAGTAGCTGAAGTTTATTATGAAACTGCTACAATTTTAGATCAGGACATAACTTTAGAGGCCATCTTGTTTAGTCTTTTCACTTTAGAATCATAGGAAAGAAGATCTAGAGTTGAAATGAATCTCTGAGGCTTATCAATCCCACCCCACAATTTTATAAATGAGGAAACTGGGGCCTAGGGAGGTTAAGTGACCTGCATAGTCATACAGATGGTCAACTTTAAACAGGGAAGTTAACTAGCTTGTCACATAGGTCATAAACCACAAAGGTAAGATATGAAACCAGATCTTCAGAAATAATAGTCTTTCCACTGTATTACATCTACTTTTAATAGGAATATTACTACTACAAATATTATTGTTTTTGTGAAGGAAAGCATTTAGAGTTATGATTTGGTATTTTGGGAGCACATTTCTCTACCTTTCCAACCCTAGTCGATTAGGAGTACAGAATTCCTCCTTTCCGTAGCTACTTCTATGAGCTACCACCTGAGTGGGCCCCATTCAGTTCAGCTCCCATTCTTAGGGGTAGTTCAAAGTGACCAGTAGAAGGTACCTAAAGAGTGTAGGAACTGAAAGGAATGAACAGAGACAAGTTTGAGACAGTTATAATAATGTTATATGTTTCCCTTTGGCCAGCTCCATGTTCTCTTGATGTTTAAGTTTGAAAATACAACGAAATTTCCTGACGTCACAAACTCAGAGTTAGCATATTTTCATCTTTCCATTTGGTCTTCGGTCTTTGCCTTTCTCCATAGGGATTAAAGCCCCATAGGCAATTAGCTTCCTTTAAAATGAGTAATGGTTTTTCACAGAGGACTTGAGGATTATCTAAAGTAGGTGGGACTTACTAAAGACAATGTTTTAGAAGTTTTGAGAGATCTCTTGTAAATGTTCAATAAAAACTTTGGTGAATTAGTTAATCAAATGAGATCATTTATGTAAGGCATTTTGGAAACCTTGATATAATACTCATGGTACCTATCTCACAAAATTGTTTTGAGGAACGTATGAGGTAATGCTTTTAAAGTACTTGGCAAAACTTGAAGTGCTATATAAATGTCAAATGATACTTATGGAGAACATGATGTTGATGATGATCGTGATCACGTTTCCTAATACACAACCCTATACTAAAATGTCTGATTTGTTCTATCATACTTCTTCTACCTCTCTGTTTTGGGAGCTGTTTTGGGTGGTAGCTTCAACTAAGGTCTATATACATTTTTGTTATTTCCTTGGTATAAGGAACTTCTATTAAGGAAACTCTTCCACTGAAGAGGATTAGCAATTACTCTACACTAGGTTTGGGAACCTATAGCCTCAAGGTCATATGTGGCCCTCCAGGTCCTCAAGTACAGCCCTTTGACCAAAGGCCAGCTTCATGAAACAAGATATGTTTTCATTCAGTCAAAGGGCCACACTTGACCTAGAGGGCCTTATGTGGCTTCTAGGCTGCAAATTCCCACCCCTGCTCTACACCTTTAAATCTTTGTTGTCTGGGACAAGTTAAGTGACTTGCTGAGGGACATATAAATAACATGATTCTGAGATTATCTCCCCACTATGCCATGTTTCCTTTCATGATCAGGGAACATGTTATCTTTGCCACAATTCCCTAATTAAATATCAAAATAGTTCTTATGTTTGGTAATCCAGAAATCAGTAACTAATTATACTTTTTTGGTTTCTATTTTTGAATTATTTTTATAACTGTATTTTTGGCTAAGTTTGTGACAGTGGCACCATTTTCTGGCATTCAATTGGATGTTAGTACATTCCTCACCAGGACAACCTGACTTAGCTAGACCCAACCTACCCTTTCTTACACTATTGTAGACTTTCTGGTGTGCCAAATTTCAATTATAGAAATGATCCAGTGCTCCAGCATCTCACATCCATTAACCCCTTCCTGACATCTAATAGATATAGTCACACAACCTCACTCATATTTGATTTGGAATATATTGTTTGAATTTATTTATAGACTTTGGAAATTAAGGTTGGGTTGTAATCCAAAGAATAAACTGTATGTATAAGGATAAATTGGTGATCTACCTTAACTGATACTTGGCTATGTAGTTATTTTGTTATTGTAATTTTAGCATTTTTTCCTTTTTCTAAGTTATTTTTGTATGTGTTCATTAGAGTTCCCCAATATTTGAAGCTCTTGTTTGAGAAAGTAGAATATACTACCTAGTATTTGATTTACTCCTTACTTTCTTTTGTAAAGACATAATTTCTCATAGTTTACAAGACTATCGTTTAGCAAACCAACTTTTCTAGGATGATGAATGGTACCCATAGGGCCTAAAAGACACACAAAACAGTGAATTTTCAGAAAGTGAATAATTTCCTTTTCACCATAGTAGAATTGCACAGATTATACTTTGTTCTTAAATTCTGGACATAAATTTAAAGGACAAAAAAATAAATCCTTTGTGAAATGAAGCTGAGTTGATGCGAAAGTCACTGATTGAAGGTAAGTGTACAACCAAACCCCCTTTTTAGTCACTTTTCTGTCATAAATGCACTTTTGGAAAAATGTCAGTGATAGAAATTATTTGAGGCACAGCTCACTAGGGGTCTATAGTTGCCTATTCTTACAAATTGCTACAATTTTCTAGATTGCATTTGCTTCTCTTTTTTTTCCTCTTAGAAGCTGGAGTTATTTCTATCAGTGATAACTGTCTGTGGCATACTTTCCAGGACTTTCAGAGGGAACACTGCCACAGAGGAAAGGCACTTTGTAAAACAATTATATTAATATCCTAATGTGCCTCAAAACCAGGTGATATATAGCAACATTTTCTATCCTTGTAACTTCCTTCCTCTCAGGAAAAAAAAATGTTTTGCAGCAACTTGAGGCAAAGTAGAGATTTGTACTTATTTTGAGCTGGGGAAATGGTTTAAAAATTGAAATCTAGAAGTGGTATTGGGAATTCTCCTTAAATTCAGTGGCAAGCCTCTAAATGGTACATTGGGTACGGAAAGGTTGAGAGATTTAGCAGCAACATGTGGTGAAAAAGGATGTAAAGGCACATTTAGAGTAAAATGAATATCAAGCAAAAGAACTAAGTGATACTCTGGCCATGCTATAGGATATAAACATCATTTGACTGATAAGTTCTACCAAATATTCCAACTATGTTTCTAAACCATGTTGCACATGATCTACGTACGCATTAAGAAATAATAGGAGAGGATGATATTTTTAACTAAGGTTTGGAGGGTTGTATGTGTCCTCTCTGAGGGTTGTCTAATAATCTTCCTAAGGTAGTGAACTGGCCATATTTCTTAAATACCTTAGGCTAGCAATTAAGGATTGTTTAAATCAGATTAATTCCAACCAACCTTTAGAGCTTTAGCAAAAAGAGTGTGTCCATTTTAAAGTAGGTTTTGCTTTTTGATTCGTTGTATAGACTCAAAATGTAAGGGAATGAAAATCACTCAGAGAGTCCAGGGTATAAGGAGAGATTCTCTCTGGTGCCTGAGTGTCCCCTCTCCACATGTCAAAAGTCTTCTCTAAAGATGATTATACTCATATATGCAGGTGACTCCTCTAATTAAACCATATGAGTCACATCAAGTCTAGCAGTAGAATAGACCATGAGTAAATATTCACTGTGGACTTGGTATTGCTAATGCTCAAGTATCTCTGTTCTCATTCTGTTCCTTAATCAATAATCTTTGTATGCATGATGCTCCCTGGATATTATCCTCCTTCATGTGACTATGTTGTGGTCAAACCAGACTTTTTGTCTGCCTTGCTTGAAGCTACTAGTTATAGAAGCTGCTAATAGACTCTCCATCTTCAATTTTCATTGTAGTATAAAAGAATTGTGTGTCAATTGTGTGACTCCATCTTGTAAAACTCCATTTTGAGTATTTTCCTTTTAATTCCATCTGCTTGCTAATCATGGGAATTGAATGATGTCCTGTTTCATGCCTGAGAAAAGCTACTTGCTATCTCTTCCCCTTCCTAATCCCCTACATTCATTCATTCATCTCCCTCCCAATTTCATTCATTTATTCATCTCCCTCCTAATGTGGAAAGTGCCTAATCTTTCCTCCAGTTAGAAATCAGATTACCTAATCTTATGTCCTAGTTTATTTACAGTTAATACTTTTCTTTCAATGCATAAAAATCCATCTCCCTTGTATTCAAGGTCTAGTGACAAGCTGAAGAGGTCTGGTCCTTATTTGTTATTCAATAGATATACATTGCTTAATAAAAGCAATATACTCAGAAGCTCAAACTATCATTTCTCAGTTATTTCAGATTTTGACTTGTCACAAGTAGTAGTACACATGGCATCCTTCTAGTACAATGTAAGTCCATTAATATCAGACACTTTGTTTTTAAATTTTTTCTTGATGGGAAGCTCTCTAGAATGAAGTCTTGAAGACAACAAGAACTCATTGAAAAACCTAATGTTTTTAAATATGTGAAAAAAATGGAATCAAGAGCAGATAACTATGTAAGAGTAACATCCAGAATATTAAGTTTAAGAAGAAGGTAAAGCTGCAAATGAATGTAAATGACAACAAAAAAATTTTTCTCAAATTTATGTTGTTGGCAAAAGAAGTATCAGAGAAAGCCAGAACAACTACTTAAGTTAAATAAGATGATATTAACAAGTGATAAAAAGGGGAAAAATGCTGTGTTCTTCTGCTTCTGTTTTCTACACCAAGAACAATGATCTTAGGCCTGAAAAGTATAGAAGAAACATATTTAAAGGGGAATTTAAATTTAACTAAAGAGATGGAAAAAACAAACCTACTTTCCTCCAATAAAGTGAAATTTACAGGAAAAGATTAAGTAAAACCCAGATTATTGACAATGTTCACTAAGTGTGTCATTCTGAGTTGGTGGGATTGATTCTTTAAAAAGTTATGATAAATGGAAGAGAATTTGGGCAAATGCTGCTCTACCTTTCAAATCCAGGGAAAGGGCATAAACTTCAAGCTATAAACAGTTATGGTTGAGTTGGTTTATTTACCGAATTCTTGGAAATACAGTTAAATTAATCTCCCCATGGAGAATTTTCAAGTATAGGTGGAAAAATCTCATGCATTGTAAGTGGATGAATAGGTCAAAACTGAAATATTGCAGAGAACTGCCACATTGAGACCACAGACCCATTGAAATATAATGAAGGGAATTGTACCTAGCATGGGTTCATAATGAACAAGTTATATCAGATTAACTTCATTTTCCTATCTTAAAAAGATAAAACAATGGAAATGGATGAAGATAGATGTCTATCCTATGTCTAATATAGAATATATTCATTTCAGTAAGATTATTTCATGACCTTTCTCATTATGAGGAAAATGAAGATGAAGAAAGATGAACTACATGATTTTATAATTCTGTAGAGTTGAAACTAGCAGAATGATGAACCCAATGAATGGTAATTAATGAATCAATATAAACCTGGGAGGATATCTCTAATACTGCAGCATTTTGTCTTTGGCTCTGGACTGTTTAACATTTTTATCAACAACTTAGATTAAGCATGAATGGCACGTGTATTGATTTACTGCTAGCATAAAACTGAGAAGGATTGTTGACATAATAGTTGAAAAAATCAGGATCCAAAAAGATCTTGACAAGTTATAATAATTGGCTAACTCTAATAAAGTCCAATAGGAATAAATTCATGTTGAAGATTGTACATGTTTAAAAAATTAACCAATAGAGGATGTGGAAGTGTGGTTAGAGAGTAATTTAAGTGAAAAAAAGATCAAATTTTTGTGTATTCTAGGTTTAATATTTATCAACAGTGAGACATCCTTACAAAACACACATATACTAAAAATATTAAACCAAAAATAAACACCCAAATTTGTTCTTAGGTTGTATTTATAATTATGATAATTCTAACTTATATAACATTGTAAAGTTTGCAAAAAAAAAAAAAGCAAAATTTTTTCATTTAATCCTATAAAGTAGCTGCTATTATTATTACCAAGATTACATAGATGAGAAAGCTGAGGTTTGGAGAAGTTTCCTTGGGGACACATGCTAACTCATGTTTTCTGACTCCAAGTTTATGTGTTACAGACTAGACCTATGAAAATGCGCTGTCATTCTAGCAGCTGGTAGAGGCTAGAACTATAGTTGAAGTGTGGTTGGAGCACTGGAGTGCCATTGTTTACTATATGGTTGGAATCAGGGGCTGGAGAGCAGGGGTGGAAAAGCAGCCCAGCTCTGGTGATTTTTAGAGCTCAGCTAGGTTAAATTAGTTGAAGAAAGGGAAAGTGTAAGTATTGTCTTGCACCAATGGCTTAGAATCTGGTTCAGAGAGGAGAAGGCCTGGACCAGCAAAAGGTCCAGGGCTATAGGTGTTTTTAGGTCCTCAGCTATTGAGCCAAGACAATGATCTAGCTTTGGCCTTCTTTTGGTGATAGAGAGATAGGAAGTGTGGGCAGTTGGCCTATCCTCAGCTCTAGACATCGAATCAATGTACAAATGATTGGACATCTTAGCTATAGGCTTTACCAGTCAGTAGAGACTGGTGATGCCCTCACCAGCTAAATTGGTATGGTAGCCTTAAGTCCTCCTTCTTCCATTACTCTGAGATATTTTTACTTCCTTTCCATGCTAATGATGGCTTTGGGTAGCAGTTTACTCTCTGTCAAGCTAAAACCCTCATTCTATCCATAAATTTTACTATAAACTTCTAGGACTTAGTAAAAATGATGAGATTCAAGACTGATTCAAATAAAATTTTATTGTCTATTATGTACAAGTGTTAGCACTGGGCTGTCATGATTTAAATACTGATTTAGAAGACCTTAATGTTGAATCATACCCTTTTTGTCATTATCTTTGATACTTATTTAAATCTTGTATAGACCACAGAAGAGAAACTTGAGGAAGTCTGCATAATAGCAATCTCCAGTATGTGAAAAGCTATCAATATAAGGAAGGATTGAACTTACTCTTCTACTCCAGAAGGTAGAAGTAGGAACAATGGGTAAAAATTACAAAGAGTTAAAAATATAGCCATCCAAGAAAATTTAAAAAAAAATTCCTACTGGACCCACGCAAAGTAGAATGGAATATTTAGGGAGTTCCTTCTCACTGGAGGTCTTCAAAAAAAAGCTAAGAAATCATGTGTGAGGTTTATTGTAAGAAGCACATCAGGTAAAAAAAAATAGCTTCTGAGTCACTTTCAGTTCTTAAATTCAGTCAAGAAACATTAAGTGCCACACATGACAGGCACTATGCTAAGCACTGGAGATACAAAAAGAGGCAAAAGACAGTCTCTGCCCTCTAGGAGCTCACAATATAATGGAAGAGATAACAAGCAAACAAATATGTACATTCTATAAATAGAGGTAATAGGAAGTAGTTAAGAAAGAGAAAGTATTACAAAAAAGAGGGATCAGGAAAAGTTTTCTATAAAAGATGGAATTTTATTTGGAAGTTAGAGGAAGTCAGGAAGGTAGTAGGTAGAGATGAGGAGGGAGAATATTCTTGTTCATTTTCCTTCATTCTTGAAGAGGACTAAAATGACATCACTACGTGGAAGTCAAGGTACAGTGTGAATGTATCATTTGAATACCTGGCTGAAAGTTCATGATGGGGTATTGAGGCAGTGAGGCCAGGCCAGGAACGACTGATTAACTAGGAAAATTGGGAGGAGTTAAACGACGTACTGATTAAAGCAATGTGTAGGTTCAATAGATTGGTTGGGTGGTTAATTGTTCTCCTTCCTTCTCAAAGAGGATGATATGTTGGAATTAAGGTATAATGTGTTTGACTGTGGCTGATCACACCTACGTGAACTTGAAAGGCTTTATGAAAGGTCAGGCACAAATAGTCCCCGTGAACATTTAGAGTGGAAATTTCTCTAAATTTTTGCATCTCATGTTTCTTTTGAGCTACTTCAACTCTGCTTCATTCATAGAGTCCAAGGCGTTCTTTAATATAGGCATGCCAGGCTGAGTGTTTCTTTGTCAATGGCTCCCATGTCACACAGTTGATTCCAAAGTTCTTCAGAGAGACCTTAAAGAGTGTCCTTGTATCACTTCTTCTGATTTCCATGTGAGCACTTGCCTTTTGTGAGTTCTCCAAACGTATGTTTGGCATTCAAACATTTCCAACTGTAGCAGCAAGCATCCTAGCATACCCAGGATGACTTGCTAGCACAGGTTCTTGCATCTGCTTTTCTTAAAGGAAAGCAACTTTAAAGAAGTTAACAATCACTTTAGTTAAACATATATAGCATTCACTTAGTTTGGAGGAAAAGTCAGCACCCTGAACTTCAGAGAAAATACAAACAGAAATTACAGACAGAGATAATAGCATAAGGACCAATAGACAGAGCTTCTAAGTATCTGAGAAATTAGCACAGATCAACAGACAGAACCAACTGTCTGACCATTATGTATATACATATTTACTATAGAGAAAAGCACCAACATCTAGGTTTTCAAAGCCATGGGGCCTAGGGTGGAGAGAGGGCACTCCTTAATGGCTAACTAGAGTCTCATCTGACCAAATCACACAAAGACTCTTCCAATGAGTATGCCCCAAAGCAAAATGCTAACCTCAGAATATATAGAGAACCAGAAGGCACCACAACCCAAATGCTTCAGTGCCTAATTACCACAAGGTGTGAAATCCTTCAAGCAAGCAAACCTCCCCTAAGCAAACTTCCCTTAATGGACTTCATGTGAGGCCTAGAATGGGCAGGGAAGATCTTCAACTCCCATTAACATTACACCAACCCATTGGAGTTGCAGTCTGTACAGTACAGTTTGAATGCCTGGCAGTTTAGCTTGAGAAAGGACCTCAGTGTCCAGTACCTTAGTTTGCCAACTGATCTTCAGAGTCTTCCTAAGACAATTCAAATAGAAGTGATTCAGTTCGCTGGCATGGTGCTGGTATACTGTTTAGATTATGCAGGCATACCACAATGAGGTCATAACAAGAACTCTGTAGATCTTCAGTTTGGTTGGCAGTCTAATACCTCTTCTTTCCCATAGTTTCTTTTGAAGGTTCCCAAACCCTGAGCTAGCTCTGGCAATGCGTGTGTCAACCTTATCATTCATGTGTATATTCCTGGAAAGTTAAAGCAAGTGAATGTATCCAGAGCATTTGCATTCACTGATTTTCCATTTGCTGTAACTAGTGGTTTCACATTTGGATGATGCGGTGCTGACTGGTGGAGAACCTTGGTTTTCTTAGAGCTAATTGTTAGGCCAGATTAGCACAAGCAGCAGAGATTCAATGCATACTTGTCTGCATCTCAGCCTCGAACTGCATTGAGTACATATAACCGCATGCAAAACCAAACCAAACCAACAATCAACAGCAAAAACATGCACTACCTCTCCTTCCTCTTTAGTCTTGGCTTGTAGCATTCTTTTTTTGTTTAGTATTTTATTTTCCCTCAGTTACATGTAAAAACAATTTTTAACATTCATTTTTAAAACTTTGAGTCCCAAATTTTCTCATTTCTCTCTCCCCAGCCTCCTCACTGAGAAGATAAGCAATTCAATATAGATTATACATCTGTAGTTATGTAAAACATATCCAGAATAGTCATATTGTGAAAGAAAATAGACCAAAAAAACCCCCAAAAAACAAAAACTGCAAGAAAAATAAAGTAAAAAAATATGCTTCAATCTGTATTCAGACTCCATCAGTTCTTTCTTTGGGAATGGATAGCATTTTTCATCACGAGTTCTTCAGAGTTGTCTTGGATCATTGTATTTCTGAGAACAGCTAAGTCATTTGCATCTGATCATCTTACAACATTGCTCTTACTTTGTATACAGTATATTTCACTTTGCATCAGCTCATGCAAATCTTTCAGGTTTTTCTGAGAGCATCCTGCTCATGGTTTCTTATAGCACAATAGTATTCTCTCATAATCACATACCACAGCTGTATAAGTGAGCACCAGGACATACACAGTGGGGGCTTGCTACTATAGGTTCTTAGATCTGCATTCATAAAAGGAAAGGCAACTTTTGAGGGGTTAACAATCACTTTATCAAGCACATGTGTCATTCCTTTAACCAAGCACATATATCATTCATCTAGTTCATGAGAGTCAGTGCTCTGAACTTCAAAGAAAATACAGAGAAATCAAAGATCAACAGACATGGCTTCCTCTGCCTGATCATCAACAGACATTTCCAACTATCTGATCCTAGTTACCAGAGAGGGAAGCACTGACATCTAGGTTTTCCAGGGGGGGGGTGAGGGAGGGGCTTCCTTATGGGCTTCCCAGAGTCTTTGTCTGGCCAAAAAATACTTCTAGTAAGCCCCAGGGTAAAACCTCAACCCAGAGTGTTTATACCTCTTTTACAGTCAGAGGGCATCACAACCCTTGAGAACCAGAGCCTCATTAACAAAAGGTGGGGGTCTCCCCATAAATCTTCCCTATTCAAACTCCTCTTAATGGGCAGGCCCATTAATGGGTGGGGAAGATCTTTAATCACATTAAAATAATTAATCCAAATATCCATATACTGCTTATAGTTAAAGAAACTCTTGTTTCTATACTTTACTCCTAGTGAAGACTCCAATTGATAAAAGCAAGATTCATTCAGAGGCATTTGATTATACTAAAACAAAAACAGCAAAAGATCCTATTTTGCTTTCCATCACACTTCACCCTTCCAGGATCCTTGACCTTACAATCTAAACGGCCATGGATCCTGGAACAAACAGAAGCTTTATGCTTCTTGATTATACTAAAACAAAAATAACAAAAGATCCTACTTTGCTTGCCCTTACAACAACTTGTTCAGCAATTCCCTAATTGATGAGTGTCCCTTCAATTTCTAATTCTTTACCCCCAGAAAAGGGCTACTATAAATATTTTTGTACATACGGGTCCTTTTCCCTTTTGTTTTTTATCTCTTTGGGGATATAGACCTAGTAGTGGCAAGGCTAGGTATGCATAGTTTTATAACCCCTTGCGCATAGTTCCAAATTGCTTTACAGAATGATTGAATCATTTCACCGCTCCACCAACAATGCCTTAAAGTTTTTGCCACATTTCCTCCAAAAATTTGTCATTTACTTTTTTCTATCCTATCAGCCGTTCTAATAGGTATGAGGTAGTACCTCAGAATTGCTTTAATTTTCATTTCTCCAATCAATAGTGAGTTAGAATATTTTTGTGTATGGTTGTAGGTAGCTTTGATTACTTCATCTGAAGACTGATCATACCTTTTAATCATTTATCAATTGTGAAATGGCTCAAATTCTAAAAATTTGACTCAGTTCTCTCTGTGTTTGAGAAATGAAGCCCTTGTCAGAGAAACTTGCTTCAAAATTCACAATTACTATTGCTAACTGAATTTCTCTACATCCTGCCCTCCCAATTTATTCTCTCTTTCCTTTTATCCTGTACTTCCTCAAAAGTGTTTTGATTCTGGCTACCCTCTTCCAATCTGACCTCTCTGCTATCACTCCTTCCCTTCCTACTTTCCTGTAGGATAAGATAGATTTCAAACTGACATTGTATATTATTCCCTCTTGGAGCCAATTCTAATGAAAGTAAGGTTCACTCACTCTCCCTCACCTCTACCTCTCTTTCCCCTCCATTGTCAAAGCTTTTTCTTGCCTCTTTTATGTGAGATAATGTACACCATTCTACCTCTCATTACTCTTTCTCCAAATATATTCTTCTCTCCTTAATTTTATTGTTTAGATATCATTTCTTCATATTCAACTTACACCTGTACCCTCCATCTTTGTATACTCCTTCTAACCATCTTAATAATGAGAAAGGTCTTAGGAGTTATAAATATCATCTTCCCATGAAGGAATGTAAGCAGTTTAAAATTAATAAGTTCCTTATAATTATCCTTTCATATTTTTACCTTTATTCATTCTTCTCTTGAGTTTTGTATTTGAAAGTCAGATTTTCTACTTTTTTGTTAAATTTATTTATTTTAGCTTTTCAACATTTACTTTCATAAGATTTTGATTTCTAAATTTCCTCTCCTTCCCTCCTCTTCTCCTCCCCAAGACAGCATACAATCTTATAAGTTATACATGTACGATCATATTGAACATATTTCCACATTAGTCATGTTGTGAAAGAATTAGAACAAAAGGGAAAAACCACGAGAAAGGAAAAATTGCTAATAAAACAAGAGAAAATAGTATGCTCCCATCCAAGGAGTTTTGTGCAACTGTTTTCAGAGATACTTCTAGGTATCTAAGTATGTAAGTTTTTAGTTCTTCCAAGGTGATATGATCTAAGGAGAGGTGTTTACTACTCTTCTGGCCTGTGCTCTGGTCTTAGAGTGACACAAGCACTCTTTTCTGTCCTGGAACTGGGAGGAGGGTCCCCCCTTCATTGTAGCTGCAAGCTCTCATGTGCTAGTGCTCCTCCTCCCATTCAGGGACTGCCATTCAGGACTGTGACCCAGATCTAAGAATGAGGATATCAACAGAGTTCTGCCTCAGTGCTAGTCCAAAACAACCCTGAAATCTCCTGCTGGCCAATTGTTTGACCCCCTTACTGTCTGTGGGCTGAGAGCACTGAAAACAGCTGCTTCCGCTGCTGATTCAGTGGTTCCCAAGGTCTGCTCCTGGTATGCTAGAAAGGGACTGTGCTGGTACAGCCTGTGCTACACTGTGCTCCTCTTTCACCCTGGTGCAACTAATCTTTCCTGTTGATCTTCCAGATTATCTAGGACTGGAAATTGTTTTTACTCTGTCTTTTGTGGGTTATGCTGCTCAAGAATTTGCCTAGTTATTTTTAAAGGTATTTGGAGGAGTTTGGGGGAGAGATCAGAGAAGTCCCCACCTTTACTCAGCCATCTTGACTCTGCCTCCTATTCTATGTCAGCTTGTAGCCTTTTTAATTTAAATAATTTACCATCAGAGCAGCAGCTAAACTTGATATTCATCCTCATTGAAGGCTTCTAACAACACTGCTGAAAATATGCTAAAAAGCAGGTGAGCAAAGAAGTAGCCCTGCTTCACTCCATTGTTAACTGGAAGAGTATGAGAGCATTGCCCATTATCCACAACCCATGCAAGCATGCTGTCATGAAACTGACATACAATACTGAGGAACTTCTCTGGACAACCACATTTTGACATAATTTTCTTTTTAAAAATAATTCAGAGAACTTTATTTAATAAAATGTTACAAAAGTCAGTGTTGATTTATTGACTTACAATTTTCCATTACAACTGATAGTATTAAAGGCCTTAGTCAGGTCAAAGAACATTGTGTATAGACCTCTATTGTGCTCCTGGAATATTTCCTAGAATTATCAGGCAGCAAATACCATATCAACTGTCCTTTAGTCCTTTCTAAAGCCACACTGGTTCTCAGGAAGATGACGATCTTCCAGTGAAGGATAATGTATTCAGAAAGATTCTGGAAAGAATCTTACTAACAGTGACTAATATAGAGATTCCTCCAATCCACCCTGTGATTGTCATAGGACAATCTACTTCTTTTACGTTTACAGAGATGGACAATGGAGGCATCTTTGACTTTCTGGGGGATAACCTCCTTTTACATTATAAACTAGAGAATCTTTGTCAGGTTTTATATGAGCAATAGACCCCTTGCCTTGTAAATCTAGACTTGAATAGAATCAGCACTAAGTATTTTGCCATACAACAGGAGCCTAATGGTATTCAAAACCTCTTCTTGAGTTGGAAGCTCAGCTAGAGAGGAACTGACTTCAAACTGATGTATATAGTCAGTGCCTTCAGCATTGAAGCCAATATGTTGAGAACATTATGGAACATTCAGCCCATCTCTCCAGGATCATGTCCTTATTACTAATCAATGTAACTTCATCAACACTGAATAACTGAGATACACCATAGATCTCTGGCCCATAAATAGCTTTCAGGGCTTTATAAAGGTACTTTGGATTGTTACTCAGCAAAAAACTAAATTTCATCGACTTTCTTACCGAGCCAAGAATCCTGCATCTCTCTAACCTTCACTTGCACTTTACTTTTGATGAAGTTAAATGCACCTTCTTGGAGACAGATAAACTATCCTGTTGGTAAACTCTGTGGAGATCTCATTTTTCGTTTAGCAGATTCTAAATTTCCCCATCATTTTCATCAAACAGTTCTTGATGTTTTTGAGTGTTCTGGCCCAGATGTGTAAATGCGATGCTATACATCAAATCTCTGAAAGCTGCCCACTGATTTTCTGCTCCATGGTTGCCAACTGTGTGTTGGCTCAGCTTTCCCTCCAAGTTAGCAAAAAAACTCTTCATGCTTGGAGAAGTGCTCTAATCTGTTGACATTGTTTTCTTGTGGTCATCTTACCTTGGGCCTACTGCTTTTGTTAAATGCAAATATTTAGCTTGCAAAGAGGATAAGTCTATGATCAATTCGGCACTCCACATCACAAATCATCATAGTCACTGTCATCCTGTCTCTCTTTTCTCCTTATGATGAGTCTATTAAATGCCAATGTTTGCTATGAGGGTGAATCCATGAAGTTTTATTGCATTTAGTTAAATGGAAGACAGTGCTGGTGATGAGAAGGTCATGAGATGCACAAGACTTCAGCAGTAAGTGATCATTGCTGGTGCTATTTCTGACTTCATTTTTCCCAAGGACTCCCTAACTTTTCTGATAATGGGTACCTACTCTTGCATTTTAGTCACCCAGAATTATAAGCTTTGTCCTCTCTCAGTACATTGATGATGAGGGTCTCTAAGTCTTCATAAATTTTTTCTTTGACCTAATCAAGGTTCATCAGGGTGGGAGCATATTCACTGATGATGGTGGTGTAGTGCTTTCCTGCAAATGGCAATCACATTGTCATGAACCTGTTATTTACTCCTTTTGGAAAGCATACAAGCTTCTTGGCTAGATTAGTTTTAATTGAAATATCTATGCCAGCTTCATGCCACTCCCCTTTACCAAAAAAGTATACCCAACTCTGACTTTGGTAAGCTTATAATATGTACAATTGTGTGCACACATATTCACCATTGTTACATGGAATGGGCACATACTTATGGACAAGACAAAATCTAGTAGATCTAAAAAATGAACAGCTCGTGTTGCAAGAAAACTCAACAGGTATTGCATCTGAATAGCAGCTCTGAGTGAAAGGAGGCTTGTCTTGTCCATAAGTGTCCATAAGTATACATTCCATGTACCAATGAATGGAATCATCTCTGCAAAAGTTTTTGTACCTTTGTGTGTGTATGTGTGTGTGTTTTGACCATAAGTAGGCCAGGGTTAGATGAAGCAGACAATTTTTAGGGTACCTTGCTATCCCCTTCCTCATACCAGGAAGTAAGAAGTGCATTCCTTCAAAAAGGCTGCTCAGATACCCAAGGGGCTATTGAATCCCACTGCCACTTCAGTCCAATAAGAAGATGACCCTATGTCAAGCTACCTGAATGCAGGATTGTGACTATGGCTCCTAATGTACCTGTACCTACTGCTTGGTCACTTGCTTTTTGTCCTAGGACTTTGAAATAGGTAAAAATGGTAAAATGGTGATGTCCTTTGATTTGAACATAACTTGGGTTTAAATGCGGTAGAACTGTGCAAAGTTATTGGCCTAATGCTCTCCTCCAGAGTCATTGAAGTCTAGTGGCAAGATGAAAGTCAAGATGACTTTTGGCAATGGTTCAGGATGTATTGGATGACCGTGGCATTTTCTTTCTCTAACCAAGTTCTAAGTGCTCCACAAAACCTGGTCAGCCACCTTTGTGGCCATGGAAACAAATTATTTTCATCTGCCTATTCTTCCAAGGTAAGTCATCACATGCTTGGGATAGGCACTCCCCTTAACTCTCTAAATGGATTTGAGACCCCTCAGTTACCCTCAACCATGTTTAGCCCATCTACTCAAAGGTTTACTGGTGTGTAGCCACTGCACATGCTATGGTTTCTTGGAGTCACAGGTGAGAGTTAGGTGAATCAGGTGAACAGCAAAGGTGGAAAGTAGCCCTCTTACTGGAGGTATTAAAATCTTCCTTAAACATACCCTACAACCCAGGAAAATATTCTCAATATGAAGGATAGCTAGAGAAAGTGCTAAGAATAAAGAGATGGATTATATTTTTCATGGAATAACTTCAAGGCCAGTGTTACTGGATCAAACTGAATGTGACAGGGAGTAAAGTGTAAGAGGACTAGAAAAGTGGGAGGGGGCTAGATTATATATACAAATCTACATATGCACATATATACATCTGTGTATGTGTGCATTTTTAAATTTTAAATGGAGGATTTTATATTTGATCCTGGAGGAAGGCACTGGAATAATTTTTTGAATGGGGTAGAGAGTATGTGCATGAAGTAAATGAGCCTGAGCTTTAGGAAAATCATTTGGTGGGTTGAATGGAAGATGGTTTAGAGTGAAAAGAGACTTGAGGCAGGTAGACCCACCAGTAAACTATTTTTTTAGTCCAAGTGTGAGGTGATAAAGACTTGCATTAGTGTGATAGCAGTCTTACATAAGAGAGGGGGGACTATTTGAGAGATGTTAGTAGGGTGAAATTGACATGCCTTGGAAACAGATTGAATATGTGGGGAACGGGGTGAGATAGTGAGGGTCAAATATGACATTGAGCTTGAGGAACTGGGAAAATGGTGTTGCCCTCTGCAGTAATTGGGAAGGTAGGAGAAAGAGAGTGGGTTTAGGGGGAAAGATAATGAATTTTGGTTTCTTTTTCTTTTTTTTTGTGGATATGGTGAGTTTAATATGTCTATTGGAACATCCTATAGAACATGTCTGAAAGGCAGTTGGAGATGCAAGATTGGAGGTCAGAAGAAAGGTTGAGGCAGGAGAGGTAGATATTGAGAATTCAGTGATAATGTGAAACTTCTCATGTATTTATCTTGTCTCTCCAGTCAGCTCCTGGAAATTACTAAGCTTACCCCATATTTATTTGCATTAGCTTTCAGCAAAAATGAATTTTCTGCCTAAGGTAGTCAGTCCTTAGATGGACTTCTCCTAAGAGCCAGTTCTTAACCATTGGAACAAAGTGTCACCATAACCTTTATAAGCACTCCTATAAATAATCTGCCTGCCTGAAAATGTTTTCAGGGTTGCTCTCAGTGGCCTATGCAAACTCTTTTCATACGATCTCCATTCTGAGGATTCTGACAAGGGCAGATTATTTTGTCAAGGAGTTCGAAGTACTTGGCACCTCCTTCAGTCCTGTGATTGATGTAGAATAGTTCAACAAGACTTCAAGCAATTGAAGAAATTGCCTTTTGCTTCACAGGAGAGATATGCATTTATTTTTTTTTTCTTACAACAGTGTCTGCAGATAAACAGGAAGGCTATGAAAGGGGAAATTAATTTAAAATAGATCTTAGAGGTCAAACCTGAAAACAAATCCATTCAAATGCAAATCACTTAGCCTATCTCCATCCACAACCAGTTAGTGAATCACTTGTTATTTAAGGTTGTTTTGAAGAACACCAGGAATGAAACATCTTAATGTTCTTATTCAAGTAAGAAGTACAGGGCACTGAAAGTTCAATCATCAGAAAGTCCCCATGACATGGCCATCAGGATAAATGTCATTAAGGATCTAATCAGAGTTGACAGGCACTTAGTAGCAAACAAACCAAAGGAAAATACTGAAACGTCTTCTCCTGCCTCAGACTGTGTACAGACAATGTACCACAAGAACACTTTGTGCCTTCCATCTCCTGGTGGGCACAGCTTCAGTATGTCCTCTGAGGTAAGGCTGGTAGGTGCCAGGTAAGGCATTTTCTTTCTGTCTGAAAAGACTCCCCTTGTGCAGGAGACTTACCACTTCCTGTTGTCACCTCCTAGTCATCTTCCTCAGGTAAGAAGATGTTGAACTTCCCTAGCACCTTAAGACTTCCTTCTCTTGATCCTGTAGTATGTTCCCAAAGGGAAGGCTGCAAAGGCCAGACTGGAAGTCTTCCAACTACCCTCAAGCAATGATTTTCATCTGTGCCAGCACAAAGTCACCTTCATCTCTTGATGCAAGGCCCATTTCTCAACTGAAACACTGAAAGCCTCCAATTCCCTCTGTGCAAAGAGGAGCAACCTACACTTCAGATATTTCATCTCCTACTACACTTGTCCTTTGAGAGAAGTGGAAAAGGAAAGATGGAAACAGAACCTCTTTCATTTGATGGGTAGTCTTGACTTCAATCTCCACCTCACTTCAATTTCTGCCTTTTTTCTGCCCAATCTTTAGCCTTTCAAGGGAAGAAAATTTGTGAAGTAGGTCCTACTATCTGAACATCTGACTGTTGGGAAGAGGGTGATGCCCTCTACTCAAGGATGAAAATATCACATCTGGTAAACATTCTTGTTAAAGTCATTTCAGTCATGCCCAACTCGTCATGACCCTGTTTGGGGTTTTCTTGACAAAGATGGTGGAGTGATTTACTCTTTTCTCCTCCAGTTCATTTTATAGATTAAGAAACTACAGCACACTAGGTTAAGGATCACACAGCTGTTAAGTGTCTGAGGCCAGATTTGAGCTCAGGTCTTTCTGGCTCCAGATCCAGCACCATGATGTCTATACCACCTAGCTACCCAAATTCCTGTAAATCATCATCTAAATACCATTCTCCAACCCCATCACCTGATAGCCAATCCCCATTCCCCTCAGCCCTTTCACCCCAAAGTTTCTACCAACCAGCCCTTCCAGTTTGCCCTGTGGATTATCCTTTTCATAGGCAACAAAATTCCCTACACCTTAAATCTTTTCCTCTCCTACTACATTCATCTACTGAAATCTGACTGGCCCCCTCTCCCCAACCATGACATAGCTGAACTGGCCATCCTTTAAAGTACTGGCTCCACCTATACTCATTACACACACACACACACACACACACACACACACACACACACACATGTATCTTAGTTATTCAACCTACTCACTTGTAGTGACCGGCCTGCAACCCTACACGGCGTGATGATGTGGTGAAGAAGAAAGACATGGGAGGCGGGAGAAGATAGACCAACTCCATTTATTGATCTGAGGGTCAGGGTATTTATAGACAGAAACTGCAAGCCTAGTGACATTCTGCTGGTCTCCTGCCCTAGTGATTTAATCAGTCTTATCTTAAAGACTGTGAGCCTAGAGGGTATCTATTTTATATATCCCTTGTTTTCTGTAATTCTCTTGTTTGTCTCACAGAGACAGCAATATCTGGGGGGCATGGAGAGCCATTCTGGATGACAATGAGCATGATCTCAAAGAACAGTTTCCCCAAAGGTCTATCCTGATCTTGTCAACCACACTCCACTCTGGCCCTCAACACTCACTTTCCATGACCTTTTCCTTTATATCCCCTTAGCTACACACACAGTGATGGTTATACCTGTGACCTTAAAACCACTCATAAATGCAATACTTCTGTGTTTCAGATTTCCGACATCCCCCATATAACCATAATCTTTTGGCTTTTCATATCTCCCTCTGCCTTCCCCTTACAAAATTGTACCCCTTAGTCCATACTGTATCTCTAATCCCTTGACCCCTCAGTTGTCGTCTGGGACATCTCCCCTGTGTTAACCACTCTCTACTCTTTACCCTGCTGTAATCTCTTGGTGAACTAATTTAATTCTGTACTTTCCTGACTTGAATCCCAGTCCCTTTATCATATTTCTGACACTGCCATCACTCTAGTGTAGGGCTTCTTAAATTTTATCCACTCACAACCTCTTTTCAACTGGGAAATTTTTACATGATCCCAGGTATTAGTTATATAAAATTGGTAAACAAATCAAACATTTACTGACAATGAATTAAGGAATTTTATTTTTAGACAATTCTTTGGTATGTATGTATATATAAGTTTAGCATTTATTAAAGACAAAAGCAAATTTTCATCCCAATGAGATTGATATGCTTGTTTATTTTTACATAAAGAATTAATCATGGAAGAATATTTGATACTACAGGACATAGAACATCTTCAATGTTTTTCAGAGTTGATTGATATTTTGATTTTATATCTTCAGTGCTGAGAATGCCACTTCACATAAACACATAGTACAAAACGACAGAAGTACGTTTAGGGCCTTTTCAGAAATTATTGGAAATTCTTTCCTAATCCCAAGCCAAAATTCATTTAATAATTTTGTATGTACAATAAAAATGCTGCAATTCATAACTTTCAGTAGTCTCAAATCTGAACCAAAGTGTTTCTGGCAGTGTTTATTGGCTTTGGGTGGAATGAAGGCATGTGCAGCACAAGTATGCATGTTGTGTGTTTAGAACCAAGGTTGCAGTAAAGTTATACAATGCAATATGGAAAATCAATGCCAGATTCATTATGCATTTGATTTTGAATTATTTTTAGTCATCACGCATTCAGAAACTTCTTTTGCTATTTTTTTACTAAGCCCACATTCAACTACATGAGCCCATGGGGTCATGACCCCCAGTTTAAGAAGAATTGCTCCAGTATAGGCCATCCTCAGCTCATGCCTGGACTTCGATAGTGACTTTCTGGTGTTTTTGCCTCTCTCGAGTCTTTACTCACTCTCTTCTCCATTCCACCACTAAAATGATTTTCATAAAGCACAGATCTGACCATGTTACCTCCTCTACTCAGTAAATTCCAATGGCCTCTATTGCCCCCAGTATCAAATATAAAATTTTCTGTTTGTCATCCAAAGCCTTTTATCACTTAGTGCCCTCCTTCCTTTTCCATCTTATACCTTACTCCCCACCATGTACTCTTTGATAATAGTGATACCAGCATCCTAGTTATTCCACAGCCAATACTCCATTTCTGGACTTTGGGGTTTTCTCTGGACGACCCCATACCTGTTATGCTTTCCCTCCTCCATTTTTCCTACTGAACTTAACTTCCTTTAAGTCCAACTAAATCCCTTCTTTGATTGGATGCCTTTTCTTATCCTCCTTAATTACAATGCCTTTCCTAACTTCTGTTCATCCTGTATATTGCCAGCTTATATATATTCATTTTCATGTTTTCTTCTCCACCTCCCATGTAAGTTTCTTGAGGTCAAGGACCACCTTTTGACTCTTTTTTTTGTATCTTTAGAGCTTAGTACAGTGTGAAATATATAGTAGGGACTTAATTGATGTTTTTAAATAGATTGATTAAAAGATATCAGAGTTCCTAGATAGTCCCAAATGAAACTTTCTCCTGAAGAAAAATAGAGTGGATTGCAGTCTGTTCAGCTTGCCTTATTATTTGGACTTCCCAAGCACATATTGCCTTATTCAAATTAGGGAGCAAAATTAGGCATCTCATATGCTAGAGACTATGTAGAAGAGACATTAGAGAACATGAAATTCAACCTTCCTTTTTATTCAGAGGGTAAAACAGAGGTGCAGAATACTTAACTTAGAGTCAGCTGTATGGTACCATGGATAGAGGGCTGGTTTTGGAGTCATGAAAATCCAAGTTCAAATACTGACTCAGATACTAACTAGCTATATGACCCTAGACAAGTAATTTAAATTTTATCTGCCTCAGTTTCCTCATCTGTAAAATGAGGGGATAATAATAGTATTCACCCTGTAGGATTGTTGTAAAAATAAAGAGTTGTGCAGATATTATTTGTAAAGCTCTTTAGAAACTTTAAATCAATATGTAAAGGCTACCTGTTTAGCACATGTGCCCAAGACCATGGAACTGAGAAGTGGTAGAGATAGAAATACAACCCAGATCTTCTTCATTCTTTGCCCATTCTATTCTATTTGCCTAACTTACAGGTTAAGTTTTGCTTTTTTATCTGTAGGAAACTTCAGAAAATTAAATGGGTCAATGAAGGAAACTAAAATGTATGGGATAAAGTGACTTAATGATATATCTAATTATAAGAAAAATATCTACTGTAATTTATATTGTTATTTATGGAAATATACAAAGGTTCAACATGAAAATGATTGAAAATTCACATTTTCCAAAACAAATATATCATGAAAGATTTTGGGAGTTCATAAAAATAAATTTTATTATCACAAATCTGCAGAGGATCAAATTCTCAAATTCAACCCCTTCATCAAAGTCTCTCAACTGGTATTCCTGAGGTACAGATCTTCAACCTAGAGCTTCCCAGACCCCATGGTCAACCCTGTATGCATTATTCCATTCTACCTCTCCCATTCCTGGTCATAGTCATAGATTTTTTTTTTTATTAACAATAATTATTTTATGAACTTCTTTAGACTATAATATTAATTAAATCAACTGTTATTTTACTAATAATAGCTCACATTTATCTAATTTGTGTAGTTCACAAAGCATTTTTCTTACAACAATATTCTTAGATGAAAATAATAGGAATCACTTTCACCAAATTGAAGACAGAAGAATTACGTATGGTAGTGGTAGCAAAATCTTTTTGCGTGCTACATAGATAATTCAGTTTCTTTGCTTTCAATAGTCAGTGATTGCCATCTCTGTCCTTAGCAATTGTGCTTATGATTCACAGTCTGAATATCCATCATAAAGTTCCCTATTGGTGGCAAAGAACTGGAAACTGAGGGGATGCCCATTAATTAGGGAATGGATGAACAAATGAAAGTATATGAATTTAACAGAATATAATTGTGCTATAAGAAATGATGAAGGGGATGGTTTCAGAGAAAACTGGGAAGATGTGCATGAACTGATACAGAGTGAAGTGTGCAGAACTGGGAGAAAAATCTATATAGCAACAATTGTGAAAGGCTTATGAATGCTTATCAGTATAATCACCAGCCAGAATTTCAGAAGACCCATGATGAGAACATGTTACTTATCTCCTGAAAGATAGTTAATGGATACAGAGTGCCAAGTGAGACTTTTTTTGAGTTGTCCAGTTAGTTTTTCTTCACTATATATATTTTTTACCAGCATTTTCCTTCCCTTCCTTTCCTTTTTATTTTATATATATTTGACTGTTCAGCAAATGTTTCCCACCACCACTCACATACCTGCTTTTGGATGTTTTTCCCCTTATAATTCAGAACCTTCAGAAAATCCTTAATAATTTTTTTTGTTATTGACATTTATTCTGTTAATTTTGTATTTAGTCACCTAAACTACATTTATCATTCCACAACTATCAGAATGATTCCTTGTTGTGCACACCTTGCTTGTGTCTTGTCCAACAAAACTACCTGCTAGTTGCACTTCTGTGGAGTGCTTCCTGGCATATGACTGGTCATTTTCTAATTTATATTTGAGTAGTACTATTCTGAAGATTATATAATGGGATTCATGATTTCTTTAATATTTCTTTATGTATATGTCAAATTTGTATTCATTAATGCCTGAGAATTTAGGATGTGAGAACTTTTAAAGATGTTAATGTGTTAAACTGAGGTTTTCTCTAGGGTCTTGAAGTGACTCAACATAGCCACATAAAGTAAGCAAATCAAACAATTTATTAAGCACCCAGTACATTCCAGGAACTATGTTAAGCACTGGGGATGTAAATGAAAACAAAGATAGTCCCTGCCCTTAAGGAGCTTAAAATCTAATAAGGGAAGACAGCACACAAAAGTAAGGTAAAAAGCAGAAGTAGGGTAATATTGAATAATATTGAACAGAAAAAAATATTGATTTTGTTACATTTGCTCTATTTTACTCCATTAATGGTAGAATGTCTCACATGGGATTCTACCATAGTAGTAAGCTAATCCATTCCACAAAATCATAGCATCATTGGATCATGGGCAGGCAAAGTAATTGCCTAAATGTTGTGGTTTGAGGAATGTTCCCAAATATTTCCCTCACTGGCCTACCAGGATGAATAAAGTTCTCTGCCATTGGGATTATTACTTTAAATTGAGGTTTACCTCCAGAAAGTCCATACTAAAATGAAAATATATTACCTGAATAATAATGCATTCACTCATTAACACCCATTAGTACATTGGCATCTTGATAAACTGAAAATGGAATATTTAATATAGCAATTATAGTCTAGAAAGCTCAAGAATGTGACATACAGGGCCTAGGGAATATAGTAAGAGAGGTTAGTACAGGAATATAAGGATCGGAAACACTAGAAGAAGCAGAAGGATACAAAAGAATAACGTTTTTTTCTTTATCTTGCTTTTTATGTGCTATTGTATTTTTTAATTTTTATTTTTTGTTCCAAATTCTCTCCTTCCATCCAGCAAAACTCCACCCCCATTGAAATGGCAAACAATATGAAAATAAACTTTTGTTCACCACTTTTATCAAAACTAGAAGCTGGCTTCAATATTACCCTGTAGACTTTCAACTTCTGCATATGGCCATACTTTGTAAATTCTTTTGTCATAGGAAACTTTATTAATCCTTCATTGTCTTCATAAAACCAATTTTCATCCTTTCATGTTTTCAAAATATTTATTAAGTACTATTCTCAAAGAGCAGATAAAGTAAACAAGATGGCTTTGACACTGACTTTCTGTATGTGTTGCTCATAATCATTCAGATGGTTCCATTGACCTTTTAGATCTCATGAGTATCAGCAGATCTGGAGAAGATTATTTGTCATTTGGGACAAACTGTATGTTTGTAAAAATCTGAAAAAAAATTAAATGGTAAATTTAACTTAAACGAATAGCATATAAGGCTGTTGTCTCAGAAACCTTGGAGGATTTTTCAGACAAGAAGAACAGTATTCAGTTACCCAACAAAACAATGCTAATATTTCTTGCGATATTGACAAATGATTACTTTTTTTCTGTTAGCATAGGACATTTAAAAAAAAGAACACCTTCATTCCATTGAAAATAAGATGGTCTTTGACCAGTTGGTATTTTACAATATTATTTTTATCTGAAGAAGCACATTTTCCACATCAAGTCAGTGAACAAGTATTTGTTGTCGACTGTGTTCCAGATATTGTTTTGATCACTAGGAATGCAAAGAAAAGCCAACAAAATAGTGTCTTTGCCCAAAAGCTTAAAATCTAATGAAGAAACAACTATTTATAAACAAGATGTATGCAGGATAAATTTGAGAGAGTAAACTATGGGAAGTCACGACTATTATTAAGGAGGATCAGGAAAGATATACTATAGAAGAAAGGATTTTACCTGGGACTTGACGGAAGCCAGGGAATCCAGAGAATAGAAAAGGGGAGAGCATGGGGGGAAAGCCAGTGAAAAATACATAGAATTGGGAGATGGAGTGTATTGTGAGAGGGATAGCAAGATGGTTAATGTCATTGTATTGTAAGTAAGATGTAAAAAGACTGGAAAGAAAGAACAGTGCTGGTTTTTGAAGTTATTTTTAATTATAATTCTCAGACTTTGTTTACCTTTTGATTGATTAAAATGTCAAAAAGTCAGTACTTCTTATCATAGTCTTTCATTGAAAAGACTCCCTCACTTCAGATATAAATATGTATGTGCATATAAATATACACACTATTTATATACATATGTAATACATATGTATGTGTATATATATATACACGTGCTGCCATTCCAATATTTTAATCTCATTTTTACAAGATAGCCCTTGCTGCCTGTCAAGTTAATGAACTGGGATATGCAATGCAGATAGACAGTGAGCTTAGTTAGAGTTGAGCAAGAGAAGGCTAGCAGACTAGATTGTTTTGGAAAAAAGTACAAAAGTCTTTTGCTGACCCAAATTTCCAATGTAAGTGAAGGTCTTCCCTTTCAATGATAACACTGTAATGTTGTTGCTATATGACCACTATCTAAGGGCAAGTACTGCTTCCAGAGAACTAAAAATGAATGTCACATAAAAGACAACAGAAAACTACATGGTAAGTGTGAGCAGTATATAACCAGTAGGAAAACCTGAAGAATAAAAGTAGATTGTCCTCAAGAAATTGATTGATAACAATAGGCGTTGGTCATGTGTCAAGAGCAAGAGAAGAAAGGTTGACAGAGTTCTCTACTGGTATCACTTCAAGTGTTCACAGAGAGTAAGGCAGGCCTCTAGCAAGTTAGACTTTATTGGATGAACTTTTGGGTGAACATGCACACACAAAATAGATAGGCATGGATGGACTGAAATCCCTGTTGCTCAAGGAAATTCTCAAGTTGATAAAATCAGAGATCCACGTGGGTATTAGGTATATCTATATCTATATTCCCTAACATCTGTGTGTATATATACAATTCACATACATATAGGTGGTACATGCTTCTGGGAATCTCCCCTCCCAACCCAATCAACATGAATTCCCAACAAATTCTCTGACTTTGTTTACCTTTTAATTGATTGACTGAAATATCAAAAAGTCAGTACTTTTTAATCACAATGTTTCATTGAAAAGACCCCCTCACTTCAGATACAAATATGCATGCACATATAAATGTACATACATATTTATATACATATGTAATACTTGTTGTGTATGTATTATGTATGCATATGTGCATGCATGACCGTCTGACTATGCTTCCAAAATGTTCTAGAAATTTTTAAATTTATAGTCTTCATTAGTGGGGAGGTGTGCATGAGAAATAACCTATACCAGCTTCCTAAAGTCATATATTTATGAATTATCATAATAAAAATGATGAAATATCATGCCTAAGGTATAGGCTAACAAAATATAAGGTAAAATGCATTAGTTAAAATGTAAGAGGTTTTGAAATAAAAATGTCTATGAGAGCTGAAGATTATTTTTAAAAGTGTCAATAAACAGCTACATTAATAAATGTGTGAGCAGTAATGGAAGTTTCATTTAACTCATTTTTAAAGAATTTCTCCTTATTCATTATAACTAATTTCTCTGATTGTTAAAAACTGAGGTTGTAACTATTGTTAGTTTGGTTTTTTATTCTTATATCTGTAATTGTTCTAATTTTATTTGAATAGTTATGCTATTCCCTAGTTTTTTCATCATTTCATTTATATTAATAATTATTTTCTATATATAATTACTATTGGTGTCCCTTTTACATTATGGAATAAACAGATCTCTCTGTCTCTGTCTCTGTCATACACACATACACCACACACACACACACACACACACACACACACACAAACACGAATTTAGCCCTTTGCCTTTGTCTTACAAAATTTTTCTCACTACGTTATGGGATGCACTCTAGGGGAATATAATGAACATACCTTTGATTCTTAAGAGGAAAAAGTGTATAACTTGAAACTGACCTCATTGCTTTTTTATTTGTCCAGTGTTTGTGACTGTAGCTATAGTCTTTGAATCCCTCCTACCTGGTACGGTGTTTAATATAGTGAATGTTGGAAGAAAAAGTAAGTGTTGGATTGGATTGGATTTGTTGTGCTTTGGAGTGAGAGAAGAAAAAGATATACTAGTTTATAGTTTACAGATTTCTCCTATTGATTAAATCACATTTTATACATTGACCAAATGGTTTTATTTTTAAAAATTTTAGTACTTTAAATAGTATTGGTAATTTTAATCTGATAAAATATTCCACAAACATTTTTTCACTACACCTCTTAGAAGTATGTTAATTTTACATATACACACACATACACACACATATGTATATATACATCTATATGTATAATATGAATTAATCATGGGATATTATTTTCAATTTTTTATATATGTGTTAGTTTCTTAGATATGTTTATTAGAAATTAATGAATATATCCAAAAGCTTTATCTTCTTTAGACATATTGGAGTTTTAAATGTGATACCCATATAAACCTGAGAAATGACACACATTGAGTCAAATGGGAAAGCTTTTGAGAGACATGATACATTAATTAAAATAATTTTTCAAATAGATAAATCCATATGATGTATCTTTTTGCAGTATTGGTGAATGATGGAGAGATCATCCCATTTGTGGCTTACATCCAATCTGGATTTTGTAAAGTTTATAGAGAAGTTATCGGGCTTATAAAATATCGACTTAGGAAAATGGTAAGTTATTTCAACCTTAAAAAAAGATTGAATCTGTGATTTCATTGGTATTGGGAACTCCTAGCGAGGAAATTCCCTCTATGAATGCATTTCATTGAATGATCCTTAACTTTTAGGTTGTCTAGGGAAACAGGTGTTAAGTAGTCAACCAATCTTTGTGTGAAGACCTCTTCTGAGGGAAAACATTATTTCTCAATATAGCTCATTCTGTCTTGGCTCTCATTGTTAGCTAATATCTCCCTTACCTAAAATTTAAGCTTGCCCATTGGCAACTTCCACTCTTGCTCCTTCTTGTTTTGCCTACTGTGGCCAAGCAGAAAAAGTCATATCACTCTTCCACATGATGGTCCTCCAGAACTTTGAAGATGGCTGTCATGTCCCTCCACATCTTCTCTTCTCCAGGCTCAACATCTCTAGTTCCTTTCAACAGTCTTCATGACATGAATTGAAGACCCTTCACAACTCTGGTTGTCTTCCTCTGGGGGACTTCCTTATGGTCAATGTCATTCCTAAAATGAAATGACTAGCTCTGAACATGATATTCCAATATTCCTGCTTGACCAGGAGAGAGTAAAATTGGACTGTCAACAATATGGCTTCCCTTAATATAATGAGATTAAGTACTAATGTACTAAGTAATTAATGTACACATTAGCTTTCCTGTCAGCAATGTCAAATTGTTCATTCAAATTAAACAGGGTTCACTAAAATCTTCAGATATTTGCGGATGAACTGCTTACTGTCTGACTATACTTCTCCATTTCTGTAAATGTTATGTTGATTTTTGAACTCGAGACTTTTCATTCATTTCTATTTTCATCTTATTAGATTTATTCCAGTGCTCTAGTTTAGAACTTTTCTGATCTCTGCTCTTCATTCAATATGCTACTCACCCTCCAAATTTTTCATCCTCTACATATTGACTAAGCATGCCATCCATGGCTTTATCCAAGGTATGGATAAAAATGTTAATTAGTATTAGGGAAAAGCATATATCTTTTGAATACCCCCATGAAAAACTCCTTCAAAGTTGACATTAAGCCATTAATGATTACTCCTTAGGTCTGGCCATACCACTTATTTTGAATGCTTCTAATTCCACTGTCATCTAGTTTCCTCCTTCCTACATCATTTTCACATTAAGAAATTAATGTTAATGCCAAGTTAAGAAATTATTAAGTACCTTGCTTTTGGTAGAACAAGTTCTGGCAAATGTCCAAATAGTTGAAGTACCACCCCACCCACATTCTATTTTATTCTCTGTTAGGTTCTTGATCTGTTTTCCTAGTTCTGCATCCATGTGTTCCTCCTGTCCATATTGTCTAAAATATGCTCCACCTCCACTGACCTCTGCTCAAATACCATGCTTCCTACATCTGATTCTTAGATTTTCCTCATTGGTACATTTTAAAAAATAGGCAATGCTACTGGGTCCCCTGCCTATACTAACTTTACTCCATCAAGTTTCAAATTTGCCACCTTACATTATTATCTCCAGTAAAACACACACATATATACATACAGATAGAAAGAGACAGATAGATCTACGTATAGTTGGAAATAAAAAAATCAATAACAGATATATATCTAACTAGGTGTCATAGTGCTGTTCCAGGAGTCAGGAAGAACTGAGTTTGAATTCTGCTTCAGTAACTTAAGCTCCTTCAGCCTCAGTTTCTTCATCTGCAAAATGCCACCATCAGGGAGAATTGCTTTGTAAACATTGTAATTGTAAACATTAAAGCCCTATATTATCCTAAGTGGATAGATGCAAATAAATTACTTTGCACGATACATAAATGTCCTGCTTCCCTT
The DNA here is from genome assembly GCA_023548195.1 of Bettongia penicillata ogilbyi. NCBI lineage: Eukaryota > Metazoa > Chordata > Mammalia > Diprotodontia > Potoroidae > Bettongia > Bettongia penicillata. The sequence goes on from JAJHZJ010000775.1 coordinate 3,016,149, forward strand.
AAACAGAAAAAAAAGCGCAAGCGTGTTTTTATGGGGAAACTTCAGGAGAAGGAATCCTTTGGAGAGATCAGCGTGCTTCTTCAAATTCCTTTCACATGCACAATCATCACTGGATCTGAAGTTGAACTGGGAATCATTGATGCTGAGGATATGCTAGGTAAATGAAAAGAAACATTGTGTTTAATATCTACTTCATTTATATCAGGTTTATGGTGAATATATTACTTAGTTTGGGGTGAGCATCTCTTAATTTGGAGGATGATATTTAATTTACTACTACAAAACTTTAGCAATTTCTTAGGTAATGTATTAAATAAAATAGTACTTAAAAGTATAACCAATGCATGTCCTCTTCCCACACACATCTACTAGCCAAAATAATTCAAAAATGTTTAAAATTGCAATAGGAAAATAAAATGATTAGCAATTGCTCCAGCCACTCACTCTTCTCTTTCACGTATCAGACTTCATAGGCATCTCGCTGCTTCTCAGGGACCCATATTTTATTTACATGAAAGTATATAATTTAGTGTTCCCAAGGTCAATGTAATAGCCTCCGGAACTGCCTTACTTATTGGAGCTTCAGGAGCACATCAAAGAAGCCCAAACTTTGTGTTCTACTTCTATGATAGCAATAGGGATCATGACCTGGGGTTCAAAGAGAGAGATAAAGTGGATGCAGTAGCAGAGATAAAATGATGGTGTAATCAGAAATTCCACATATATTTGACCTTGGAGCATTTCTTTCTCTTTCTAAATTGTACAAATAGTCAAAGAAGGAAATAAAGTGGCAGGAGTCAGGAAAACAAAAAAGACTTGAGGGTTATAAGTCAGAGCCCAAATGTATAGCAGCATTAATGGCAACCTCACTTGAGATAAAAATAGGAATATCAAAAGTTGGAAAAGATGAAAAACAAGAGCAAATGGTAGAAGTTAACCTGTTTAAGGGATTTGCTTATGAAATAATCTAATAATAATTCAGTTAGAAATATCTAATAATAACACAATTTTGCAATACAATAATAATAACACAATAAGATATTTCAGGTTCGCTATAGCTGCCCAGTGCCTTTCTGATACTTAATCTGTGTGTGACACCAGGCAAGGCATTTAACATCTACATGATTCAGCTAACTTCACAGAATTTCTTTAATAATTCTTAGGAGGATTTCAGTGGCATGAATTACCTACATCAATGCAATCATAGATTGATTACGTGAAATATTTCAGTTGACTAAATTTATTCATATTGAACTCCAAGTACATTATTGCTCTTTTTAAAGAATATGTTCAATATTCCTGTAGAGCTCTGGTTAGCCATGCAAAAATCAACTGAATAATCATGTAATCTCAACATTAAAATGAAAAACTGTGGGTTCAAATGTTATCTTTGTTACGCTCTATGATATTCAAACATTCAGAAAAATAAATACCCTCAACGTAAACAATTTTTAAAGAGGGACTAGTGATATTTTACTAGTGCAATGTTCTCTCTTGACATGATGCATTAATTTTCTCCTTGTATTAATTATGTTAACTGATGCAAGACATATTGGACTGTTTTCTATAAATCAATATTTCACACATGAAAGTACTTCTTCCAAGTATGTATTAAAGCCTTCTTTGCCATCTGACTGACTGAAATCCAAAAAAGAAGATATACTGTTTAGAGGATCGGGAAGTGGGATGGGGTATGGAGGGATAGGATATGTGCATGTTGACTACAACACCCTATATAGATTTTAAATTGCGAAGTCTCTGCTGTAAAGAAGCTTAATTTATGTGTACCTCATTAGTTAAAGATTCCCTGAATAGGGATGAGGTTTAGAATGAATTTCTCCATCATTTTCTCACAATATGGGAGGAAAAAAAGGATGTTGAATCTATTGATCAGCTTTTGTTTCTGAAGTTTCACCATTTTGTACTGATATTCCAAGGGTAGAGAAAATAATAAAGCTAAACAATGAAAATTAAATAGCAATCAGTTTTTAATGAGAAATTAGACAAGGAGGCACATCTTCAAACAGGAAGGACAATCCTCCTTCATGGGCATTTCTGTGGTAATCTATTTTGATCTCCATCTATTCATCTTTCTCTTAATGTCATCAGTAAATATGAATGCTTGAAAATTAACACAGGCCAAGGTTGCAAATAAATGAAATGAGGAAATTAGGTTGCAGGTAAGTAAAAATTAAAATGAAAAACCATAACCCAAACCATGGTGCTTCTGAGCCACCGTTCACATTATGGATCATCACTAATATCCAATTTATTGTCCCAATGGCATTGAGAAGATCTGGTGAAAATGAGGTGGAATGTATATCTTTATAAATACACTTATACATATATTCACAAATAAACATGTATTTTTGCATATATACATGTGGTTACGTAAGATAGAATGTATGGGTGTGCAATGAATGTAAATGTAAAATGTGCCTGTACACACATGTACATATATTTAGAGACATATATTCCATTTGTTCGATGAAATATATGTGTCTGCATATATATACATGTTATGCATGTTATATGTTATGCATGCATGTTATATCTGTATCTATGATTGTTATGAAGAGGTAATCAGTAAGACACAAATCACTATAGGACATACAATTATTAGCAATAAGCATCTAAATTTTCTCAATCACTCATCAGACTGGAGATACTGAGAACTGAATAAAAACAAGCATAATTTAAATTGCTATTTCTTATTTAGACTTGAAACATATTTGTGTATGTTCATATGTATACCTAAATAAAGAAACATCAAAAACTGCGGGGCAGATTTTAAGTTTAATTAAGGTTGCTTAATTTTTAAAATACAGTAATATACAATTTTGAACTTACCTTATAAAATCAATCTGAGAATAACTGCATGTGTCTCTTTTATTGCTCATATAATAGTCAGATACCAACTTAACTGTCAAAATTAAAATGAAAACAGACACATGGAATATTTTTAAAACTGCATTATAAATACAACTATTCCCTTATAAGTGCCTTCCTGATGATAGCAGGAATTTTCCCCCACAGATCTGATGCAGTGAGAACAAAAATCCGAATTTAGGAGTAGAAAGACTTGAGTACAAATCTCTGCCAGTTGAATGGTTTGACCTTGAACAAATCATTTAATTTCCCCAGTCCTCAACTTTTCATCTCTGAAATAAGGGAGTTTTCTGAGAGGATCACTAACATCCCTTCCAGTTTTACATATAGGCTACTATGTTCCATGACTTCCCTATTCATACAAATTTTATGAACCTTAACGACCTTCTTTGTGGGAGTACTTTTGGTTTTGGGTTTTTGTTGTTGAGTTTCAACATTTATACTTAATTTCAAAAGTAAACAGCAAAAAGAAACACAGATCCAACTGTTTCTTAATTGTATTCTGATCTGAAATCTTATCTTTGTCCTTAAAATGAATTCTATGCTTTTGTTGTGGCAAAGAACAGCCTTTTCTAGCATAAGTGATGTCACTGTTATTCATTTAACCTTTCTGACTAAAAAAGAGTGAATTGCAAAAAAAAAAAAAAAAAAAAAGGAGAAACACAAGTGTAAATTACCTCTCCAGAAAGGAAAACTACAAGGTGACATTTGGTACAATTGGTTAAGGAGCTTTTCAATGCAGAGAATTTCTTCAATCCTTTATCTCTGATCATGAATCCCAAGGACAAAAGCAGAGTACCAGGTTTCTCAGTAGAACAGATGAAACTGTAAGAGGTTGCAGAGAAAATGTGTGTGGTCTTATCAACAGGATCACTATCTATATAGTGCCGGTCTTTGTCCTTGGACCTGGTGGAAATGAACCAATGGAGAGGTTTTTCTTTTATAAACTTTTCTGCAGGTTGCCACATTAAAGATGTTCTTTTCTTATTGTTTTGTAATGGAAATACTGATCCTATCAAGTTATTTCCATTTTAAAGACCTGTATTCAAATAACATTTTCCACTTTATAGGATTTTCTTTAAAACAAAAAAATATTACATACAGATATTTAAGTAGGAAAAAATGAGTTGCTTATGAATGAAAGTTATTTGTTGTTCAGTTTATCGTTCATGTCTGATCCTTTGTCACCCTGTTTGGGGTTTTCTTGGCAAAGATACTGGAGCATTTTTTGCCATTTTCTTCTCTAGTTCATTTTACAGATGAAAAAACTGAAGTAAAGAGGAATAAATGACTTTCTGAGGGTCACGCAGCTAGTAAGTGTCAGAGACCACATTTGAACTCAGGAAAATGAGCCTTTCTGACTTCAGGCCCAGTATTCTATCTACTGTGCCACCTAGTTGCCCAAAAGTTGTTTGGACATGTTTTCTTGGGAAGAAACAAAATTTACATAACCTTTTTGCATTTGAATGCATATTATATTTTTATGCTATTGACTAATCTCTTTAAAATACCTGAAAAGCTTTGCTTAATGGAAGAAGCTTGTAAAGAATTGTGTGCATTATCTAGTTGTTGGCATTTTAAAAAACAGGCTTTAAATTCCCACAATTAAAAACTTTTAACCTTGATATCCATAAGTTTTCTTGTCAGTAAAGGAAAACATGGGCTAATCCAAAAAATAATATTGTGCCCAGTATTCCAAATTAGTTCAACAAATATCTATTAAGCACACACTAAAGCAAGATTTGAACATACTCAGATTTTATTTTGAATATGTGCTATTAATCATTGAAAGCATCTCTAAAGGCCTGTAGAGGCATCAGTTGAAAATTCAAATATGTTAAGCAAATTTTAAGCCTTACACAGTTATTAATATCATCATAGTCATCGTCACTGAGTCCCTAAGGACACAGTATTTATTTATAACAAGTTTAAATGACAATCTTTTAAAGTATCTTTTTTTTTCTCTTTTAAGTTAAGTGCTATAAAAATATCACCTTGAAATGCTATCTATGAATTTTCATTTTCTTTTATTTTTCAGTGAAAAACTAGATTTGTAAATTTGGATAAAGTTTCCAAAGTGAGCATCAGGCAGAGAGAGATAAACATCTGAAGAAAGAGATGGAATAATAATGAATGACAGAGAGAGTGAAGGAAAACTTAAGCATTTATTATCCACATCTTGTGATTTTGTTTTGCTTTGTTCCTATTTTACTGATACAGGGACTTCTCAGTGAGAAAGCTCCTTCTATCAGGACACATCAACGTTTTGCAGCTTATAATTTTAGAGTTGTCTAGGACATTCATCGAGATGCATTGACTTGCTAAGGGTTACCCTGCCAATACGGCTCAGTGGCAGCACTTGAACTCAGAGCTTTCTGGTTCCAAAGGTTGCTTTTCTTCCATGCTGAGGAAGAAGCAAAAGTCATCCTTGTGTAATTAAACCAGGTGTTCAAATAGACTCAAACTGAATTTAGGGAAAGACTCTAAATCTAAGTCTAATTCAGAGAATTGTGGAATCTGGCAGATGTTTTCTTTTCACTCTTAAAGATATTGAATTTATCAGGAGTTCTGGAGTAGAGTAAGTTGAGGGTGTGGCATCTATCACCATGGGCGTCTGGTAGTATCAAGAACGGTGATGATGATGCAATGGTGGTAGGGGACAGAGTCAGAGAAGGACCTGAAGGTATTTTGAGGTATGAATTCAGAGACAAGGATCTGGAACAGTATAGAGTTGACTACAAGGGTCACAATCTTTGCTCATTTGGAAAAACAAACAAACAAATGATCGGAAGCAAAAAACAAGACCAAAACTACAGACTACTATTGATCTTTGGGAATCAAGGAAAGGATGAAAAGATAGGAAAGAAGACTCAAAGGGGATAGGATACTTTTCTTCAAGTATTTAGAGGACTAATGACTGGAAGAGGGGTAGACTTGTTCTACTTTTCCCCAGAGTAGAAGCAATAATGAGACAAAGTTTCAGAGAATCAGATTCTCCTTTGATATAAGCAACCTACCCTCCTACCAATGAGAGATATCCCAAAGCTGAATGGGATACCCCAACCTAATGTGATCCCTAGAGGTCTTGAAGCAAAGGTTGGATGATCATTTGTCAAGGAAGTTATAGAGAGGGTTTCTATTCACCTAATAGCTTATATTAGATGATCTCTGAAATTCCATTCAACTCTAATAGTCTGTGATCCAGTGATTTCATAATTATATTAGATATTGATAAGTGGAGCATGGTGAATAGAAAGGAAGTCTGGGATTCAGGAAGACCTGGACTCTGATTTTCTCTATAATATTTACTGACTGAACCTTGGCAAGCTACTTAAACTCACAGTATTTCACTAAACTCTCTAAAATTCCAAATTACTGCGAAGTTCTGATTTATATTAATAGAAGGTGTTTCCTATGCTAACAAAACCACAGGTGCCATCCTGTTCTTTCCAATGGTAATTTATATAACATAAGAAATATAGTGGGAAGATGGAAAATAGAGTGTTGCCTTTGCCTTGATCTAAGTGCTTAAATCTGGAATTACTACCGCTGGCTATTTTAAAAGCTGAATGAAGGAATGAAAAAATCATTTGTGTCTACTGTGTGTCAAGACTTTTCTAGGCACTGAGGATAAAGATACAAAAGTGAGACAGACCCGGCCCTTGAGGAGACAAAGGAGTAAGAAAACATATAAAGGAGACTGGTTGCCAGGAAAGGTGTATTTAGTGTAGATGTTTACAGGAAGTGGGGAAGAAGAAAAGTGGAAGAGAATAAGTATTTATTAAGCACCTATGTGCCAGGCAATGTGCTAAGTGCTTTACATTATTATCTCAACCTTTGGAGGTAAGTGTTATTTATTGTCCCCATTTTGTAGTTGAGGAAACTGAGGCGGACAAAGGTTATGTGTCTTGCCAAGGGTCACACAGTGAGTAAGCAGCTGATGCTGGGTGTGAATGCAGGTCCTCCTGACTCCAGGCTCAGCATCCCACCCTCTTATCTCATAGCTTCCTCCAAGTCCTGATATGGTTACTGTTTCTAGAAAAGGAGGGGGGCAGTGCACTAGAGCCGGGAGAGGAGTTAATTATACACAGTAGCAACATGCCTGGCATGGATATGATTTGAAGCTTGATCGGGGGCCTGTTAGGTTTAAAGGATAACAGATGCATTACTCATCAATCGGAGCAATTTTGACCGAGGGCAGACTTCCGAGGCTGAGTGGATTAACTCCTCTCCAAAAGAGAGTCACGGTCTTTGGAGGCAGCGTTCTATGGGTGCTGCTGTCTTTGGAGGCAGCGTTCTATGGGTGCTGCTGTCTTTGGAGGCAACGTTCTATGGGTGCTGCTGTCTTTGGAGGTAGCGTTCTATGGGTGCTGCTGTCTTTGGAGGCAGCGTTCTATGGGTGCTGCTGTCTTTGGAGGCAGCGTTCTATGGGTGCTGCTGTCTTTGGAGGCAGCGTTCTATGGGTGCTGCTGTCTTTGGAGGCAGCGTTCTATGGGTGCTGCTCTAGATGAGAAGGTGGAGGTGTCAGCAGCGAGAGGACGCATGGCTAGCCATCTGGAGTTGGATAGAAGGTATATAGCAACATATTCTGAGTAAATTACTTACATATGACATTTTTATGTAACTGATCCAGTCGGCATTATTCTGTTTCAAACAGGACTATACAAAATATTTAATACTTTTTTTTAAACTCAGTACCTGGGCAGTAATTTATTTATTCAGATCTACAGCTCTGATTAGCTCTAACCTCCTCTTCTTAGACTTCCAAGAAGTAGAAAACTGGAAGAAATCTAAATGTAATGTGTGTCTGTATAATGAAATATTGTTTTATACTCTTGAGCATCAGAGGGTACTCACAATTGCAAGGAAAATACTTTATTCATTCCTAATTGATATGATTCTGTTTTCCTCAGGATGAGTTTTCTGTAAGCATTTATCTCCTTCGACCTTACATGCCATCCAACCCACTTCAGTTGATGACTTTAATGCATGCATTACCCAAGAAAACAGAGATCATTCTTTTGAGATCTTTCCCTCTACCCTGTACGTCAGAACCCTCTGTTATTGTTTCTTTCTCCTTTATTGCAGCCTTTATGGACCTTTCTACTGCCAAAGCCCAGCTTCTCTCAATGTACCCTTGATCCTATTCCTTTATCTCTTCTAACAAAATTGATCTAATAATCATGGCTCTTTAATCTTCAAACTTTACCCTGTATACTACTGTTTCCTTCCTTATTTCCAACCAACATGTCCAAGTGGTTCTCTACTTAAAAAAAACAAAACCTAAAACATATCTTCATTTGAGCCTACCTTTCCTGTAAACTCTTATTCCATATCTTCTCTCAATCCATATCCTCCTGTTCATAATCAACTGATAGAAAATGCTACCTATCCTCCTTAGTTCCAATTTCTCTACTTTTACTTCTCAATTGAAATTGCTTTCCTCCTCAAAGCTTACCAAGGGTACCTTCACTGACATGGCCTTCTTGCTCATCTTTCTTAAACTCTCTGTAGAATTTGATACAGCTGATCACCTTCTGTATCTTTTTCTCCTCACTGAGGATTCCTTTCCTTCCTCCCTCTCTTCCTTCTTTCCTTTCTTCTTTCTTTCTCTTTCTTTCTTTGTTTCTCTCTCTGTTTTCCTTCCTTCCTTCCTTCCTTCCTTCCTTCCTTCCTTCCTTCCTTCCTTCCTTCCTTCCTTCCTTCCTTCCTTCCTTCCTTCCTTCCTTCCTTCCTTTCTTTCTTTTCTTTCTTTCTTTCTTTCTTTTCTTTCTTTCTTTCTTTCTTTCTTTCTTTCTTTCTTTCTTTCTTTCTTTCTTCCTCTCCATCTCTCCATCTTTCTCTCTCTTTCTTTCTTTCCTGCCTTCCTTCTCCCTTTCTTCCACTTTGTGTTCTTTACTGACTTCAAAGCTAAAGTACCACCAACTTTACAAAAATTTTCCCAAATTAATTCATCCAGTAGATCCCACCCCACTTGCAAATAACTTTTTACTTTTATGTGTTTTCATTTACATACATAGATATGAATACATATAAGCATACATATGTAGGGGGAAGCTGGGTACACATTAATCAAAATGATGAATCCCCTGAAATGGCTCCATTATTCAGATTTGGCCTGCTATTTCCATTGAGCTAGAAATAATGACCATACTTTACATAATTAAACCTTCGAATAGTGCCATTTTGACTATAAGCTAACACTTCAGGGAGACTCATTAGTCACACTAATGGGATCCTAGATGCCCAATTCAATGTATGCTCCCTAAGGGAAGGAGACATTTCATTTTTCTTTGTATTCTGAGAACAAGCCCCAAATCTGACACATGGTGTACACTTAATGGAGTCTTGTCTTTTGAATGATTGACTTTATCACATTTCCAAGAACTGCTATTCTGAATTCTGTCTTTTCTCCTTAAGCCAATAATTCCCATCCTCTCATTCCCAGTAGATAGCCTACCTACCTCGCAAAATTGTTGTAAAGATCAAAGAAAATTATGTATGTAAAGTATTTGGAAATCATTAAGCAATGCAAAACCGTAATAGTAATAATTATAATTGTTATTAATAAAAATCAGTTTTGTATATTGTATTCTTTAGATACTTAAGTCAATTGAAAAATAATATTTAAACTTAGTAATGCCTACCAAGAGTGAATAAAACAAGAGAATTTTACTCTAAACAAATGGCTGTATTGAACCTAGTACTTACATATTGAACACAGAATAATCAGTGATATTTTCATCTTTTAATTTTCTTACTGCTGTTTTTCAAATAATTTAACAGTATCAAATTATACATAAAATTAGTATGGATTACAGGAAAACAAATATTTTACATACTAAAAAAAGACTAGTATTTAGATTTTATCCTGTGGTAAAATCACTCATAGTGATATATAAAAATATCTTTTCAGCAAAATGAAACACTTGTATTTTATTCTGCTTAATGTAAATATATTCCTATCAGTTAATTTTTATGTATTTTCAATTCAAGGATAGAGATACTTAATAGAATCATATAAAAAGGGCCATAAAAATTACTCAAAGCCATAATTAAGAAATTCATCTTCTTTTTCCTTTCCCTCCCTTCCTTCCTTCCTTCCTTCCTTCCTTCCTTCCTTCCTTCCTTCCTTCCTTCCTTCCTTCCTTCCTTCCTTCCTTCCTTCCTTCCTTCCTTCCTTCCTTCCTTCCTTCCTTCCTTCCTTCCTTCCTTCCTCATGCCTATGTAAAGTGTCAGGCACTATACTTCCTATTAATTTGAGTGATAAAAAATGAAGCAGGTTCTTCCCTAAGGGTCCTTATATTTTATTTTTGGGAAAACAACATAAACCACGGGTGAGTACAGAGCATAAATATACATGTATATATACTTACAGATATATAAATGTGTATATGTATGTGTGTGTGTGTATATATATATGTGTGTGTGTGTTTGTATATATGTGTGTATATATGTGTGTGTGTGTGTATACATACATACAATATACACACATACATGTATAGAATAGGGACTGGACCTGTGATTCCATTCATCTCTCTCTAGAATAGTAAATGAGCATATTTTCTTTCTGTACCTTATATTCAGTTGCCTGGGGCGCTATAATCTTAAATGACTTGTCCAGAGACCTACAGCCAGAACACCATAATATATCAGAGACAAATTTTGAATACAATTCTTGGTCTTAAAGTCACATACCATGGTGCTATGTCAAGTTGCGGAGTGTGTGTGTGTGTGTGTGTGTTTGTGTGTGTGTGTGTGTGTGTGTGTGTAGAAAGATGTACTTGAAGAGTGTGATAGGGAGACTGAAAAGTTTGGAAGAATAATAAAAAGGCCTGTTAGGGGAGAAGGTGCTTGATCTGCTCTGCAAGTATTACATTTGCAGTTGAAAAATGTTGCTTAATAACCCTTTGGGGATAGGGGATGGTCAATGAGGTAGCCTAGAGCAGAATCACTGGAACCGTTGGCCTTCAATTTTGCCTGAATTATCCATGTTCTTAACCCAGACCTTCTCCAAAATGTCTGGGAAAAGATCTCAACAAAAGGCTATTCCATTATCAAAAGGGGTGGAGGAGGGAAGGCAGGACAATCTCCCCCTAATCCCATTAAAATGTCCTAAATCAGAATCTATGGAGAATTTACAACATATCACTTTTCTGCTCTAGTGGAGCACAACATTAGATCCATTATTGGGGCCTATAAAACGATTTTCTTTTGTTTCAAAGTTTGTGTGACAGACAGAAAGAGAGAGGTGGAGAAAAACAGAGTTCAATGAGATTACCCAATCAATATGCCATACTGCAAGATGACAATTTAATTGTATACCTATACAACATAAAACAAAAATGTGTTATTTTTCTTACTAAAATTTCCCATTATATTCACTTAGGTGATTGTTTATAGAACATATATTTTAAGAAACTAATTTTAATTTGTATTTATAACTCACTTAAATTTTCAAAAGTCTACTTTAAAAAAATGGATCTGTAATTATATCATTGTTAGGGGCTTCAACTGAGAAAATTCTCCCTGTTAATATAGATGTGCAGCTTCTCTGTCATTTAAAATGATTGAAGATTTGACTAGACATGAAGCAGTTACGTGGATTTCCCAGGGTCCCTCAGTCAACAAGTCAGTTACTTGCCTTGAATTCATGTCTTTAAAGTTCAAATCCAGTTCTCTGTCCACTTCCCTAAACTATTAAACATCTACTAATTAAATCTTTCTCTAATTGGACCAGAAAGTACATAAAATACTAGACCAGGTTACATGTCATTTGATCACAAAGGCACTGTTTGCTTCCTATAAAAATGACTATTTTTAATACTAATTAAATTTATTTGCTAATATTAATTGCTTTAGCAGCATTTCTGGTATATTCACTGGAATTCTATAACTAATAACATACATTTGATAATGCAGTGTGTTCAAGATTTTAAAATGCCATGTGAATTCTTGTGAAAAACCTGTATAGTAGATAGCCCAATGAATAATATAGGTATGTTCTCTGATGTCCAAAAGTATACCTATGCTTATAGTGGGATAAGAATAGGGCCTAGACTGGTGATTTCATTGTGATGACTCAGGTAGTCCCTGGGTCAGGAGATGCTCTCTACCAAAATATCCTCTATAAAAGTCCTCCTTTGATGCCTCATAATTTGGGGGAGGTGACCTTGCCTTCTCAAAGGCTATGTCAAAGAAGTTAATCTCTGGCACAACTGCCAAGTTGGAAAGGTTTCAAATACAGCTCAGATGATGAACTGCATGTCCAATATCTAAAGGCAAGCTGAGCTAGAGATATAGAGAGTTCATCATGGGAAGCTAAGCAAATTTAGAGATTGCAAACCAGCCATTTCCTTATCTCAGACCTCCTGCAAAAATGGATGAGCAAAGCTTCCAACAAAGGGTCATTTCATTCCACTGAAATAAAAGAGTTGGGGAGAATACCCACTCTAGAACATCATGGGGCTTTGGAATTATTGATGACTTTTTGTTATCTGTCCAGTAGAAATAACAAAATTTTAATGCTTTCTTCAATCTGTTCTTAATTGTTTACAATAGAAAGGAGGTGAGAGATCAATTATTTAATGGCATTTAATTCAACAAAATATTTTTGTTACATACATTGATCTAGGGACTGCAGTACATACAGTATGAATATGGCAGAACCACTGTCCTTGGGGTAGATAATACAGAGAGATATAATTTTAATACTACCCAGAATATAAGTGCCTATGGAGGGTTATAGGCAAAATGTGAGGATCTTTATTAAAATACTTTTGATTAAATTGCATTAGTAATAATTCTTTTTGTATTTCACTTTACAGTTTAATAATATTTTCCTTACTTTGAATTAGGTTGGCAAATATTATTGTTTTCATCTTACATAGCAAAACTAAGTTTAAGAAAGGTTGAGTGGCTTGCCAGGTGCAAAACTAGTAACTTGTAGAGCTAGAATTTTAGTTTGGATCTTCTGACTGTCACCCCAGACTTCTTTCCTCTAACCCATAATCATGAGTAAGTATTAAGTTGTATACAAAACACAGAGAAAAAAAAAATTCTAAAGCCAGTAGTCCTCCATTATGAAATGGAAAAATACACCTAAAACATAATGGTGATGTCTTTTGGCAAAGCAAAAGGTATGCATGTGATCGGGGGGCACTGTGATTGTATATGTATATGCATGTGTATGGGGCTTGGGCACAGACAGTGAGGATCATCGTAGTAGAGAGAACTATGGATGGAAATCATTTTGTTTTTCAGTTGTTTCAGTTGTTTCTGACTCTTTGTGACCCCCTTTGAGGTTTTCTTGGAAAAGATACTGGAGTGCTTTGCCCTTTCCTTCTCCAACTCATTTTATAGATAAGAAACTGAGGAAAACAGGGTTAAGTAACTTACCCAGCATAAGTGTTTGAGGCCAGATTTGAAGATAAGTCTTTCTGACTCCAAGCCTGGCACTCTATCCACTGTGTCACTAGCTGCACTTATTGACAAGAACAAAGGAAGGAAGAATTGAGGTGGCACAATAGGGAGGATGATTGACTTGAGGTCATGAAGACCTGAGTCCAAATCTAGTCCTCCCAGACACTGATTAGTTGTGTGACTCCAGGTAACTATAATACTTGTGTCTACTTCAATTTCCTCAACTATAAAAGGGGATGATAATAATGGCCCTACCCCCCCAGAGTGGTTGTTAGGATCAAATGAGATAATATTTGTAAAGTACTTAGCACTGTGCCTGCCACACAGTAGGCACTATGGAAATGTTTATTCTCTTTCCTTTCCTCCCATTCCACTGACCACTTCACAGAATTAATAGAATACTTGATTTTGAAATGGCAGGAACATGAGAGGTCATCGAGCCCTAGCCTTGTAGTTAAGGAGCCACAGAGTGACTTAAATATGCTTTGGTTGTAAAAATATTTGTACATTTTAATAAAGAAAAGGGATGTATTAGGCTTTGACTGCTATCTTTAGAATGTACTCTACAATGACTCCAAGCTCAGTTTTCCAGGATGTACTGTTACTGAGAGAGAGATCATCATGTTCTATTTAATAAACAGAACACTGAGAATCAACCTAGTAATAATCCAGTACAATATAGTAGTACATGGTCACTTCCATAGGAAAATTGCCCTTCATCTCTGGCACATAGTTATTTGTCAATGACTTATATCTTCAAGTTAATTGTTACTCACTTAACTGTATCTCTTACGTGCTAAACTCCCAGGCCTATATGATAGAAATGGACTCAAGAGAGATTAAGACCATTTAATTCATTGAAAAATGGATTTTCTATAAATGTTGATCCAAAGTATGACCACCATCACTGGACGAATGATATGTGTTAGATTTCAAATGAACAGCTTGCAGAGTCAGGATGTGATTGACCATAACGATGGCCAAGATAACTCAATTTATTTTGCTAAAGATAACTCAGTGGTTAGGGAAAATAATTTTTGCATAGTTTTCATGAATGCCATTGAAAGACACTCACCTGTGGTGTAGAGGCTAATATTTAGTCTCTATCAATAGTTGTAGGGTAAGCTTCATCAGATTTCCCTGAAAAGTTAAACTTTTAATCCTTTGCCCAATTTGCTGACCTTCCAAATTTGGGTCACAGAATGGGATTCCTGACTGGTTCTTTGCTTCTGTGCCTTGAGGGTTGTGTCAAAGGCAGTTGAGTTCCTTTCAAATACATAATACAATTATCATGTAAATTGCTGTTTTCCTCTTTTTCTTCCCTCCCTCCCCCCAAGAGAGCTAACATTAGATACATATAAGTATACATATGCATACATACATATATAAACACATGCATATACATATACATATGTACATACATACACACATGCACACATATACACATGTATATATGTAAAATTGTTCTATATATACTCCTATTGATCGGTTCTTTCTCTGGATTCAGATAATATCTTTTTTCATATATCTTTTATAGTTAATATGAATATTTATAGTAGTTGAAATAATTTTTTCACTCACAGTTATTCTTAAAACAATACTGCTGCTACTGCACACAGTGTTCTCTTGGTTCTACTGATTTCACTGTGCTATTTCTTGCAAGTCTTGCGGTATACGATTGTGTTGGAATATTACTGTGCTATAAGAAATGATGAGCTCAATGACTTTAGAGCATGTCTCTTTTCAGATATATCCAGTGATTTCTTTTCTTTAGATTTTCAGGTGAGAAAGGAATTGTCTCTTCCCTAACCAACCCTAGTGGCAATAAGCATATGGCAGCATAATCATATACTAACATGGTGAACTCAAGACTGAAATTTAAGCCCATAGCTACTTTTACTGCTGTTTTCTTTTTTTTGAGAAGTGGATTTTTCTAGACTTGGAGGCCATCTTATGAGTTTAAACTTTCTTTGGGCCATGAGTCAGGTGCCAGCTGCTTAGATGAGGTGATTTCTATAGTGTTCTATAGTGTCATCTTTCTCAGAAAAGAAAATAACAAATTACACAAAACCTTGAGGACTAAAAAATCATTCCTGGTTGGTCATGAGTTCAACACCTTGTGAGTGCCTCTGACAATACAGGGGAATGCATATATATATATATTTGTGTGTGTATACATACACATAGACACACATACACACACATACACGTATGCACGTGTATATCTAGCAGTGTCACAAAAGGCCTTTCCCTCCTGAGACAATATGGTGTGATGAATTTTTACTTTACCTTTTTCAATGTTTGTTACTAGAAGCTTTTAAATCATTTGTATTTTAAGTATTTTCTCTTGTGGGGGAAATAAGCAGATGTCCTTTACTTTTAGTGACATCTGAGTTGGTCTTAAAGGAATGGAGGGATTTAGAGAACAGATATTTTCTTTTAAACATTAGACACAGCATGAACAAATGCATGGAAATAGAGAACAGAATGGGAATGGGAGATTTAGAGTAGTATGTTTTACAGGTATCATCAAACACACATGGGGAGAACTTTGAAATAAGATGGATAAGTCCATTGGAGACAGATTAAAATCAGACTTCAAGGTTAAGTGTTCAATTTTTTTAGTATATAAGCAATGGAATGTTATTAATTGTGACAGTCTGTTCTCTTCCTGGGGGAAGGAGGAGAGACAAAATAAATAAAACTTAGCAATGGGAAAGATAGGCTAGAAAAGCAATAGACCAGAAACGAGAAGAATACTTAGGAGTCTATTACAAAAATCCAAGAGAACACCCTGGGTGAAAGCGTGGTTAGTGTGTAGAATCGTAACAGTGAGAGTAGAGGGGAGGGTCTATATTTGAAAGGTGTAAAGTCAGGCTTGGATATTAATTAGACATGTGAAGTGAAGAAAAGGAAAGCGTCAAATATAGTTTTAAGTACAGGGAGAAGGGACGAGGTAAAAGGGGAGGGAAAAAGAATTTATTAATTGCATAATACTATGTACTTTGTAAATATCTCATTTGAACTTCACTACAATTGTCAGGTAAGTGCTGCTATGATCTCCATTTAAAGCTGAGAAAATTGAAACAGAGCTTAAGTGACGTTTTCTCTGTCTGTCTCTGTATCTTTTCTCTCTCTCTCTCTCTCTCTCTCTCTCTCTCTCTCTCTCTCTCTCTCACACACACACACACACACACACACACACACACACACACAAGTCTGAGACCAGATTTGAATTCAAATTTTTCTTTCTCCAGACCCAGTGCTCTATCCACAGTCACCCTGCTGCCTAGGTCTGCATAGTTGGTTTTCTGATTATGCTGGCTAGCACACCATGGAGACACATGATTTAATTGGCCCAAGCTCTGAAAAGAAAGGGAAGGAATGATGTGATTGCTCCCTTAGAATATGCCAACCTCTGATTCCAAGTGTATGAGCCTGGGTCCCTGAAAGGCTGGTGATGCTATTAATACCAATGAAAAAGCTATATAGCATGGGTAGAGAGAAGAAAAAGAAGGGATGCTTTTTTCCAGTATAGCTTTAAATATGTAACCCTTAGTCCAGTTTATCTGCCTTTTTTCTGAGTTCTATGCTTCAAGAACTACTGTGTGTGTGTGTGTAATTTAAGTTGGACAGGGTAGGAATTATTAATATTCTGTCTAAATATACTGAAATGGTTCCTTAACTACCCAGGATTAGATTATGAATGAAAGATTTATCTGAATGTGCAATTTATATTTTTAAATTACAGCACATTGCTTGGTTGATGAATCTTTGACAGGACATAGCCAGGGAAACTAGTGTTCGCATACTGAAAAGTTCAGTGGGTCTTATAAGAGTCTGGAGGGGGTGAGATGCTGTATTTTTCTGACACCAGCATAATTTAATGGATGTCCTATGAATCCTGTAGCATAAAAAAACTGAAAGTTATTATCATTATGTAAAACAAAGCCATATCCTAGCTCTAACAGAAACACTAATGAGATTCAGGATTATTCCATGCAGATATGTGTGTGTGTGTATGTGTGTGTATATGTGTGTATGTGTGTTCAAAATACAGAGGAATGAAATGGATCTACTGTAGCTCTTTTAGAAATAAATTTGCTTTAGGCAAACCAAATATGTGATTTTTTTCAAATTGTTAAAAATTGAATATCTACTTTTTGAAGCTTGTATTGCCTTGAGGGTTGGGGAGAGGTTTCACATCCTTTCTCGGCTACTAATCTATCTCTCTTGATTTCCACTGATAGTAAGGCCTAGCCCAGGCAAAGAATGACAAAGAACTGTGCTGATCAAAGAGTAGTATCTGTTATCCAATATAAGACTGAGAATGCATGTCCTTATATCTATAGTTAGTATTTCATCAAGGTTGATTTTTTTAATGTCTGATTTCCATTTTTTAAATTAAGTGCTTTTTATTCCATCACATCACATCACATCACGTCACATCACATCACATCACATCACATCACATCACATCACATCACATCACATCACATCACATCACATCACATCACATCACATATTGGTTTGTGATATATGTGTATATATACCTGCATACATATATGTATACATACCCATATATAAAGCACATGTGTGCATACACAAATACATACACACACTCTACAAAAGTCCTCCTGTGATAGCTTTTCATGGTAAGAAGATAACCATGATGCTTAAAACCTATAACAGAGGAACATAAACTCTACAGATCTTCCTAAACTGAAAGGGTTTTATCTAAGAGCCTGAAGATGAGCTAGACTCCAAGCACCATCCTCACTCTGTCCAGAAGTCCATTCTAAATTTGGCAGCAGGAAGATGAATTTTGCCTCTATAGCTATCTTGACCATCTTTATGATATTATAGATGAATTGTGAAACACAGAAGTGAAAGGAATATCCACACTGATAAAATCCAAGATTATTGAAGTATATTGCAAACAAAAGAAAGCTAAAGAAAAGAAGCAAGATAGAAAAGTGCATAAAGAGCTGGACTCAGAGTCAGAAGAACCTAGATTCACATCCTACTTTTGACAAATACATTCTCTGTGACCCTAAAAAAGTCATTTAACATTTCCATACTGCCCAGGCAATGCTCAAAGACAATACATTGTAAAACAGTTAATGATATGTATTATTAGAGGGGAAGTCCCTTGTTGGGAGTTCCTTTAAGTAATGAAACTATAGGTCTGGTTTTAAAAATGTGTATAATGTTGACATTATCGATTGAACATTTAAAAATAATATAATAAAATATAAAAAATATGTGGAAATGGCAGAAAAAATGCAGAGGCTTCTGAGCTTATATTTCATTTAAAAATAATAAACTTTCAATGTCTGTACTGATGTTTTTGAAACCTATTATGTATTTTAATTTTAGTATGAAGCAAAAAAAAATTCTGAATTGGACTCTTGGTACCAGTTAACACAGAGCATTTTAGTATGTTTCAAAGAGAAAAAGCAAAGTTCAACAATTATTATAAAAATTAGCCCTAGTAGACTGTGCCTGATAAATGTTCACCAAGAGTTAATAGAAAGTGACCTAGAAGCGTTTGTAGACAAGGTTATCAGTAAATCCACTGAAAATAGCTCTCTATGATTTGCTTTCATAAGACATAACCTCTATTATAAGTTAATCTTTATATTCCTTAGACATATAACTAGCCTTGAAGCTGATCTTTCCTTCACCCTCTTCCATATCTCTTTCCTCCCTCAATATTATGTTTTCAGGAATAAATTAAGACTTTGAAATTAGGTTCTTGGGTTATAAAACAAACCAAAATGGACTAAATCCATTCACCTAGGACCTAAACCTTTCAGACTTTTTTTTGTCTCTCCATCCTTTACTCTTTTTCATGAATTGTACATACACTCAAGTAGCTGTTTGCTGAATTCACTGTCCTGTCTTCTTCTTAATACTTTTTCCAAGCTTTCCCGATGTACCTAGAAAGGACTAAATACTCAACTCTGACTCTCAAGGTTCAACTCAAGTACAATCTCATATGTAAAGGCTTCCCTACTCTTCATCCCACCCCCTAAACTTATTAGTATTCTTTTCTTCATCAAATCATCTTATATCTATTTGCCTTTATTTAATATTTCGCCTCAATAACATCCTTGAGAGCATGACCAGTTTCATTTTGTCTTTGTATCCCCAGCACCTAGTGTCCTGAATGTGGTAGAGATTTAAAATTTCTTGATTTGAAATATAGTAATTTTACTTTGTCTATTATTATTCTGACAAAATGAAGATTTAAAAAATCATTTGAAGGTAGATTTTTGAAAACCATAATTTGTGTTAAATTTTCAAAAATTTTATAATGATTTATATGTGATACATTATATGTTTATAGAATTACTAATTATTACTTCTAAAATTTCCTTGATAATTTAATTGGAATTCTAACATAACTGGCATGCAATTAAATAAAATTATGGTCCCATTGATTAAAAAAAAAATATCTCATCAGCCTTTACACTTGAATCTTCTTTCAAAAAGTGTTAAGGCATTGTGAATCTTGGAGAAAAACAATTTTACCACACAAATTCAATATTCTTTCCACTAAATTGTCAAAAACCACTCTCATTACATTGGTATGACAAATTAATAGATGAGGTCTTGGAGATCATCTGAAACTGAGGTTTGTTAGGGACAAGTCTTTTGTCTATTCCCACTCACCACTTCCCCATCCTTATTAACACTCCCATCCCCCCCACAATCTATCTTTTATCCCTTGGTCTGAATTTGCTACTGGAGGGGCCTGTTTGTTAGTGAGATTCATAGAAGCATTTTACTGGGAACTGGGGGCAATCTCTCATTTTACTCTCCCTTCCATTAACAAAATCCTATTAAATCTGTCCTAAGTGACTACCTTCCAAATTCCTATCATCCAGTTACACTACCCTGGTACACAATTCCTGTGTTCTTTGTACCTTATGCACTTCCCTTTTATAAATGATATGTCCTTTGGAAGACCCATTGTAGTCTAAACAAGTTCTCCATCCTCTTTCATTTTTCACTCAAGCACTCATCCCATGTCCTTGAATAAAATGAAACTTGGATTTCCTCTGAGTATACTACATTTCTTTCAATGCTTTCCAGGGAAGACCAATACTTATTCAATACTCTCTACCTCATAGAACCAGGAGAGGTAACCTACTTGTTGCTTCCCACTGGCACTTCTAGACCATTGTTCTACCATGAGCTTTCAACAATTTTTTTTATGATTACGTTCTTGTTATGAGATTATGCTACCCTTTCTCCACTCTATTTGTGTATGCTCAAGTTATACCTTTTCTCACAGGGGATCAGCATACATTTATCTTTCCTCTAAACTATAAATCTTTGTCCCGTCCCGTGGGACTCAGTTATTCGAGGGGTCGAGGGGAACCCAGCCTGAAAGAGAAACGGGCGAGAAGAGGAGGGAGACCAAGCAGATTTGTCAAGGTCTCAGTTTATCTAGCTCAGGGTACAGCTTATATAGTAATTGAAACAGGGAAGAGGAATGGAAAGGAATGGGGAGGGTCCAGGGCGAGGGTAGTATCTAATCATGCAATCTTTACGATTAGGTTATTTCCTGGGACTGGGGGGCCGAGCCTTCTTGTGGTTGCGACATCCGTTGACAAAGACGTCTTGTGATATTTGCTTATTGCAAACAAGATGTTCAGGGCATGTTGACCTCAAGGGTGAGGGGCCCAGCACTAAGTGCTGGCTCCCAACAAATCTTGCTGTCAGTATCATTCATTTAGTCATGTATAATTATAGAATCTTAGAATTGAAAAAGAACTTCAAGATCATCTAGTGAAACCCTTCATTTTATGGTGAAGGAAATTGAAACTTAGTAACAGTGACTTATCTAGCATTCCTAATGCTACTAACTGGCAGAACCTGACTTCCTCATTCACTTAATAATGCCTAGCTAGTAAGCCCTGGGTCACTCTCCAAGAGCTATCTGGTACATCTTCCCCATAGGGTTCCAGGAAGTAACCTTGAAGGATCAGGGAATCTCTCATCTCCTCTGCCATCAGCTTGAGCCCCCACTGGTTATGTTCTCTATGTTGTTAAAGGCATGTGACTAGTTCACAGTTCTGTTTAACCACTCAACATCATCAGCTTTTGTAAAGGAATGTTTTATTTCAAAGATATGAAAAGAAAAAAATACAAATATTTCTTCCCATCTCCAATATCTCAATATCTCAGGGAGTACACTTTCCCTTATTCCACCTCAATCAGGTGGTGAGTTGGGGAAAGGAAGGTTCAATTTTAGTTCAGTTCCCACAGAGCATTGGTCTCACCATTTTTATATTTAGATGTTGCACAGCTGCCAGAAGAGTCCTTATCCTAACTACGATAGAATTCCAAAGAACACTCCCAAATGTTATTTCTTACTACTCAAGGCCGTGATACTGTACTAACTTCAAAACTTGACTTGGCTCCTAGTTTCAAGGTTTTTGTGGCTTATCTCTCAAACTTTTAATTCTCTATAGGTTGTGATCTGGACTTTCTTTACCCAGAAACCTCTTCATCCTGGGAGTTTTATCGAACTCTGTAGTTCACAAATTGAATGCCCTCCAATCTTGAGGTTTCTTTCTCTAATTGAATGGTTCTTCCTAGAATCTCCATTTATGGAGAGTCCCCAGCCTGGCTAGGTCTTATTTCTTTCTAAGATGCACTTGGGCTTTCTCTACCATGGCTATACATAGTGTCTTTATTTCTTCCTTTCACTCTACGTTTGTCTCTTTTCCCAACCTTCTGGCTTTTCTTCTTCATTTTGTGTGATACCTTACTCCATTAGAATGTAATCTCCATCATGAGGGCATAATTTTTTTGTATTTGTGTTCTCAACTCTTGTATGTGTATTCTCTGCTTGTGTGTGTGTATTTTCAATTCTTTTCACTGTATCTGACATATGGTAGGCACTTACTAAATGCTTGTTGCCTGACTTATTTTTTAAACCCTCAAAGTCAAAGGCCTCAGTGCCTTTACTTAGAGTAGATGAACAAAAGAAAGTCTGTAGACCAAATCCTCCTTGGGTCTACATGACCTCAAAGGGGAAAAAATACCAAAAAAAATTTTTCCCTGACCTCATGGGATTTCTTGGAACACTGTGACTGAAGTTATTTAATGAGATACCCCAAGAGCTATTGGGGAAAAAGAAAAGGAAATAAATTTTATACATTTTGGATAGGCCAATCAAAGATGCTTATCTCCATTTCACTCTTAGTTGACCAGATTCAATTGCAAAATGTTTGCACATGTACTATAGTCTCTCCAAGCCATTTCTCTTAACTTGCACATTATGAGTCTCTTATGAAGCAAGTTTGTTAGCAGTAGTTGAGGCAGATGATGGGTTCTACACATGCACCAAGTCCCCATATCACACAACACACACACACACACACACAAAGAGGAAGAAGTCAAAAAGTGAACAGAGAAATATAGAAAAAGAAGACTGAAATTACCAGAGATCCCAAAGACCTTGAGTATAAGCAGACAAACCACAGGGAAGATATTAGTTTTAGGTAAGAGTAAGGGAATAAATATTTATTAAGCACAAACTATGTACCAGACACTGTGTTAAGTGCTTTATTCATATTATCTCTTTGATTCTCACAATAATCCAATAACATGGATTTAGTTATTATCCCCATTTTACAGCTGAGAAAACTGCAGCAGATAGGTGAGTTGATGTGTCGGAGGCTAGATTTGAATTCATGTCTTCCTGACTTCAGTCCCAGCACTCTACTGCACAATTGAATCAGGACATAACAGAAGTAATAAGGTAATATGAAACAAAACCCAAAGACCCATCTATGCCTGTTAATCCATTACAAAATGTGAAGAACTTTATCCCACTAGAATTCAAAGATCAACTTGAATTTGCCTGGCAAATATTGACCACAACCTCAGTCCTTTAAAAATCCCAATTTGCCAGACTCGAGGACAGTTAAGGCACAGTTGAAACAAGGAGTTTTGTGAACTGTGACCTCTTTTCTATTGAGAGTGGCAAGGGGTAATGGGGGCAGATTTCTCCCTCCTACTCTACCACCCTCTGGCCATGGCACGTTGAAGCAGGATTACTCCAGTAGCAGTAACACCTACAGCTTTGGATTTAGAGTAAGAGAAACATAATCAATACATGGGTTTTACTCCAAGGAATATGACCTTTGGATAAAGAGAAGAGAGTTTTCATTTTAAAAAGAAATTTTAGGTCTGAAATTAGAAAAATTTCAAGGATAGGTAATGGAGCTTGAATACAAAAATACCTCATAATCATATAAAAAAGTGTTAATAGTGATAATGTTTAGAATGATGAGACTATCAAGAAAATTTAAAAACAGCTAAAAAAGTTTCTTTGTTATCCTGGGGAAAATAGAAAGACATCTGATTGCAGCTCATTTTTAATGGAATGTGATAATTGCTATATTTGATCTCATGACTCAGGTTAAAGCAAAGATCTGATTTCATCAGTTTATTAGGGAAATGGTATTTAGGAAACTTATAGGAACAGGAATTTATGTCACATAACAAGTAAACAAAGGAAGCCAACATATACACATGCAAACATATTATATGGCAATATAAAAAGACTGAGTTTCATCCCCATGCATTCAAGAAACCCATACAGTGCTGGAGGAGGGAGAAGCAGTGGGGGGAAAAGCATGCTTAACGTTGGGGCTCATGTAACCAAGTTTCTAGACCCTAAAAATGGGCTTGGTGGAGAATAGGTAATTGGTACCAGATGTGGGAGGGGTCATTCCTAATCACACCTAAACAAGTCACTTATCAATACCAGACTCCGGTGAAGGGTAGAGGGAGTTTCTTTATTGGGACCAGAAACTGGGAAAGGATCTAAGTCAACAAACTACTTATAGCAGAAGGGGTATGACTCAGAGACTGCTTCAGATGGTAGGGAGATTTATCCATTTAGAAGCTATGAACATTAACTATTTGAAACAGGGTTAAGATAGGCCAGAACAGTGGAAAAGTATAAACATGTCTTTCCATGTATGCTTCATGGGCATTAGTACCACTTAGCACTGGAGTCCTATCACTGTAACTATAATATCAAGAAATATAAAGATCACAGTTAACAAAATAGCAAATAAGGGAGAAAAGAAAGAGCTATTCAGTTTTTTACTTTGTACCTGTTTTCTCTGTCAAGAAGAAAGATTTTTGGATTGGAAAAGCCAGACAAATATGGCTAATGACTAACTGATATACAGATTAGTATGAAGATAACAAGAAAATCCTTAGCTGCTTTTTGTGAGTTCACATCACTAGGCCCAGATGTACTATTTCATATGGGCTGAAAGGATTTGTGGCTATAATTAATGAACCATTATTACTGACCTTTGGAAGATTGGAAAGAATGAGAAAGGTGCTCTAGATTTGGAGATAAGTAAATACCAATTTCTCCACCAAGAAAAGGGGGTTGGGATATAGGGACGAAAAGAATGGAATCCATAAAGCTTAAACAGTGGCCTTGACTTTGTTTTTTCATAAAATAAAATTATACTTATTCCATTATTAATGGCATGGTTAGAAAAGGAAATGCTCTTCAAAAAAAGTTAGTTCTCTCAATGCTATACTATTTTGTTTTTGAACTATAATTTTTTTTTCTTTTTTGAACAGGATTACTGTATTTTTAGATGAGGAAAATACTACAAATGTGATTTATTAGGTTTTTGCCAAAATACCTAACAATTTCTCCTGCTTGTTTTTTGAGTAAAATAGAGAGATGTGACTTAAACAATAAAATACTTAGGGAGATTTAGAATTAACTGAAGGGGTTGGCAGAAAAAGTAATACTTAATAATAGACCTATGTCAACTTAGAAGGAAGTTGCAATTGAAGTGCCTGAGGGATCTGCACTTGGCCTCATATTGGAATACACACACACACACACACACATTGTGTTTCCACATGGCGCTTGACTGTGGTGGCTGTGGTTTGTCCTTCCTTCTCAAAGAGGACCATGACATCAGGGAAATATTGACACGATTAGAAAATGACTCTGAGTAACCAGCCTCACTTTCTCCTCCAGAGCCATGTGGGTCCAATGGACAGATATTGATCAGGACGACTGGAGATGGTCCAGGATTCAGTGGGAGACCTTGGCCTTTTTAAGCTAAGATCTCTTCAAGTTCTCACTTAGAGTGAGGCAACACCCATTCAGTGAATAGGCCTATTTAAGAAGTGAGTGAAGGGATGTCCTCTTTAATTAAAAAAATAAAAAAGAATCAAACTGGGTGGGTTAAGAGAAACTGTTACTATTTACATTCACTGGCGGCAGGGAAGGGCGAGCAAAAAATAACCATTAAATTGTGTTTGGGGAGGGACCTATGTTGTCCAATCCAGGAGATCCAGAGTGAATTGAATTTAAGGCTTGATCTTTGAGAAAGACATCTAGCCAGTAAACCCCAAGGTAACTAGGTAGCTTTTGGCTTTCAAAATTTACCTCCCTTTGGGCAAAACACTCTCAGGTAAAGGGAGAGAAAAGGAGAAGAGAGGAGAAAGAAAAGGAGAGGAAGGAAAAGAGAGGAGAGGAAATTTGTATGTGTATATGTATGTATGTATGTTTGTATATATATAGATATATGTATATATATGTATGTGTGTGTATGTGTAACAGTAAGCACCCCCAACATATGTGGGGGAGGGACTTGCTATCACAGGTTCTTAGATCTGCATTCATAAAATGAAAGACAACTTTTCAGGGGTTAACAGTTACTTTAATCAACCACATGTATCATTCCTTTAACCAAATACATATATCATTCAGTTAGAACAGGGAGTCAGCCCCTTGAATTTCAAAGAAAGTACAGAGAAATCAAAAGATCAGCAGACATGGCTTCCTCTGCCTGAATTCAAGAGTCAATTGGACCCCAACAGCTTGACCATAGTTTCCAGAGAGGGATGCAGGACATCTAGGTTCTCTAAGGAGGGAAGTGGGAGGGTGAGGCCAAGGCTCATTAGTGGCTTCCTGGAGTCCTCATCTGGCCAAACACTCTTACAGAAACTAAGCCCCAAAGTAAAATCTCAACTCAGAGTATTTATACCATTTTTAGAGCCAGAGGGCATTACAACCCTGAGACTCAATGCCTCAATAGAAAAAACAAAAGATATTTGGGACCCTCCTACAAAACAATTCCTCTAATCAAGCATCCCACAATGGGCAGGCCCATCAGTGGGTGGGAAAGATCTTTTATCACATTAAAATAATTAACAATACAAATACATACACTGTTTCTGGTTAAAGAAATTCTTGTTTTCTGTACTTTAACTCCTTGTAAAGACTCTTGATTGAAAAAGGCAAGATTCAATCAGAAGCACTTGATTATACTAAAACAAAAAACAGCAAAAGATCCTATTTTGATTGCCATCACAGTATGTATGTATATGTATGATAAATGTAATATATATGTAATATAAATTCTATTTCTATCTCCATCTGAATCTATATACCTATACTTATCTATATCTACATTTACATGTCATATATAATACCTAGATCTAGATCTGACACTGGATCTACTTCTATATAGATACAGATATTGATATAGATAGCTAACAATGACTTTATGTAAGTCAGGATCCCAAATGGCCTAGTTTGCCAAATTATTGGGCCCAATCAATTATAATAATATTTTGTTGTTACTGTTGTTATGGAAAAGGTTTTGGAGTTCAAAGACCCACTTTACAAATACAAGGTGGATAGTCAGTAGTTCATTAAAAAATGGGTATTTATCAATATCATCTTTTCAATATCATTCAACAGTGTGATATGGTATTATAGAAAGTTAATGTAATGTTTGTCTATATTAGGAAAGGCATAGTGTTTCCTTGTATGACCACCACTAAACTATGTTTTTAAGTTCTGGATACTATTTTTTATAAAAGGACATTGAGAAGCTGGAGAGTATTGATATGAATATTGAAGTGATGGTAAAAGGCCATGAGTTCATACTTTATGAGAATTGCTTCAAGAAATAAGGGTGCCTATACTGAAGAAGAAAATTTGGGGAAGTAGTCTGTAGCTAGCTATCTTCAAATTTTGGAAGGATTGTTAATTCTGAGAAGGATAAGACTTAGCTTATTTTAAGAGTGAAGCAATAGTTGAAAGTTGCAAAGAAGCAAAATTAAGCACCATGTAAAGGCATAATCCCAATAATTTGAGCAACCTAGAAATAAAATAAGCTCCTTAAAGAAGTAGTTAGTTGGCCTTCAGAGGAGCCTAGAGCACTGGAACTGGAGTTGAGATCAAATTCAGCTTTAGACATTTACGAACTGTGACCTCAGGCAAGTCACTTCTCCTCTATCGGCCTCAGTTTCTTGATGGGGATCATAGCAGCACCTGTAACATGGGATTGTTGCAATAATCCAATGGAAAATATTTGTAAGTGGCTTAGCACATAGCCTGGCATATAGATGTTCAATTGGTATTTTGTTTCTTTTTTCTCCCTCTGGAGGTCTTAAAGCAAAGATTGAATGACCACTTCTCAGGCATTGTACAGTGAGCTCTATTTTTATATGGATTACACTAGGCAGTCCCTCATGTCCTTCCCCCTCTGAGATTCTGTACTGCTTTGGTATGATTAGATAGGGATGAATAACAGCTAACCCCTTTAAAAATTAGATTAACTTTCAAATGCATGGTTTATAAGTTATTACAAATGGTTCTATATATATGGAAACATTGCTATTTTAGGTGGAACCTTTCATTTGACTAATAGTTCTGTTTATGATTGTATGAATGCTTCAATATTATTTCATAAATCCCAGGAATATACACTTAAGTTTTCATATCATTTTTCACTACTCGAAGCATTAATATGTCATCTTCTACATATTCTAAGAGCTTCCAAATCCAAGTTATTTCCTTTGAGTGGCAATGCCTAGGTATAAAAATATCCTGTCCTTAGATTTCTGTGTCACCTTTCTCTAGGGTAATGCTAAATGCTTTACAAACATTAACTTGTGGCAGGTTGTATTAGCTTTGCTTTAAGGACAGAAAATCTAAGGCTAGAAAAGATAAATGACTTGTCCAAAGACATATGACAAATCAATGATGTAGTTAAAAATAAAATGGCAAAACAATTGAATTTCTGTTTCCTAGTCCATCTAAACCCATAGAATGCCAGCGCTAGAAAATAACTTAGATCATCTGGATTTTAGAGCTTAATCTTTCACTTAAATCTCTCTGCAATTTTTCTCAAGTTCCAAGAATATGCATTATTAAAACTATTTTCAAGCCTTATTTGATTTGTCCCCTTCACATATGCTATGTTTCAGCTAAACTGGGCAACCATCTGTTCATCACCATCTGACCTCTCTTTCCTCGATGTGTTCATTTCGGCCAGCCTTCCCCTCCATCCACATCTATGACCACTGAAATATTTCTCTTCCTTCATGGCCTTGGTCAATTGTCACCTTCTTTTAAGCAAGTCAGTGAGGCAGTGTGGCACAGTTGGTAGAGTGTTAAACTTGAAACCAGAAACTGTGTTCAGTGTTTTTCAGTCATGGCCCCATTTGGAGTTTTCTTGGCAAAGATGCTGGAGTGGTTTGCCATTTTCTTCTCCAGCTTATTTTACAGATGAGGAAATGAAACAAACAGGGGTAAGTGAGTTGCCCTGGATAATGCAGCTAGTTAAGTGCCTGAGGCCAGGAAGATGAGTCTCTCTGACTCCAGGTGCAGCAGGCCTGTCCACCACCCCAAACCAGCAAGACAGGTCCAAATTTTGCCTTTGACTCTTATTAGCTGTGTAACCTCTCCGAGCCTTGTTTCTTCCTCTGTAAAATAAAGGGTGATTATTAACTGGCCATCTCTAGAGGAACTAACATTCTTCTAGCTCTAGATGTGAGATCCTCTTAAGTCTTCCTAAATCTTCCTAATTGAAAGTGATCTTTCTCCCTAAATTTCTTTTTGTGTTTTGCCCCATAAGTAATTGACACAATGCCCATTTGTTGAACCAAAATAGAATTAAATCCAGTCTAATCCTATCATCTTAAATAATGGAAAAACCACTAGCAAGGTAGGTAAAGTGATTTGTCTAAGGTCACAAAGCTAGTTAATGGTAGAGTAAGGACTAGAATACAGGTTTTCTAATTCCCAGACCAGAACTCTTTCTGTCTTACCATGTGGTCTGGTATAGCTCAGTGCCCTGTCATTTTAGAGTATAGAATTATATCCATCTGACTGCCTACCCTCACTGGTATTGTATATGAAACAGAAGCCATCTAGTTCATCCCTGTGACACTCCTCACTGGTTGAAGCCAGAGGTTGAAGTGTAACATTTCTTGACATTAATAACAGTCATCAAAGATACCTGACCAACTGTTTTAGAGAAAACAGAATGGTAGAGTGGGCATAGTTTGGCAGGTAACAGCAGTGAGCAATCATAAAAAAATTTTTCCCCTCCTCTTACTGGTCTGAAGCTTTAATTTCATCAGTAGGGGGAATTTCTAATGTAGAAACTCCTCAGTCAATAATTCAGATTGGCAATTTAGCAAATCATTTGCAAAAAAAAGGAAAAAAAAACATAACAAACTAGTCTTACAGCATTGTCTGGCCACATTCAGAATTAGCATGGTTTACCTATAGTCAGATAGCCAGTATAGTCAGAAGTAGGACCTGAAATAAGGGTTTTCTGCTTCTGACATTTGTTTTCTATTGTTTCAGGCTTTCTTGTCTCATGTCTACAATTTTACATCATGGTACATAGCAAACAATGCTTGTTTCATTTGCTAGTGCTATCATAGTAGATATTGTTGTTATAGTTTCTATGTGCCAATCTTAAATTATATACAAGATTTGTTTTGAAGGGTACAGTTAATGTCTGTTTTTTCACTCAACACATACTTTTATACACAACCTTAGAAGTGATTTCTCCTAATCCATTCAAGGGACAGAATGAGTCATATTAATTCTGTCCTTTGAGAGATTTTTAATAGTGAGCAGAAATCATCCCTGCATTATATATCTTTTCACTACTTTCCTTATATTAAATTTGATTTCATTAATATTTCTTGAGTATCCAAATATATTCAACACTATGTTAAGTGCTGTAGATAGGGAAGTATGAAATCACAAAAATATAAGACATGGTCTCTGCCCTCAATAAGATCATGATCCATTTGTGGAGAAAAGTAAAAATATGATTGCAAACCATGTCTTAAACTTTTTCGTGTATCTTATAAAGTCTACTATTGCCTTGTCCATAGCAGCTACTCAATAAATATTTGCTGAATAGATGGGTGAAAGTAAAAAGTTATGTGGCCACAGGGCATTCACTTTAAGAGATGTCACAATGAATCATTACATTGTGAGTCCCAAGTAAGTGATAGAGACAACAGCAGCTGAATTTAGAGGAGAAAACATCACTGGCAGCAGGAGAAGTCAGGGAAGGCATCATAAAGGAGGCCATGAGGTGGACTTCTTAGATGAGATATATAGACATTCTTTGGAAGAGATGAGTGAAGCACGTACCAGTGACAGAAAGAATATTGAACAAAGGGAAAGAGGAATGAAGGTTAGAATGAATGTTGCCTATTCAGAGGATAATTAGTTTACTCCATTCTGGTTAGAGTGGAGGTTTCCACCACTGATAAATACTAGCTTAAAGAGAAAATGAATAATAATGATGACATCAAAGAATAGTTTTATATTTGTCAAATATTCACATGTAGTCAAAGACCATGATTTGATCAATGTGGATAATTTAGTGCTTTGATATATGTGTTATTCCAATGATATTGGCACTACCTTCAAGCATGTAGAATACAATTTATTCCTTCTCTGTCTGTGTGAACTTAGCTTATGTCCTCCAATATATTCTCCATAAGTAGTATATCTAACAAGCTGATGGGATATTAGTCTAGATACTTTTAGTTTTTGCAGAACACACAGACTTTACCAGCTTACCCCATCATTCTACAAGATCAGTTCAACTTCTTTACCAAGCATATATCACAATGATAACTTTTATACACTACTTGTGTGCAGTTCTAAATCAATAATATTCAACCACCTACTTACACCCCTTTGAGTTATTTGAATACTTCAGAGATTGCAGTATTCCAATGCTTAATAGCTATATGAGACAATAGGAAGGATAACAGTGATTTGAACTCAGGTCTTCCTAACTCCAGACCCAGTGTTCTATCCACTGAGTCATCTAGCTGTCCTTTTTTGCCACTTGTCTCTATACTTTCTGTGCTGTTTTTCCCTAACCCCTTTATGCCTCATTTTAGTGTGATTGGAGCTTTGTGGTCTTTCCCAGTAAGCATTCAAAGTACCAGCTCTGTCTCCCTCATTTCATAATTTCATAAACTAATTAGCAATTCAAAAGTATACATGTAAGTATGTTTTACATATATATATTCAAAAGTATACATATTTTACATATATATTCAAAAGTATACATGTAAGTATGTTTTACATATATATATTCAAAAGTATACATATTTTACATATATATTCAAAAGTATACATGTATGTTTTACATATATATATTCAAAAGTATACATATTTTACACATATATATTCAAAAGTATATATGTATGTTTTACATATATATATTCAAAAGTATACATATTTTGCATATATATTCAAAAGTATACATGTAAGTATGTTTTACATATATATATTCAAAAGTATACATATTTTACATATATATTCAAAAGTATACATGTAAGTATGTTTTACATATATATATTCAAAAGTATACATATTTTACACATATATATTCAAAAGTATATATGTATGTTTTACATATATATATTCAAAAGTATACATATTTTACATATATATTCAAAAGTATACATGTAAGTATGTTTTACATGTAAAACATACTTACATGTATACTTTTGAATTGCTAATTAGTTTATGAAATTATGAAATGAGGGAGACAGAGCTGGTACTTTGAATGCTTACTGGGAAAGACCACAAAGCTCCAATCACACTAAAATGAGGCATAAAGGGGTTAGGGAAAAACAGCACAGAAAGTATAGAGACAAGTGGCAAAAAAGGGCAGCTAGATGACTCAGTGGATAGAACACTGGGTCTGGAGTCAGGAAGACCTGAGTTCAAATCTGTTCTCAGACACTAGCTTTGTAACACTGAGCAAGTCAATTAGCCTCTGTTTTATCTTAATCCACTGGAGAAGAACAGGGAAAACCCTCCTCAAAAGTATTTACTTCTAATTACTCTCTCCTCCCATTTGCCCTCCCTTCTATCATCCCCCCCCTCAGTTTATCCTCTTCTCCCTTACTTTCCTGAAATGTTAGATAGAATTTTATAGCAAATTGAGTATGTATGTTATTCCCTCCTTAAGCCAACTGTGATGAGAGTAACGTTCACTTTTTCCCTCTCACCTCCCCTCTCTTCCATTCCATTGAAACAGCTTTTTCTTGCATCTTTCATGTAAGAAATAATTTGCCCCATTCTATTTTTTCCTTTCTCCTTCCAATATATTCTTCTGTCACTTCTTAATTTTATTTTTTTAAATATCATCCCTTCCTATTCAACTCACCCTGTATACCCTGTCTATATGTATATAATTCTTCCAAATACCCTACTACTGAGAAAAGTCTCAAGAGTTACAAATATTATCCTTCCATGTAGGAATGTAAACAATTCACTTTGGTAAGTACCTTATGGTTTCTCTTTCCTGTTTATCTTTTCATGATTCTCTTGATTCTTGTGTTTGAAAATCAAATTTTCTATTCAGCTCTGGTCTTTTCATCAAGAATGCTTGAGAGTCCTTTATTTCATTGAATGACCAATTTTTTTCCCCCCTGAATACTCAGTTTTTCTGGGTAGGTGATTCTTGGTTTTAATCATAGTTCCTTTGACTTCTGGAATATCGTATTACAAGCCCTGTGATTTCTTAATGTAGAAGCTGCTAGATCTTGTGTTATCCTGATTGTATTTACACATTACTCAAATTGTTTCTTTCTGACTGCTTGCAATATTTCCTCCTTGACCTGGGAGATCTAGAATTTGGCTACAATATTCCTAGGAGTTTTCCTTTGGGGAATCTCTTTTAAGAGGTGATTAGTGGATTCTTTCAATATTTATTTTGCCCTCTAGTTCTGGAATATCAAGGCAGTTTACCTTGATAATTTCTTGAAAGATGATGTATAGGCTCTTTTTTTGATCATGGCTTTCAGGGAGTCCCATAATTTTTAAATCGTCTCTCTTGGTTCTAGGTCAGTTCTTTTTCCAATAAGACATTTCACATTGCCTGCTAGTTTTTCATTCCTTTGGTTTTGTTTAATAATTTCTTGATTTTTCATAAAGTCATTTGCTTCTATCTGCTCCATTCTAATCTTTAAGGAATTATTTTCTTCAGTGAGCTTTTGAACTTCCTTTTCTATCTGGCCAATTCTGCTTTTTTAGGGCATTCTTTTCTTTGTTGGCTTTTTGGATTTCTTTTGTCATTTGGTTTAGTTTCTTTTTTACAGTGTTCTTTTCTTCACCATTTGTTTGAGTCTCCTTTAGCAAGCAGTTGCCTCATATTTCATAATTTTCTTGCATCACTCTTATTTTTCTTCTCAATTTTTGCTCTACTTCTCATACTTGATTTTCAAAATCCTTTTTGAGCTCTTCCCTGGCCTGAAACCAACTCATCTTTTTCTTGGAGATTTTGAATAGAGGAGCTTTCACTTTGTTGTCTTCTGTTCGCATGTTTGCTCTTCCTTGTCACCAAAGTAAGATGCTATAGTTTCATTCTTCTTTTGGTTTTTGCTCATTTCCCCAACCATTTACTTGACTTTTGAGCTCTTTGTCAAGGTAGATCTCTGCTTCCAGTGGGAGTTGGGGGTGTACTCTCAGCTTCTGGATTCCCCAGAATCAGTGGGCTGAGAGCTCCAGAAACAGTCACTATATCTGCCCCTGCTGCTGCTGTGGCTGCTGTGGGCTCCTCCACCCCCTTCCACCTCTGCTGCCCTGGGGCTAGACTACTCTACTCTCCCACATTAGTCCCACAGGTTTTTTCCACTGACCTTCCAATTTGTTCTTGGGATTTTGGGGTCCTGAAGTCAGGAAACTGCCACACATGTGAGAGATTCAGTCTTCCCAAGGCCTGTCTGTGCACAGCCCAGTCAGACAGGCCCCAGGTGTGGTGGGATAGACACTTCCTGGCAGCCTTCCAGGCTGACTTGGGCTTGAGATTTACTTCACTCCGTCATTTTGTGGGCTCTGCAGCTCCAGAATTTGTTTAGAGTCATTTTTTTTTACGGTTATTTGACTGGGCATGGGGGCAGCCTCTAGAAAGTGTGTGCTGTTACTCAGCCATCTTGGTTCCGCCCCTTTTAATGAAAGAAAAAATAACCAAAAAAATCAAACTGGAAGGAGAAGACCCTCCGGTTCTTGGGTAAAGTTCTTAACAACAACCTTTGTAAGCAAGTGCAGTATTACGCAAAATGTAAGTGGCAGAATTCAAGCAGCTTGAAGGCAGTATCTTTTTTTTTTTTCATTTTTGCTCCTTTTAGCCCAAGGTCAGGCAGAGAGTGAGAAAGTGGTAAATACTTGTTGAATTGACAAGGCAAGTTAGCATTACTCCGAAGAAGAGAAAATTGTTGAAATGATGGATTTCTTAAGACTTCCATCTCAATTCTAGGGGAGAACGCAGAATGTGTCATAGTTTAGAGGAAAGGTGTAGAGCAGAGAGATGAGAAGAGAAGTGCTTGGAGGGGACAAGGACAAGCTTCTCTCTCCCTATCCCGTCCTCCCCAAACCCTACCCCACAGCCTGTTAGTCTCTCCCTTTGGCACAGGGACCACAATGCCATGTTGATGACATAGGGGATGTGTGAGATGCTGTTGAGAACTTTTGGACTTTTTTTTTTAACAAAATTACCAGTGATTATAAAATGAGACTGATCTATATGAGAGGCTTTACATGTGTGTGCACATGGTAGACAGCCAAAAAGAGAGTGCTGATTCATCAGTTGGCAGCAGGCAGATGCCAAGGGGTGACTAGCTCTTACCACAAAAAGTTCCAAACCACGAGATAGTCACCATGGCAATACTGCTTGTTACTTATGCTTGGTTGTCTTTCCCATTTGTCTAGTGGAAAGGCACCAAAGAGACCACAAGAGGAAAGGGTGCATCATATTCTTAGAAGGTTTTACAGTCAGTCAACAGACATTTATTAAGCACCTACTATGTGCTGGTCATTGGACTAAGCACAAATCACTTCTACATCCATCACAGGATCACAGATTTAAAACTAGAGGACAGCTCAAAAGTCCTCTAGTCTTAATTCCTTGTTTTACAACTAGGAGGTTTGGTGATTTTCTCCAAGTAACACAGGCTGTAAGGAAGGAACAGAGATGAAATCTGAATTCAGGTCCTCTTCCACATCTGTCAATCTCTCCACTGTACCACCCTCAGCCCACAAGTATGAAGGCTGTTGTCTTCATCATCTCATTTAATGTACCCCGCATCCTTAGAGGGCTTATAAATTCTTAGGCCAGGCACCACAAACTTGTTTTTAGATCAATAGATAGATATAACTGTATTTCACTATAACTGATTTCCTTTGTGATCTTATATGGCTTATGCATTTAAAAATATTATTCTGAGAAGGGATCCATAGACTTCATCACATTACCTAAGGAGTCCATGACACAAAAAAGACTTAAGAACCTGCTATAATGTCAGCAAGGCAGGTATTATTATCCCCACTTTTACAGAAGTATCAGAACTGGTGTGCAGCAGAGTTGAAACTTGAGCCTGAGAACTCCTACAAGTCCAGTGTGTGTGTAATATCTCTATGAAATACATGGTCCCTACCCTCAAGGGGTTTGTGATCTAGCTAAAAACAAGGTCCAACCATTGGGATTATATGTAATAACACAATAGAATGAGAAAAGCATTTATAAAGTGCTTTTGAAAATCATAAGTGCTAAATGTGCAGTTATTCTGTAGATGATAGAAAGACCTTCAGCATACTGAGTGAGTTTTCCATATTGCCTTTAAATGGAAAAGAATACCACATGATAAAGAAGCATGAATGTATTACAATTTGTACTTTTAGAGAAAGTACCCACATTCTTAAGACCACAGGCTTATTGAAATGCTGATATATTGATGAGGAGATCTTTGCATTCAGAGAAAGAGGAGAAGTTAGAACAGAAGTAGTGGTACAAAAGATGATCCCTAAAAGATGCCAAAAATATAAATCTAGTATATTAACCAATAAATAGAATTTTGAATTTCCCTGGTGATCAGCTGAATAACCCTGATTCTTTGAGCACTGTCTGAGATATTCTAACGGTTACTCATTATCAATCATATTTTTTTTTTTAAAGCATGCTTGATAGAATTAAAATGAAGGAGAAAAAGTGAAATGATCTTTATGACTTTCTGATAAAAATAATTAAGGTCAGAACAGTGAAAATCTGTCCTTGCATTTTTTCAGATAAGGATATTTGACATTGCCACTATAAGAGCAGAAAATGTAGGGTATTTATTTTTTCTTTTTTTATAAGGATTCAAAGGTTCAGTTGTAGCATAGAATCAGATGAATCAAGGTGGACCGAACAAGAAAAAAGAAATTACATGAAATAAGCATTCTTATTTGTTGTTTAGTATTTTCAGTCCTGTCTAATTCTTTATGAACCCATTTGAAAATTTTCTTGGCAAAGATACTGGAGTGTTTGCCATTTCCTTTTCCCACTCATTTTACAAATTGAAACAAACAGGAGTAAGTGACTTGCCCAAGGTCACACAGCTAGTAAGTATCTGAGGACAGAAATTTGAACTCAGGAAGATGAGTCTTCCTGACTTCAGGCCCAGCATTATATCCACTGTGCCACCTACCTGCCCTAAGCATTCTTATAGTCTTATAACACTGAACTGAACCACTTATTGAGTTTAGAGAGGTCTTGTGAAGGAATCCTGACTCTGTTATTTACTAGCTGTGTCTCCCTGATCAAGTTTCTAAATTTCTTAGCCTCCTTTCCTCATCTGTAAAATAGTGATAACAATGCTTATTATATTTACTTCACAGGGTAGTTGTGAAGAAAGTATGTTGTAAATCTTGAAGTGTTGCATGAGTATGAGATAATAGAAACAGGTGTCCTCATGTTAAAAGTGTGGCGAGCAATCCTTAGCTTGAGGCAGAATGGAAGAGAATAAAAATTTACCGACCACACTCTGTGCCAGACACTGTGCTGTTGATGAATCTATTTGATCTATTTTGAGTTATTTCATTTTTTGCTATTTTCACAGAAATTGTTAATTTGTTTTTCAGATTATATTATTTCTTTGATTAATCTGCTTCATGATATTTACCATAGTTTTCTAGTTTTGTAATATCATGTGTGTATGTACATATTTCTATAATATATAATTGATATGTAATTAAAATTATTGTAATAATCACAACTAATTGGATGATGAGACAGACAGATGGATAGATAAAATTTAAATCTACTGTACCCATCTAGCAAGATAGATAGATAGGTAGATAGAGAGAAAGGTCAATCTACCCAGATCTATCTATCTGTCTGTCTGTCTATCTATCTTTCTGTCTACCTATACCTATCTTATCATCCAATTAGTTGTAAATGATTTATCACAGTTGTTTTCATTTCTATGGGGAGAATTTCTCCATTCTACTCCTCAATTTAGGAATCTTTTCCATTTTTCACTGAAAAAGTTCTAAAGCATGAAAGAAAATGTTTGAATTCAAATAAAGTCATAGTCTCTATATCAATACCCTATTTTTGTGGCTTATTGATAATGATGCCCTTATATGAGTTTGCCTTCCCTACAAAATGATGAGACCCTATTTCTGTTGAAAATTCTTCAAGCAGAAATGCTATTGAGATATCATAGCAGTAAAGGAGCTCTAGCTAATGGCATATATGTCTCAGTTGAAGGAAATGGGGATGTTTATCAGGGAATGAAGAGAACCTTCAGGGAAGGGTCTTTCAAGTACAAGAAAGGCTTTTGTCTACAAGTATTTTTAGTTTGTCTATTTTTTTTTTCATTTCGCCTAAAGACAAGAGTTGGGGAAAATGGGTATAAGTTATGTAGCAACAAATTTGGGCTGATGGAAGGATTATTTTTTTCAATTATAGCTTTTCAAAAAATGGAATAAGCAGCCTTGGAAAGGACTGGGTTACTCCTCATTAGAGGTTTGTAAGCAAAGACTGGATGAGTACTTGAGGTCTGTGGTAGGAAAGTATTTTTTTTTAATGAATAATAAGGAATACAGATATCGAGCTAGAAGGGAACTTTACTGCCCATTTCATTTTATAGTTGAAGAAACGAAGACTGAGAGGTTAAGTGATCTTCCCAATATTGCACAGTTAGCTTGTATCTGTGTCAGGATTTGAACTCAGTTGTGGGCTTTGCTATAGGTTTGCTTTAGTCCCTTTGAACTCTGGCAAGTCTGTGATTTCACTGCCTTATTTGGTCATCGATGAATATATCCGGTGCATTTTTGTCTAAGACAATGGACATATAAGTAGATTCAAACAGGGGTCTGATTGAGACCGTAATGATGACTAGATAATGTATTGAAAGACACCATTAAACTTAAACAATATGAGGTAGAAGAAACAGAGAAGGGAACAAGCATTTATTAAGTGTCTACTGTGTGCCAGAAATGCAAGTATTATCTAATTTGATTCTCACAACAACCCCTGAAAGGTTGCTACTAATTATTTCCCTTTGCAGTTGAGGAAATTGAGGCAAACAGAGGTTAATTTCTGGCCCAGAGTCATACAACCTGGAAATGTCTGAGGTAGGCTTTCAACTCAGGTCTTGCTGACTCCAGGCCCAGAGCTCTATCTATACTCTGTGCTACCTCATTACCATTTCCTTCGTTTTTCCTTCTCCACTGCAAACCTTGTGAACGGCTGGTTGATGAGGGTAATATGGGGGAAGATGTCTCTAATTCCAGGCAGAAGAAGAAAGGGGCAACATCTTCTCTTCAAACCACCATAACTCACATGAAGGATATAACATTGCTGGCTGTGAGAGCACCTGAGGCTCTTCCTGTCTCCTTACAGGTGGTAGTCCTTTCCTCTGCCCGTATCCTGTGAATAGGAGGGCAGAGTGGTGCCATATCTGGCATCCCTGTCTCCAGATAAGAGTCTATGCATTTGATCAGAGCAGGTGATAGCATTGTTTGGAATGATGTATAAGAATTTTAGAGGTGACTTCTAACTTGGCATACAGCAAAGGAAGCAGCCTCTTTCTGCTCATAAATTTTGATCAGACCAAGAGAATCACTGAATAATGGCATTGGGCTTTCAGAGTTTATCTATTTTCCAAGAAGAACATGCTTCTTAAACAGCAGTTCTAAATTTCTGAGACTAGCATGCTTCCCTGAGGTCTCTAGTTGAATTCAAAGTTCTGTTGGGCCTTCATGTTTAAATAATGAAAAAATAATAAGCATTAGTGATCAAAGAGCTGACCCTTGTTTTCTTTTCATGTTCTATTTCTACTTTATCTCCCAGTTTAACCTGAAGAATTACAGCAGATATTCATTTTGTCTCTTCTCTGTAACTTTCTTAGCCTTAAAAAAATAATCCTCAGTAGGTGGCTAACAGAACTGTCACTGAATCAAGGCTCAATCTTCAGTTTCTTGCTCTGCTACCAGAAGTAGGACTGATCCGGGCAGCAACAGCAGGACCTTCATCATAAATAATTCCTTATATAGTAATAAGTGGTTCTACTTTTTCAAAGCATGTTTATATTTCCTCTTTCATTTGAGTAAAGTAGGAGAGGGATTTTTCTTTCTCCATTTGATAGAAAAAGAAACAGACAATGAGAGATTATGTTTGGACATATAAACATCACACAGTCTTAGACCTGGATGTCTACTCAGCAATCATCCAGTTAAATATACACCTAGAAAATAATCTCAAGTATAACACATTCATCATATAGTCACACCCTACTCCAGTCTTTGCTTAAAGACTTCCAATGAGGCTCAAACCACTGCTTCCCAAGTCAGTTCATTCCGTTTTTTGGATAGCTATACTAGGGAGTATTTTCCTAAATTAAACATAAATTTTCCTTGTTGTAACTTTCATCAATTGCTCCTAGATATGTCTTATGGGACCAGGGCAGATAGCCATAAATCCCTCCTTCACATGACAGCCTTGCAGATTCCTGAAAATAGCTATCATGTTCCTCCTGAGCCCTCTCCTCTCCAAGCTAAACCTGCCAAATTAGGCATCATGGGGTACGATCTCTAGGCTTTTCATCACTCTTGTTGCCTTCCTCCAGTACTGTCCAGATTATTAATGTTCTCTCTAAGGTATTGTGTACAGAGTTAAATATAATACGCTAGATGTGTTTTGACTAGGAAAGAGTGTGGAAGACTTATTCCTCCTGTAGTCTTAAGCATTTTACCTCTCTTGCCTCAGGCTAAAATTGCATTCGCTCTTTGGTTTACTATATTACCCTGTTAATTCATATTAAGCTTGCAGTTCACTAAAAACCCCAGATATTTTAAGATAGACTTGCTGTCTAGACATACATTCCTCATCTTATTCTGTAAAGTAGATAATTTTGAACCTAAATACAAGATTTTATATTTATCCCTATTAAAGTTCATGTTATTTGCTTTCTCATAGCATTCTACGCTGCCAAGATGTTTCTAAATCTTGGCTTTGTCATCCACTTTGTTAGCTATCCCTCCTAACTTTATGTCATATTCAAATCTGATAAATGTCTGTACCCTCATACAAATCATTAATATAAAGGGCCAAGCCTTGGTGCCTGGAAAAGTCTTATGGAACACTCCCATGGCTATTCTTGGACTATATTATCTCAACCGGTTCCAAATCCACCTAATTTCATTGTTCTTTACCCCATATCATTCTATATTTTCCATAAGAATGCCAGGAGAGATTTTATCCATCTTGCTTATATTAAAAAGAAAAAAAACACTCTTTAGAATAACATTGAATTTAGCTCTGCATAGGTGAGATCCTTTTCTCCTTCAATCGTAGTGCTCATCCAATATAGTGTCAATAATTGAATCTTCAAATCCCCACTGGAATATCTTGATAAGTGAAAAAAGTGTGTGTGTGTGTGTGTGTGTGTGTGTGTGTGTGTGTATGTGTGTGTGTGTAGTAATAAGCTTTTTTTCAAAAACAGAGTCTACAGTATCTAAGCACTGGTAAAACAGAATATAAACACTATTAGAAAAACTATCTTCCTTCCAAATTTTTACCACTTTGGAAAACTCTACTTTTCCTGGACAATTCTACCTGGACTACTTTCATTTGGTCAAAACAATTTAAAACACTACAAAATGGAATTATTCAGTCTGGAGATCTTCGCCAAGGACAATTCCTTTTCCATGACAAGACCCATGTGGTGCATCACTCTCTTGATCTTTACATATCCAAACTGATGTGGTGCTTCTAGGTCCTATGTTAACTTCATCCAGTGACACAACCTCTGCTCTTTCTTATGATAGAAGCCCTTCATATTTGTTACAGAGCTCACCAAACAAAATTCACAGCCATGTGCCTCTAGTGGCCTAAATCTCCTGCTCCCTATGCCCTATGTTTCTTCAACTCCACCAGGATTCTGAGGCATTTTTAACTTTGTACTTGCTTTCCTTTTCTATACCCCATTCCTAGGTTTTCTCCTCAGGCCCTTTTTCTGGAGTAGAAAACCCAAGGAGGGATTTCTTACTTTTTCTGTCTGTCAAGAACTACATAAGAACATTCCCTTAGAAGTTCCCTGAGGGAAGAAATCATTAATATATGTCTTTAGGTACCCAATCAAAGAATTCTCCTTAGTGGATACCTTTGGTTGCTCTTCATTCCCTGAATGGATCAGCCCTTTAGTTAGCAACCTCATTCACTAAACATTCTCTATTCCTAGATCTTAATAGGAATGAGTTTGTTTCTCTTGTTTTTTGATAACTTGATACATTTTCATAATTTAACATGAACTAATTCTGATTCTTTGAACTGTGGTACTCTATCCTCTTATGAATAATTTTATTTTCTTTTGGACCTTGATAGGATGGAATGGTGGTTCATGACCTTGTGCTGGTTTACCACATTGCAAAGATTGGAATACTACTTCCAAGTGTAATATTAATTAGATCTTCCCCACCCATTAATAGGCCTCAAATACCTTTTGTTAATTTCTAATGAGGCACTGGTTCTCAAGGGTCCTGATGCCCTCTGGCTATAAAAAGTATATAAATACTCTGAGGTGAGGTTTTGTTTTGGGGTTTACTCATTGGAAGTGTTTGTTTGGCCAGATGAGGCTGTGAGGAGCCAACTTTGAAAACCCAGATGTTGGTGTTTCTCTCTCTGGTAACTATGTATGTATGATGAGACAGTTGGATTTGTCTGTTGATC
Organism: Bettongia penicillata ogilbyi; assembly: GCA_023548195.1. Taxonomy (NCBI): domain Eukaryota; kingdom Metazoa; phylum Chordata; class Mammalia; order Diprotodontia; family Potoroidae; genus Bettongia; species Bettongia penicillata. The sequence continues at coordinate 3,058,817 of JAJHZJ010000775.1, forward strand.
TCTGATGTAAGGTCAGAGAGTTGGAAGCTTTCTTTGTAATTTCTGCTTGTAATTTCTGTTGGTATTTTCCCTGAAGTTCTGGGTACTAACTTTTTTCCATGAACTAAGTAAATGACATATATATAATATATTATATATAATTATATTATATATTACATAATAATATAATTATTATAATCACATTATTATGTAATTATAATATAATTATTAATATATTATTTATTAATTATCATATATTATATTATGATTATTAATGTATTATAATATATTATATTAATATATAATAACTATGTAAATATATAATAATTATATAATTATTATAATTATATATTATATAATATAAAAATATATATTATATTGTATTATATAATATATAATAAAATATATATTTGCACATACATACATACATACATACATATACTTGATTAAAATAGATTGTTGACCCCTCAACAGTTGCTTTCCTTTTAAAAAAGCAGATCTAAGAACCTGTACAGCAGGCCCTCCTGGTATGTCAGGGTCCTTGCTGTACACCAAGTTGTTCACAGTTCCCCATACACTCCCTATATTCTGCCTACCAGTTACTGAAGGGCCACTCCCTTATATTTGAACTCTTAATATCTGACATATTCACATATAGTGTCGGGTGACTTTTTTAAGTTCTTCCAATTAGTTATGCAAGAGCTCAACCTCTTTCCTCACTCCCACAAAAATTAGGAGGTATGTTTAAAAGCTGTTCATCTAATGTTCAGAACTAAAAGCAGAATGCAGAGAATCTATAATAAAGGTAATGACCTTTGTTCCTGGAAACTTGTGTCCCTAAATTTTCCTGTTAATCCCTGATGACTTTACAAATATAATAGCATAGCACAGAATCATGTCATGATATACCCTAATCTACCCTACCTTACCCAACTGCTACCATTATCATGCCATACCAAAGCACAAAACAACATGTACGCTTATATTCTTTATTATACACAGCCTCTTAATTCTATACACTTCCATAATGCCTAAAGCCTTGGTTTGTCCTTCCAAGGTGAGTGTATGAGACCCCCTTTTCTCCCCAATATCCATATTTTCTTTCAATCAGTTTAAAGTAAAATTGATATTTAGATAAAATAGTTACAGTGCTCAAAGTGAGAGAGATAGTAAGACCACGATCCCCTGTGCTAGTCAGACTACTTTCAGAGTATTCTGTTCATTTCTGAGTGTCACACTTCTGGAAAAACAAAACAAAACAAAACGACAACAAAAACCACTGACAAGCTAGAATTCATCCAGAGGAACAGGAGCATCATGGTGATAATGCCATTTGAAATTCAAGGGAAGAAAATGAGAGTATATGCCCAGAATGAGGAAAGACCAAGTTCCCCTGGGTCCCAGAAGGCCAAATTAGAAGCAATGGCTGGGACTTAAAGAGAAACACAATTTTCTCTTGTAGTTGCAAAAAACCAACTGACAAAGATTGTTTTCCCGAAAAGCAATTTGATGCCTCAGTAAATATGGAATTCCTCCTTGATTGGAGATCTTCACATGGATGATGGAGGATTGCTCATTAGGAATGGCATAGATATGATTCTTTTTCTAGGTTGAGAATTTTTCCATTTATGAGATTCCACGATTTTGTGAGGAAGCATAATTACTGAAATCTTGACTAAAGGATAGGAAACTCATAAGACCTTTTTCTGAGATGAGAATTTGAGGTAGGCAAAGACAGAATTAAACCACTAAGGAGAGAACATCTCTCAAAGATGGAGGCATCAACAACAAACTTTACCATTTCCTAAGGTTCCTAGAACACTGAGTATGCCAAATGCAGTAGTGTGAAATGGAGCTCCAAAGATAAGATACCTTTTTGCCTTGAATGGCAGTACATTAATCTATACTTTATTTAGTAGGCTAATGGGGAATAGGGGAGCATTAAAAGTTTTTTAAGTACAGTAGTGATATTTCCAGAAAAAAGAAACAGCAAACATTTTTGGAACATCATATCAGGATCAGGGTGAAAGATTTTTTTGTTTGTTTTAGAGAAGGAAGAACCTGTAGTTAAGGATACAAGGTTGGGGGCTACTGTAGGAGACTATGTTAAGGACAATGGATCAATGAACTATGATGGTTATGGAGGTAGCTTTCTGGCAGAGTGAAGAGACAATTGGGTTTGGAGTTGGGAAGTCCTGAGTTGGATTCTTATTTTCTGTATGTCCCTGGCCAAGTATTTAATCCTTCTCAGCCTCAGTTTCCTCATTTATAAAATAAGGATAATAATCACATTTCACAAAGCTGTGATGAGGGTCACATGAGATCCAATAACAATAGCTAGTACTTATTTAGCATTTGGAAGGTTTGTGTAGAGCTTTGACTTATTTGATCTTACCAAAAACTGTATAGAGCAGAAGTTGTTATCCCCATATTACAAATGAGGAAAATGAAAGAGGTTAAAAGTCTTGCCAATGATCACACAGCTGTTAAAGTGTCTAAGGCATGATTGGAACTCAGCTCTCTTGACTCCAAGTGTTCTGTGCTCTATCCACTGTCACTGTACCTATTTGACAAATATGTATAAATATTTTATCTATATATGGAATATGTAGATATGTATGCCTATATGGCATCACATTATATCATACATGCTTATGTGTATGTGCATTTTTCATTTATTTGCAAACTTTAAAGCACTATACACTATATTCCAGAACTTTTAATGGAGTTTTAAGTGACTAAGGTTGCTAAAGCTTAAAAACTACACTGACTTTTAGTATCCTCTATATAAATATTTTCTATTGTTATTAGGGGTTAGGGAAATAGAGATTCAGAACCATCTATCCAGTGGTGATCACTGAATACCCAGAAATAGGTATTCTCTACAAAGCAACAAATCCAGATAGATAAAACTCATCAAGGACAGGGTCTTAGTGGGCCAAAATAATACTTCTGGACTGGAACCGCGAAAACCCAGGGAAGGAGCAGGTGGAGAACCAAGAGAGTGTGATGTGGTGAGAGCCAAGTGGGGAAAAGGCATCAAAAAGGAATATTTGACAGATTAAATGTTTCAGAATAACCAAGAAGAATGAGAACTCAAAAAAAAAATCAGTGAATTTTATAGTTAGGATATCATGAACAAACCTTGGAAAAAGTGGTTTTGGAGCCTGTTAGGAAAGAAAGTTGGATTTTAAGAGGGTATAGGGCAAACTGTAGGTAAAAATGCTAGCAAAGAGAATAGATTACATTTCCTAGAACTCTGAGCCATGGAGGGAGAGGTTGGAAAAGTAGAAAGATAAAGTGATAGGATTATTTTATGTGTGTGTGTATGTATATGTGTGTATGTGTGTGTGTGCATGAATGCACACATGTGCATGTGTGTAAGGTATAGCCCCTTGGGATCAACCAGATATCAGCTATTCCAAACACAATGACAAAATATTTGGGAAAGGATGAGTGAGTGGGAGAGGCTGTAGGCCAGGAGATTATGATTAGAGTGGCAAATTACAAACTTAATATTTCAGAGGGGCAGTAGCCTTGAGTGATAGTAAATGCTAAGTTAGAGCCATTTCAATGGATGACTGAAATAGACATTCCAGTTACAGAACTGGAGAAGCTCAAGCAACAGGGAGGGCAGGATAGTAGAAAAGTCCTCAAAGCTAAGATTGAAGTGTCTGGAGCTAATAGCAGAGGACAGACAGCAGGAAGACTGTAGGGCAGGTGCAGAAGTCGGTGAAAAAGGTGGGAAAAGGTCCTGATTGCTTCCATCATTTCTGATGGAACCATCTGTGTTTAGGGGCAAACTGGTGGGAGTTGACTACCTTTCTGATGAAAGCACACAGCTCCTCAAAGAAATATATGAGTAGTTTGGCTTTCATATTTTGAAAAAAGATGACTTTGAAATGGAGACTGATGATGGCATTCATTTACAATTCATCAGAATACAAAGACAAGTATTCATTTGTTTTGACAAAGTTGAATATTTAGTAAAAAAAAAGACCAGAGTTATTTCCCCATAGTGTAGTAAAAAAGATAAAAAGAAGCTAAAGGATTTGCTGTATGGACCACTAATTTTCTTTTAGTTACATCAAGAAGCAAGAGAATGACCTTTAAAGGAAGTGGCCATGGCCTATCATGATGTATGGAAATGATGGTGAATGGAATGTAGTGTCAGCAGAAAAGGTTGGAAAATGTTTTATGGTATCTGATCATGGTATTACCTCAGTAACTACAAGTTTGAAAGACATTTTTCCTGATCTTATTGGTTAGGGGGAGACAGGGAGGGTTATCTTGTGAGAGCAGAGAGAAGGCTTTTTGATTCTTCCTGAATAAAAATATTTTGCAAAGAAAATAAAAGGGCATAAATGGAGAAATAGTGCTTCATTCATTGTGAAATATGAAATATTTTTGTCTTTAGTGTATGAAGAAGGTGAGGATCAATCACATTCAATTCAACACTTTTCAAGTTCAACAAGCATTTATTAAGCTCCTATTCTGTGTGGAGCCTGGTGTGGAGAGGGATATATACATATGTGTGTGTGTGTGTGTGTACATATATATATATATATATATATACAAATATATGCATATATGTTTACATATATATGTATATATATGAAAAATATTATAATCCTTGCCCTTGAGAAGTTTATAAGTTATTTTCAGACCCTCTACATCCAGGAACTACTTTACTTTTTCTGCTCCTTTTTCTATCATTTTCCTTACACCTTGGACTATCATTCTCTGTTTCCTAAGCATAATCTGTACTTTTTATTTTGCTTGTGAATGCCATACCTCCCCATCTTTACCTGTTTGAGGTCTTTTAGGGCCCAAACCCAGTACCCACTCCATCACCTAGCTTTGGACACTTTTCTTGGCAGTTTGCTTTTCACATCCTCTACGCACTAATCTGGAGATTTTTTGCACTGAAAATTAAATTCATTGAACAAGCATTTTAAAGTACCTACTCAGTGTTAGTGATAATATTAGCTGGTAACATACAAGTTCAAATATAATATCATTTCTGTTACAAAGAATTTACATTCTACTAGTGGGGTAGTGGGATTCCCAAATGAGTAGATCAGAAGAGGGGAGGTGTACTAGCAAATATAAGGAGAAAAGATATGTCAGCACTTTGAGGAGGGAAGTTACACTAGCAGTTTGAGGAAATCAAAGAAAATTTAATGCTATGATGACTCCTTAGTGGACTCTTAAGGTAAAGATTATCAAAGTTAATGATAAAGGCAATGCTAGGCATAGTGGATTGACTACTTTACCACTGCAGAGAGACTTTGTATTAAATGCTAAATTGAGGGGTATAGATAGTCCAATTTGGCATGAAAGGCAATAATATGAAATGCATTTTAAAAGGGAGATAGAAAATCTCTAAAAATGTATGGGTCATACCTGTAATTTAGGAATTTTACTTGAATAGCATTTGGCACTTAATAGTTGGAAACTTAGCTATTGTTACTTCTTTTACCTGTGTATCTTATCTTCCTGACAAATAAAGAGCCTGGGACCAAAGTTTCCATTTCTTTCGTATCTACTCCCACTCATCCTGTACTTTGCACAGAGCTAAAAATCTGAATTGACCATTTCCTCTCTTAGGGATTTCATCATCTGCCTCTTCTAGAAAAATAAACACAATCAACACTAGCATCCCAAGAAGGCCTATCTCACATATAGCATCACATCATTCTAATTTTAAAAAGCAAAAATGCTTGCCTGCTAAATAGGTGCGGTCTTTTATTGAGAATGTTATTTTCTCGAACATACTGACAATCACCCCTCAAACCTATTTCTTTGGCTTCCTTCAAGTCCCAGTTAAAGTCTCACCATTTATAAAGAAGTCTTTCTTGATCTCTTCCCCCTGTTCCTTTAATGCTAATGCCTTCCTTCTATTGATTACCAATTTGTCTTGTATATGTAATATTTGGACATAGTTGTTTGCACAGTGTCTAACTCATTAGTGCCTTCTCTCCAAGAGCTCAGTGTCTTTTTCTCCATTCGTAGTATTTCCAGTGTCTATTTAGCACAGTGCCTAGCATATAGTAATAAATCCTTAATAAGTGCTTGTTTACTGAACTGCTTTGCCTCTAAGATAATTAGCTCTTTAAGTAAAACTAAGACAAACCTATCGTGCCCCCTCTCCCCCACCATTTGCTATTCCTCCATTTTTACCCTAGCCTCACGTAGAATTAGATTTTGAATTTTAGATTGGGAAGGGACCTCCTTGACCTACCATGAAGAGGACAATTGCCTCTTTGACACACCTGACAAGACTTTATCCAACTTTTGTTTAATACAATACCTGGCACTTAGTAAATATTTTAGCTAATGTAATCTTTGTCTGAAGGTTGAAGACCTCCAGGGAGGGAGAACCCAGGAACTTTCCAAGTTTCTCATGGCCTCTGAATAGCTCTAATTTGCAAGGATTTTTTTTGTTTGTTTGTTTTCCTCCTCAAAACAAGCCTAAACTTAACTCCATGCAAATTCCACTCATTATGTCTAGTTCTAGTCTTCAGGTAAATCTCTAGATCACACGACATTATTTTAAGGTCTTAAATATAGTTGTCATGTAATTCTTCTTTTCTTCCCAAACTGCCTTTTTTACTTTGATTACAGTAGTGGATACCTCAATCCCTCCTTTTTCCTACCTCCGTCATCCATCGTCTGACTTCACTCCTCTATATCGGTCATCTTCACCGTATGGTCAGCCACTGCAGTAACATTCTCTTCTTCATATTTCTGTTTCTCCCTTACTTTTTACCCTCTGGGGAATCACAAAACCTTGCTTGCTGGGTTCAAGATAAACTTATTCTATTGAATCTCAGCTAGGCCTTCCCAGTTGTGTGAGAGTTCTTTTTAATCATCTCTTATTGACTTCCTCTTACCCTTTTCACAGAGGCCACCTCTAAATCTCTTCTCTCTCTTCAAGCCTCTACTCCATTCCTCTCTCTTCCAATAAATGAACTTGATCTCATACTTTCTTTGGACCGCATTGAGGTCTTCATCGTTGTTTCGTGAGAAGCATTATAGCATAACAGACAGGGAGCTGGACCTAGAGTCAGAAAACTGTGGTTTGAATTCTATTTATCAGATATATTGCCCTGGGCAAGTCACAAGCTCTCTACAATTCAGTTTCCTTATCATTAAAGTGAGGGCATTGGACTTCAGGTCCTCTAAGGTCCATTCCAGCTCAAAATCAATTAGTTCCTGCCTTTTACCCTTAAATCTTTTCTTTATGTTAATCCAGCCTCATCTTCCTTCCAGTCTTAGAGTATGAGGTACCAGCCTCCTTTGCCAAGGCTAAGATTCACTAATGCTCTCAATGACTTCCTCTTTCACTTGAATAGTTTTGTTGTATTGAAATATCTCCTACACTATCTTTGATCTCTCCTTTATTGGGGGAAAAAGCTCCTTCTACTTATTTAGGTCTTTGCAATTCTCAGAAAAATCTCCCTTGTTCTTACTGTCTCTTGAAGCTATCATTCTACTTTCCTCCTCTTCACAGGCACATTTCTAGAAAAAAAAATTGTTTACAACTCTTTCCTTCTATTTTCTCACCACCCTATCATTCCTTAAGCTCTTACAATCTGGTCCTTTTCTGTGCTACTCAAGTAATAATAAAAATAGTAGTTGACATTTATATAATACTTTAATGGTCACAAAGTACTTCACACGTGCACACACACACACCACTTATATTCAATCTGCTGTCAAAACAATTTATTCTAATGCACAGATCTTGTCTAACCACTCTCCTGTCCCCCAAAATTTCAGTGGTTCCCATTATTTAGACAGTTGGGTGTCATAATGGATAGAGTTCAAATCTTGCCTTATATACTTATTAGTGATACTGGCAAGTCACTTAACTAATCTGGACCTCCGTTTTTTTAATCTATAAAATGGGGATGATAATACTTCACAGGGTTGTTGTGAGGATAAAATGAGATAACTCATGTCAAGCATTTTATAAACTTTAAAGTGCCACATAAATCCCAGCAACCTATGTTATTACTAACTGAATGCAAATGTTTTGCTTTGTCATTCAAATCTCTTTATAACATTGCTTGAATCTACCTTTGTAGGCTTCTCATTTTCTGCAATGCCTCTGGAACACCTTCTTATTGGAATTCACTGTGCAGTTTTCAAACTCTAATTTAGGAAAAAAAAACCATTTAGATGGTGTCTACTATGTACTAGGCTAGGGATAGGGAGCCTTTGGCCTCGAGGCCACATGTGGCCCTCTAGATCAAGTGAGGCATTGTAGCGCCAATGCGATATTCACAGTGCCCATAGTAGCCATGAATATTGTGGCAAAATTCTGAATAATGAAATACCATGGGCTATCCACATAGAAGACAGAATCAAAACATTTATTCAGACACCAGAAAGCCAAATCATTCACAGTAACAAAAATCTATGCACAATAATCATGCAGAGGATGACACCAGCCCCTAAGCCTTGCCCCTACTAGGCTTGCCACAAACCAGGTCCCTTAAACAAATCCCAAACGGGCTTCCCTTAAACAAAATGTCCTTCTCACAATCACAGCCAGCTGTAGAATTGCCAGTGTACTTCAGTTCTGACTTCTCTCTCACTAATTTCCTCTCAGCTCTGCCCCAGTTTCACCTTCTCCTATTCTATCCATTCAGCAAGCTCCTTCCACCACAGACTCCATATGATTTAGACTTATGTGACTCAGGCTTCCATGTCATCCAGGCACGTCACATGGGCCTATTAATAAATATGAAAGATCTCCCCGTCTTAATGACCATACATGCAACCCCAAGATCTTTCACATTGGTGTTTAAGCTAAAGTCTTAGAAAATTATCTGGAGATACTGAGAGCAAATGACTTGCCTAGGGTCATATAGCCTGTATATATCTGAGACAGAACTTGAATACAAGTCTTCCTTATTCTAAGGCCTGCTCTTTATCTTCCATGGCATTCTATCTCTTGTTGCCTTGACCATAGTAGGGACTTAGTAAACATTTAGTGAACTGAATTGGGTTGATCCATTTCTTGCCAAGGATGCCTAGGATCTGGCCATACTTCTGTCTCATTTCCTGGGAATGCCAGTTCCAAGCCAATACAGTAGGTAATTGCCAGACCTAACAGGACCTCAAAAGATTTATTTACTTAATTAGAATTAACCTCTCCCATGACCTGTGACCAACAGAAGACTGGACACAAAGAAGGGTATTTTAAGGATGCCATATAACAAGTCATGCAAGTCAACTTGGCATATAGGTTGAAATTAATTTTTGTCATAAAATTTCAAGTTTTAGTCTATAATCTATATGGTTTGATCTTTAATATCATGAGTGACAATAGTTCTAATCTGAGAAATAATAACAGCTTTATTGAATTGACAATCTAATTTCTCTAGCCTTAAGGAGCTAAGTATCTGGGAGGGAAATTAGTCCAGTTTAGGTTTCTGCTCCCTTTCCTCTTTCTTACTCCTTAAATTGTCCATTAGAAATTGCATTAGCTGCTAATAACTGGAATGGAGAGTATTCCTTTGCTATTATAACCAATATATAGGTCAACTTCATTTTTGAGGTCACTTCCAATTTGTATGCTGTAATGAAGAAAGTCATAATTTTATTAACAGGTTATATCCCAAAAGTTTATTTAGAGTTGAGTTGTTTGGAATTTGAAATAAATTTTCCCTGGAAACAATATTGTAAATGGTTATTTTTTTTTAGGACGATCCACAATAGCTTACTTAAATCTTTGTCCTTGTAGGTACCTGAACTATAGGGCTTCTAATAATGTAGAATGTGATTTATAAAATATCTAGCAGGATGAAATTATTTATAAAATATTTAGCAGGAAATGTGTTCAAAATTTCATCTCAATGGAAGCTGACAGTCATGGAATGACTGTTCTATATCTTATGACTATATCTATATCTTATGACATGTCTTATATCTTATATCTTATGACTATATCTATATCTTATGACTATTCTATATCTTATGCAATTCCACCAAGGCCTGTTTGTCTTTTGTTGTTGTGTTTTCAACACCTCTCATAGTAGGCCTATAATATGCAATTAATTTCTGCTTATTGAACTGAATTCGACATGAATTTTGGGCAGAAAGACTATAGACATGGTAGTTACTACTGAGGCAAGAAAGGGGAGAAAGAGAAGAGAAGGGAGGGAGAGGTCAATCAATCAATAAACGTTTTTTAAGTCCCTCTATGTGCCTCGCACTGTGCTAAGCACATTCAACTGATAGACAAACACGTTTAAGACTTTACTGTAGACTAGGCCAAGTACAATGTGAAGTACTGGGAATACAATGCTAAAGTAAAACTGTCTTTGCCTTCAAGAAGCTTCCATTCTATAGCAGGAGACAATATAACTGCATTTAAATACGTATCTAAGCATATACTTAAATATATGAAACATACTAAATATAGAATAAATACAAGATCATTTAGCAGAAAGGTACTAGCAGCAGAGGGAGGATGAGAAAGGTCTCATTTAGGACATGGTAGCTAAACTGAACTTTGAAGCTTTAGAAAGAGAAATAGGAATTGGAGGTCAAGCTTTTCTGTGAGGCCATAGTTCAGGGAACTCTAGGAATTGGGATGATGAACAGGTGATAGCAATCCTTCCTCTATGTGGACCATTTTTAATCAGAGATAACCTTTATATGACATGTGGCAACCCTACCCTTTGTACCCTTGTGTTATCTAAGGCCACTGAACCATTGTAAAAGGAAAGGGTTCTGTTTTACCTTGTAGTTACTCTTCTGTAACCTGGTCTAGACATTTTGGAAGACTTGTTTAGCAGATGTTGTCTAGCCATAAATACTCACATCTTGCTTTTTTGTTCACGCTTGAAAATTGTTGGGAACAATACAGAACTCTGCCCTTTTCTTGTATAACATTTATATTGTTCAACTCATCTTGTGAGACAGTTATTTTCCTTGTCATATTTCCCTTGGAACTAATCCATAAAATTCATACTGGCCTTGAAATATTTTTATAGAAACAAATGTCCCATGTATTTCTTGCTTATGAACATAGTTCTCAGCTAGTGTCATGAATATGCCCCTTTGGGAAAATTGCATCCACAGTCCATCAGTCTGTGTTTGTATTTACTTGTCAGCACAGTCAGTTGAAAAGTAGAAATGATGATGCTATGTTCCTGAGTAGGAGTCCTTAAAAGCAATTGTCTATCATTAGATTTAATGTCTCTACCCTTCCTTTGTCTCCAAGAGCTCACGCTTCTTATTTCCCCCTCTTTTGTAGGAATCAGCATTTGGTATTATTTTCCCTACTTCTACCTGAAATGTCACGGCTTTCTATTGTGTAAATGACAGCTTTTACTCATCCCAGTGCATGCATTTGGCAAGGACTCCACCTGCCCTTGTCTGGAAATTGTTCTGAACAGAGTATGCTTGAGTTACATCTTGGAGAAAGCAAGAAGGAATTTTCAGCTCATAAAACTGCTATTCCACAGATCAGTGTTGGGTGGGAGAAAAATAAGCCATTCTTGCTCATTGTTTAAAAAGAAAACAAATGAGACTGTCAAAAGCTATGACTGAAAATCTGAGTATACTCAGCCATCATTACAAAATGAAAGGGAAGATATAGATAAGACATAAGAAAATAATATGCCAGGAGAAGTGGGATTACTGGGAAGTTGCTCAGGCCAAACATTTTCTCCATTTCCGTCAGAAAAGTGACCACAGTTACTATACGTGCCCAAACACTGGCTTAATAAGCAGTAAAGGACCGATTATTGTCAAAGAAAAAGTGACTTTTTGTTAGTCTTTGATTCTACCTATTCCTCTATTTTGAGGAAATTAAAAAATAAACGAAAAGGACTAAGAAAAAACTTGCATCTTGGTTGGAGCAATGGAAACCTTATAAACATTACTCATACTTATTAATCTGGTAGAACCTCTCTCCCTGAAATGTGAGGATGTTTTGATGTAAAACATGATTTTTAATGAGCAGTAGGAACAAACATTCATAATGTTGTCGCCACATGCAGATATGTATTCTACTGGCACTGGAATATTATCACTGTTCTAATACAGAATCTTCTGCTTCTCTGTCCTCATTCTCTCTGTCTCTTTATCTTGTATCTTTATTTGTCCTTCTCTCTCTTTTTTGTCCTTGTGGATATGAATGAATATCATGGGAGTGAATCAGTCACTTTTTTCTAGAGAGAATGTGATCCGAAGGGAATATACGTTGTTCTAATTTCATTTTAAACTTAAGAAGTTGCCATTCTTGGGAAAACCTATTTACTTAATAGAGGTTAATACAGTACTTTCAATTAAATTCTGTACTTTCAGTCTTAACTCTTCAAAATGCCCTCAACTTCAGCCCTGAGAGTAGAAAAGAACTTCTTAAATTGTAGTAATTGGATTTTTAACTAGGCAGTTATAAAACTGGATGAGCTCTCAGGATCCCACTCAGTCTAGCTCCTATTTCTAAGCAAAATGTCTAAACCATCTAAGAAACTGATTGATTGTCTCACTTAAAAAAAAGGCTAAAAGGCTGGTTTCCATGTTTTTTTTTAATTCCCCAAGCAATTATACATTATAGTGTCTTAATACTCAAAAACATCTCTGATTTCATCAGAGTGGACCCTCCCTCCAGTTGCTGTTGATTTAAATGATGTACACTTTTGCTAACAATCTTAATGAATTTCCATTGCTGTAGGTGGTGGCAAATTTCCTGGTAATAAATCTTTCCAAGGCTCATACTCAAAGGATTCATGCATGGTTTGTCTCCAGGTTCATAATCAGAGCCTCTGCATCTTGGTTGAAACTTTCTGAGCTTATATTTTACTGACATAGCCTTTAGAAACTTGATTTAACCTCCATACTACAATAAGATATTAGAGGATTAATTTGATAGAGAACGTCATATATGTAAGTGGGGGAGTCAGTATAAACCAGTTCTTAATTAAAAGAGTACCTGTACTTGAAGAGGAATACATCTTTATCTAGATATAATTGATTTCCTTTCAAATCTCATTCAAGGTTTGTTTTAACTTCATGAGGTATGGAGGCATAGCTTCTTTCTCACATAAGGATAGTGGAATACTTCTCTAAACTGTCCCCTCCCATCCCTTTCAGATGGATTTACAAAAGGCTTTTATCATTACTAATTTATAATTTTTTCTAATATCAATCAAGAGTTCCCTTTCACAACTACAAAGTTATATTTTAAGTCTCAGTTTCTTTGTTATACTCTTTTTCTCGTTCTTATTTTCCTTTTTTATTTTCTAACTGTAAATCATTACCTGCTGACACTTAATACTTTTTTCCATTTGTCATTCTTAGAATCTTAAAGGCTCTTTCTCTCTATGGTATTCATTATTTATGCTTCCTCATTTTGTCCCTTTTTAAAGAGAAATATATTATTTCTTTCTATGTATAATTTGTTTATTCTTTCCTTCTCATATACTACGCCAACTGCTCTAAAGTAATTTTGCAATGCTGCATTTGGAAATCAGATGCTTCTGTGTTTCTTCCTTGCCACACCCTTCTCTTAGGCAAACATTTTCCTAACTTTTAAATTTCATGTTGATTTGACTGCAAATTGTTATACAACATTACATCTTTGCCTTTAGCCAATTTTTAAAATTTTATGCAACTTTCTAAAATTACTTTATAACAATTATTCATCTTTCCATTTTTATGCCCTTGTAATATATCAATGCATCACTGCTCTACTTTTCTCTTTTATTTAACTGATTTAGTAACCTCTACTTCACATTCTCTACTGTACTTCACATCAACATATGGTTTAAAAAGCAAAAAAAGAGAAAGTCTTTCCAGTTTCTAATGTGCTTCCTTCCCATTAGTTTTTAACCAAGATAGATGCAGATTCTATTCCTCCTTCTATGTTCCTGTCCTGGACTCCATCCTGACCCCAGAATACACATTATTGGGGAAAAGGAAAAAGATCAATACCTATTTAATCTGGTCATCCTTTAGATAAGAAATGAAGCATCCTGTGGGAATAGAGAAGGAAGGCCAGTTGGGCTGGATCTCATAGTAAGGCGAATAAACAGAATAATAATCTGTAAGGCTGAGAAGACAGGTTGGGGCCAGGCTGTGAAGGTGTTTAAAAGGTAAACATTAGAGTTTTTATTTTACCCAAGAGTCAGTAGGGTTCAGGAGTTGAATGAGTACAGGAATGATTTTGGTCACACTTTTGCTTAAGGTAAATCACTTTGACAGATTTATGGAGAATAGACTGGAATGGAGATGCACTTGATGCAGGCAGATCAGTCAGGATGCTGTTATAATCATTTAGGCAAGCAGTGATGAGGGCCTAAATTAAGGTGGCAGCCATGTGAGTAGAGAAGGGACCAGATGTAAGAGAAATGGTACAAGTAGAAATGATAAGATTTGGGAATTACTTGGATATGAGGGCAAATGCCAAGGTTATGATCCTAAGACAGTGGAAGAACAGTAGCACAATGACTGGTACATAGTAGGTACTTAATAAATGCTTATAATTGATTCAGTGATTTCAACAGGAATAAGAAAGCTTTGAAGAGATGCATGTTTAGTTGTGGTGTGGGGGAGGAAAGGAAGACAATGAGTTATGTTTCAGACATGTTAAATTGGGATGGTTCCAGGATATTCAGTTAAAATATTCAATGTGCAATTGTTGATGTAAGATTGAAATTCAAGAAAAACACTGGAGTTGGATATATAGATCTTAGAGTCATCTGCCTAAATGATAATAATTAAACTCATTGAAGTTCACAAAGTCACTGAGAATAAAGAGAGAATACCCAAGACAGAGCCCCAGACATCACTTATAGTTACAGAGAATATTTATGATGAACCAACAAAGAGAACTGAAAGGAACCATAAGAGAAGTAAGAGATTAACGAGGAGAGAATAAGAGAAGAGAAAGTATCCAGGACAGGCTGGTCAACAGTGACAAATACAACAGATAGGTGGAGGATGAAGATGAGAAAAGGCCAGCAGGTTTAGTAATTGAAAGATCGTTGATAACTTTAGAGAGAGCAGTTGTCAGCTGTGAGATGAAATCAGGAGTCAGATTACAAAGGGTTGAAAAATGAGTGAGAGGAGCAAAGATAGAAGCAACGAGTGTATCATTTTATCTAGGAGTTTGACTGCCCAAGAGAGGAGAAATATACCAAGTTTCTAATTTTAATCATTTAACCCATTCCTTATTTCTTTGCATTTCAAAATGACATGTCAAAATGTCATGGGATCAGAGATTTAGACTTGGAAAGGATCTTAGAAGTAAATTAATTCAAATACATTAATTTAAAAATGAAGAACTGAGACCAAGGGAGGTAACATGACTTGAATTGCCCCAAATCCCATGAATAGAAAATAGCAGAGATAGCCTTTAAACACAGGTTGTCTGAGGCCATAATTCAGCACCTCCCATGACATCTAGCTCATAATGCCTTGTTCTAATGAGTAATGATAAAAATAATAAATTAGATTTATATAACACTAATTTATAAAGCTCTTTATATAACTCAATAGGTCCCGATACTCAAAAAGTTTGAATGACCTGCCCTTTGTCAATTAGCTAGTATTAAAGATAGAATTTATATGGCAGAACTTTCTGCTTCTTCTATGTCATATACTCTGTCAATACATTCCTTTTGTACTATATCACTAACTTTTGGTCTATTTGTATGTGTTTTCCATTTATAAATGCTTTATGAACACATATGTACATATATATCCTCAGTACATACATACATTTATATATATATGTGATTATGTGCACACACATATACACACACATCACACATAGACACACACACATGCACACATACACACATATATATGGGAGGAATTTGTTTTGAAAAAATATAATTCCTCAGTTTTCAATCACAATTAAATTCAATAAACACATTTTCAGTGTCTCCTCTTTGATCACCCCTGAGCTAGACAACGGGAATTCAAAGACAAAAATGAAAGCAGTTCTTAACCTTAAGGAGTTTACTTTATACTGGATAGAAACAATATGTACATAAATGAGTAAATCCTTTTGTAATGGGTGGCAATAACAATGAGAGGTATCCCTGGTAAATTCCCCAAATTCTTTCTTGGGCTTGGTGCTGGTAATGAAAGATGCCACTATACTCTTGATGAATCAACCAGAGAGGAAAGCATGTTCAAAAATAATTATGTTATCTAAGCAAAAACAGTGATAAAACACAAGGCATTAATTTTTGTAAAAATAATGATATGTTGCCTGAAAGGCTCACCAACATTTTTCCTAAAAACAGAGTAATTTCTACCAAAATGTAGCTTCTTGTTTTGTGGGGATTTCCACTGTGATATCATATTACAAGATTCTTTGCCTTTAATCCTCAGTACTGGCCATAGGACTCTTCAATATCTCTGATTTCCAAATTCTTTTTTAAAACAAATGAGAAAAATGACAGGCAAATTTGTCCACCAGACTGTCAGTTATCTTGTGAAAACTCTCAGTAATATCACCATGCGATTTTAGATAAATTTTTCCCTGCTGAATATTTAAAGTCTTATGAAGTGACATCTGTGTTCAAACCCAAATGTGAAATTAACACAAACACAGAACTGGTAATATAATATTATATCACTTTGGCTTATACAATATGGGCAAAATTCTGCCTTTCTAGTGTTAGGCCGAAAAGAGGAGACATTAATATATCAAAAAAAAAAATATTGATTCTATGGGCCTCATTACCACCCCCTCTGGATGACACTTTTTGTCCTTGCACAAAACCGATTAATGAATTTGGGTAGGAGTATGAAAATTGAATGTGACATTGAATACAAAAATTGGGTACAACTCTTTCTTATTCTGAAGTGTATGTAAAAATAAGGACATAAATTCTTGTAGTTCATTGCATATGACCTGGTACAAGTTATTGGTTATTTATTCATGTGATTATATAAACATTATTACAAATTTATCTACATTGTTCATTTTTAAATTTGGGAAAATTCCCACTTTTTCTGATCACACATTT
This sequence comes from Bettongia penicillata ogilbyi, assembly GCA_023548195.1. Classification (NCBI taxonomy): domain Eukaryota; kingdom Metazoa; phylum Chordata; class Mammalia; order Diprotodontia; family Potoroidae; genus Bettongia; species Bettongia penicillata. The sequence goes on from JAJHZJ010000775.1 coordinate 3,075,805, forward strand.
CTTTGAAGGATGTCTTTTATATCATTTCTCATATATCATGATTGATAACACTGCAATTTAAATCCAAATATCTTTCATTTTTCCCTTGGAAAATACCTAGGTAATCCATGATTTACAGCTATATAATTTCATTAGGAGAATGTTGGTAGTAAAGAGATAGATGACAGATAGATAGATAGATAGATAGATAGATAGATAGATAGATAGATAGATAGACCTTTACTCTTCCAAGAAATTTGGGATTACTGAAAATACTACACAATTCCTCACATTGCATTAAGTCTAATCAGCTAATCAGTTCTCGGTCCAGCCCACTTTCCAATACCAACACTTGCCAAGACAAGTGTGTCTGTGTAGATACACATATACACACAAGCTCATGTACTAATTCAACGTGCTACTTATCCAATAACAAATAGTTACCTGGGTAATATGTACTTACCAAGTATTATGTTTCCCATTTGTTTATTGTTAGGGCAATCCCTTCGGAAAGACTTTTGACATAATTGATAAAACTTGCTACTGTTCTAGGTTTTGATATGATTAATGCAAAGTCATTCATAAATAATTACATTTATAAAACTTTATCATTAATATACAACCCTTCTGTACCCCTTCTTCTATTTGGTCTCTATGTAATAAAACATTCTCCATGACACTGGTGAGCAATTGTGGTAGACATATTTCTCTGTTTTTTGCTTAATCACTGTCAATACTCAGAATATTGTTGAAGAAAGTCATCTCCATAGCCATATATTTCATAAAATATTGTATTATTTAAATATGTATTTGGCAGATACCTTATGTGAGAAGAGCTTCTAAAACTATGTTTTATTATTTGAAGTCAAATAATAATATACATCTATATAGCATCCTAGGATAATATAGCTCTTTTAAAATAAAAAATCTGATAAAGCAGAATATTATTTGCTAATTACTTTAGCTGTATAACTTCTAAAATGGTCTTTTGTAGGCAATTAACTATGAAAATCTGCTAGTAGTCTCATTTTTTTTTCATCTAGGATACCTTTAACTCCTGCACTGACCGTCTAATAAAAGATTTTATGACAGTACATCAGTGGTAGAGAGTCTGAATGTAATGATTCAAGATTTGCTGCTGAAGAGAATAGATTCCAATAGAAATAACAGCAAATTGGTTTAGTTATATGTCTCTTTGTTCTCTTTTTGGTTTACCCATTAAATACTCTCTGAATGATATCTCTTAAATGGGTCACATTTTGTTCTTTGCAGGCTTATTTTACCATTAGCTGCTTTTCATTATTTTGAGGGGTAATACTGCTTCTTGTCCTCTGTCATCCTCTAATATTTTGCGAGTGTTTACTCTCAATTGCTTTGTATCTGTGCTTCATGTGAAGATCAATTGTATGCTGGCTGAAGGAATCTTTCTACTCCTTTGACCTCCTCATTGTAGTAACTGTTATGCATAAGTTAAAGTTCTCTTAGGAATATAGAGTCAATATCTTTCCTTTTGTTCATTTATGCTGTTATAGTCCTCTTGTTTAAACAATTTATATTAGAATTGCCATAATACTATGAAATATCTTTTCATCCATATTATTTCTTGTTATTTGATAGTGCCTTTGATGTTTTCTCTAAATAGTTCCTGGTTATACAAAAGCTTATTCTGAAGTCATTTATGGTTTGTGGTTGGACAAAAGCTTGTTCTCAGATCATTAATATATTTATGAGGTATACATGGAGGGGCTCCAGAGGGTTCTATTAATAGATTCATAGATTCATTGCTGAAACAAATCCAACAATTTCATTTTGCAGACTAGGAACTTTAGTTATAGGAAGGTTAATTGACTTTCTCTGGGTCACATAGCCTTCAGGAACCCAAGATTACCCTATAAAATGATATTGGGGTAAGACTTTAATACAGTTTCTTATCGTTTATTAGAAATTGGGTAGTGCTTCTGTAACCTAATAGACTAAATTGTTTTAAGCAAAGCACTGCATAGATCAATATAGTATATATATTCTAGATGTCTGAAGATACTTTAGACTGATCATGAATCCTATCTACAGTACCTGCTACAAAAAATTAATGAATCTTTGTTTAAAGATACTTCTAGTATCTGGGTTTGAATCCTTCCTTCCTTCCTTCCTTCCTTCTTTCCTTCCTTCCTTCCTTCCTTCCTTCCTTCCTTCCTTCCTTCCTTCCTTCCTTCCTTCCTTCCTTCCTTCCTTCCTTCCTTCCTTCCTTCCTTCCTTCCTTCCTTCCTTCCCTCTTTCCTTTCTTTCTTTCTTAAATCTTTTCAGTCCATCTATCCAACCATTCATTTATCCATCTGTCTTCAATTTTCTACCATGGCATCTACTTCAAGTTGGAATAGATGTGTTAACTATTGGGCACTTTAGTGATTATTTGATACTTTGGGGAAGCTATATAATGATAATGATAGGCTTATAGGTCCAGTGCTAAAAGGGACCTTGTAAGTCATTAAATCAAAATCTTTTATTTTACTAATGAAGAAACTGAAACCCAGACAGAAGTAACTTGTCCAAGATCACTATGTCAGAATTCTCCAAGTTCTTTGTCTCCAAATGCCATGCCGTGTCCAATGTAATACTTTCTACTTATGTTATCTTTGGTACACAATATAATACTCTTGACATGTTGTTAGGAGGGTATGCATTTGTGACAATTGTTTTATTTTTTAACTAAGGTTGATGCATTCTTGCCTACTCATCCACATTCTGTGACTTACCCTCTTGGGAGGAAAATTTTATCTATAGGAAATCAAAAACCTAGTAGGACAACATGAAGAAAGAAAATTTGGCTTTAGCTTATTAATATTGTGTCCCAACCAATGAGGCTAAGGAGATAAAAACTGCTTTCTGCTCTTATTCACCATGATAATTTAATGGCTCACAGAAAATAATTTAGCTCAATCTTTGGAGATAGTTGCATGTGAAAAAAAGCTGGATTAATATTTTAGAATGGTATTTGGATATAAATTGATACTCATATAATTTGATAAAGAACTTGGATGTTACTGACAAAGACACATTTGCGTTTTTTTTTTTTGCTTGTCAATAGTTTCTGTCAATCTATATTGAAATTATTGAAAGCTTCATTTCTTTTCTTCCCTCTTTAGAATTAGACTGGGTGACCCGGAAATTGGTGCTTCAAACAGCTGAGCAAACTTTTGGCTATCTCACAGATGTAAGTAAAATGTATAAAAATTGTAAAAAAATATAAAACACCATAGGAAATTAGACACAGAACCCTATATACTTACACTTATACTTGGATTGGTATTAAACTTTCCAGGACTATTCAGAAAAAATGTTTTGTACCTTGTAAAATACAAGGTAAGAATTTTTTTTTGAGGAGTGAGGGATATAACATATACAGAATGAGAGAGAAAAAAATGAATGAAATATATTTTGTCAACTCATCCACCTACATATGTGTGTTCATTTGGTTATGGCAGCATTTCTGACAGATAACATGAGAATCTCCAATAGTCTATACAAATTGTCATATTCTAGTCACAACAAAAATACACAAAAAGAAGCCCTGTTTAAAAAGCTCAATTTAATCCTTTCAAAGCATAGCATGAGCCTTCAGAACTGCTGATTCTAAAGCTTCATCATTCTATTTTTAATATTCCCTGCTTGAAACATGAATGAAATATTATTTTGTAGTTATAAAATAGCATTATTATGCTGATTTTTATAAATTAATATTTATAAGACACCTCTAGGGTACATGGCATTATTCTAACTGCAACATCAAGGCCTATATACCCTACTGAAGAAAAGTGGTTTTCAATGTTAGCAAGCTTACAGTTTACTACAGAATACTCTGTATTCTTGGTTTCCCCAGGGCAAATGTATTTGACACTCATTATTTTGCATTTGTTGAAATGTAGATTGGTAATTGTTCTTAGGTTGCCTCATAATTTGTTCCTGAAAATGGCCCCTGCACCAATTAGGTTTGCAATAAAATCTGGTAAACTGATTATCTTTGATATGATTAAATAAACCAGCCTACCATGTTTGTACACATTTAAACAACTTTATGAATTTTAGACATGCTAAAGATGGGATTTATTATGCAGTGCTTTGGACTCCATGAGTTCTAAGGTACCTTCTAGCTCCAAGATTTTATGAAATTAACATGTATTCTAATTCCTAGGGCCCAAGTAAGGCAGCTGAGTGGAACAGTGGATAGACAGTCAGGTCTAGCTCAGGAAGATGAGTCTTCCTGAGTGCAAATCTGCCTCAGACACTTACTAGATGAGAATCCTGAGCAAGTCACTTAACCCTGTTTGCCTCAGTTTTCTCATCTATAATATTAGTTGGAGGGGGGTAGAGCCAAGATAGTGGAGTAGAAAGACTCACGCATGCTAGCTCCGAACCCACAGCCCATATATTTCTTGCAAGAAGAACTCCCCACAAATTCTGGAGCACTGCAAGGCGCGCAGAAACACAGTGGACATGATCTCTGTTCCAGAGAGCCCTGGAGAGCCATCCCTAGGGGTCCGTCGCAGTCCGGACAGCGGAGTCCACCCCTGCGCTGCCCTGGCTGCGCAGCCCCAGAGGAGCAGATCCAAGCAGGCTTCAGGGACGGAACCTCAGGTGGCTGCGAAGGTCCCTCCACCCACAGGCACTCCAGGTCAGCGAGAGAGACGTCTGAGCTGGCTGAGAAGGGAGCGGGTGTCTCTGTGACTCAGGGCCCCTCGGGAGACAGCGGTGGAGGGGGTGGCAGAGGCAGCAGCAGAGGCAGTGGTGGCAGCCCAGGACTCCCCAATCAGGCAGAAGTTCAGGGCCATTACCAAAAGTCTCTGCATAAACCCTCTGAGGGAACTGAGCCTGAGAGACGGCCCTGCCCTAACCCGCCCCAATACTGAAGGTCTCTGCATAAAGCTCTTGAGGGAACTGAGCCTGGGAGGTGGCCCTGCCCCTACCCAAGCACCAGAACTTAAGCTCACGTTGAATAGCAGCTGCGCCTGCCACGGAAAGCCCATTTGAATCTCAGACCCCAAGCACTAGCTGGGCGGATCTAGGTAGGGGTGGACAGAATCTCAGAAGTCAAGTAACTGGCTGGGAAAATGCCCAGAAAAGGGAAGAAAAATAAGACTATAGAAAGCTACTTTGATGGGGTACAGATGTTCCCGCCTTTCAATTCTGATGACGAGGAACTATTCTTACCATCAGGGAAAAATGTGGAGGTCGGGGCCTCTGTATCCCAGACATCCCAGGTGGATGTCTGGTGGGCTCAGACCATGGAAGAGCTCAAAAAGGATTTTGAAAATCAAGTTAGACAGGTGGAGGAAAAACAGGGAAGAGAAATGAGAGAGATGCAAGAAAAGCATGAAAAACAGAATTAGCCAAATGGAAAAAGAGGTTCAAAAGCTCACTGAAGATAATAGTTGTCTCAAAATTAGAATGGAACAGATGGAGTCTCATGACTTTCTGAGAAACCAAGAAATCACAAAACAAAACCAAAAGAACGAAAAAATGGAAGAGAATGTGAAATATCTCATGGGAAAAACAACTGACCTGGAAAATAGATCCAAGAGAGACAATTTAAAAATTGTGGGACTACCTGAAAGTCATGATCAAAAAAAGAACATAGGCATCATCTTTCATGAAATTATCAAGGAAAACTGCCCTGAGATTCTAGAACCAGAGGGCAAAATAAGTATTCAAGGAATCCATCGATTGCCGCCTGAAAGAGATCTAAAAAGAGAAACTCCTAGGAACATTGTGGCCAAATTCCAGAATTCCCAGGTCAAGGAGAAAATATTGCAAGCAGCTGGAAAAGAAACAATTCCAGTATTGTGGAAATACAATCAGGATAACTCAAGATCTAGCAGCTTCTATATTAAGGGATCAAAGGGCGTGGAATAGGATATTCCAGAAGTCAAAGGAACTAGGACTCAAACCAAGAATCACCTACCCAGCTAAACTGAGTATAATACTTCAGGGGAAAATATGGTCTTTCAATGAAATAGAGGACTTTCAAGCATTCTTGATGAAAAGACCAGAGCTGAAAAGAAAATTTGACTTTCAAACACAAGAATGAGAAGAAGCATGAAAAAGTAAACAGCAAAGAGAAGTCATAAGGGACTTACCAAAAGTGAACTGTTTACATTCCTACATGAAAAGACAATATTTGTAACTCTTAAAACTTTTCAGTATCTGGGTAGTTGGTGGGACCACACACACACATACACACACAACACATGTACACACGCGCATGCACGCACACATACACCCATGCACGCACATACAGAGACAGAGAGCACAGAGTGAATTGAATAGGATGGGACCATATCTTAAAAGAAATTAAGGTAAATGGTGAGAGAGAAATGTAGTGGGAGGAGAGAGGGTGAAATGGAATGGGGTAAATTCTCTCTCATTCAAGAGGCAAGCAGGAGACTTTTTAGTGGAGGGAAAAAGAGGAGAGCTGAGAAAAAAACAAGAAGTTTACCCTCATCATATTCGACTAAAGGAAGGAATAAAATGCACACTCATTTTGGTATGAAAACCTATCTTACAATACAGGAAAGTGGGGGAGAAGGAGAAAAGCAGGGCGAGGGGGATGATGGAAGGGAGACAATGGGAGGAGGGAGCAATTTGAAGTCAACACTCAGGGAGGGACAGGATCAAAAGACAGAATAGAAGCAATGGGGGCAGGAAAGGATGGAGGAAAATAGAGTTAGTCTTACACAACACGACTATTATGGAAGTCATTTGCAAAACTACACAGATAGGGCTTATATTGAATTACCTGCCTTCCCAAAGGAAATGGGTGGGGAGGGAGGGATGGGGAGAATTTGGAACTCAAAGTTTTAGGAACAACTGTTTAGTATTGTTGTTGCTACTAGGAAATAAGGAATACAGTTAATGGGGAATAGAAAGTCATCTGGCCCTACAGGACAAAAGAGAAGATGGGGACAAGAGAAGGGAGGGATGATAGAAGAGAGGGCAGATTGGTGATAGGGAAAATTAGAATGCTCGGTGTATTGGGGTGGGGGGAGGGGATAAAAGGTGAGAAAATTTGGAACCCAAAATTTTATGAAAATGAATGTAAAAAGTTAAATAAATAAATTTTTATTAAAAAAATATTAGTTGGAGAAGGAAATGACAAACCACTCCAATATCTTTGCCAATAAAATCCCAAAATGGGGTCATGAGGAGCCAAGCACAAATGAAATGATTGAAAAGAAGCAACAGCAAAGGGCCCAAAGGGATAGGAAGAAACAAAAAATTGGAAAAATAATTCACAGAATAAGTGTGTTAATTTTTCATTGCTCATAATCATAATATACAGAAAAATTCATGACAACGGAATAGAGCAAGACTTCTATGATTGGAAGACAAGCCAACCTGGTATGACTAGAACTTAGATCTGGGGTGGCTATAGAATTCTTCAAAGCATTCTGTAGATGTACAGATGTTAGCTTCATGATATACATCGAGACAAGGCATATGTAATGACTAATCCCCATTTGTTTGATGGAAGCTATCTGTTATTAGAGCATTTCTAACCTTTTTTCGGGACTTGTCTGACTCTAGACTTTTCTACATGACTGAGATGATGATGGTAATGGTGATGATGATGTCGACAGTGGTGGTATTGGTGATGATGACAATGAATATTCATATCTAAATAGCACTTTGTGCTCTAAAAATGCTTTCCTCCCAAGAGATTTGTAAAGGAGATAGTGCAAGAATCATGTTTCACTTTTTAGATCACAAAACTGAGTCTTCAAGAGGAAAAGTGACGTTCCGGAAATCTCACAATGAATAAATAGCAGGTCTGAACTTGAGTAGAACTCTTTTTACTTCAAGTCTAATGCCTGTACTTTATTTGGAATGAATGGAAGTGGGGTTTGTTTAAGTGAAGTATGAGTCCCTCCCTTATTTCATGGAAGGGGAAGGCTTCATGAAATGTTTTAAAGTACAGAAACTTTGTATTTTGTTAAACAAAGAAGCAGAGGATCTAATTGAGACCAAAACAAGTTTGAAGAGAGAAATGACAATATATACAAAAGCAGAAAGTCCATCAATATGCGTTTATTGAACACTTACCGTGTTCCAGTCACTGTGGTGAGCCCTGGGAACACTGTTCTCAGAAAGCTCACTGTCTAATGGTTGATCTCATCTTCTGGATTCATGTCTCTGACACTGATTTTCTGACTATGAACAAGTCAGTTAAGTGCTCAAGGTCGCAATCAACTCTTTAATATAATACATTTAAGGAAAGTCACCAATTGATTGACAAAAAGGCCTTTCTTGTTTGGAGTTCCCTACACCAGGTTTGAACACAATCAGTAACGCAGTAAGCAGATAATAAGAACTTACTATGTTCAAGGTACTTTGCCAAACAGTGGGGATAAAAAGAAATGAAATGGGTCTACTCATGCCTACACACATACAGGCACACAGTCACTGACTTCAAGTGCACATTCAAATGAGGGATAATATGCAAATAATAGTGAATATACATGATATGTGCCTAATAGATGACAGGTATCTCAAGATGAAAAGTACTAGCATTGAGGGTAGAGAAAAAAGTGGATGAAAAAGGCATCTTGCAGAAGATGGAACTTGAAGAGAGTCTTGAGAGAAGCTGGAGAAACCAGCAGGTAGAGCCACTGGGGACAAACTGTGCAAAGACAGAGGCAGGAAATGGAGTATCCCAAGGTGGGAATGACCAAGTAGGCCGATAAAGCTACACACACACACACACACACACACACACACACATAGATACACATATATGGACATGCACAAAGTATGATAGCTGGGTGGATATTATAATTAAATTCCAAGACATGAGGATGATAAACCTAAAGGTTACTTTAGAGTAAGAGTGACTTGGGTAGGCATGCATATAGAGCGGAAGGATCAGAGAGACACAAAGAGATTTAAAATGATATGAATCAAGTTCAATATCAGACTAAGTTAATGAAGCCCTGTTGTTTTTTTTTTACCCTCAGCAAAGCCTGTTAAATTCAGTGCAATATATTAGGAGGAATCAAGTTAGCTATTTCTCCTGTAGAAGAGTACAGCTAGTGACACCAGCGAGAGCTAATAGTCTAATCATTGCTAAGGTAAGGAAGGATTATCATTGAGCAGGGCAGTTAGCTGCTGTTCCTCAGGACACAAATCTAAACTTTTCACATTGGAAGGTTGTTTCCAAGTTAAGTTGAAAGCTAAAAGGAAGTTCATTTTCATTCTGGTCTTCTTTACTACCTTTGCTTATCCTTAAGAAGACTTTCTTGTCTTCACTACCAGTTATCTTCCATTATACTGCAAGCTCCTTGAAAGAAGGAACCGTCTCTTGTCTTTTAATGAATGTCTTGTCTTGACAGTTTCTGTTGCGTAATAGAATTTAATAAATGTTTATTGATTGATTGCAATTTTCACAGGAACAAACAAGTTTTCGAGAAAAGAAATAAAGCAATCACACTACTGCTATCACTCCTTCAGCAACATTCAACAGAAATTTATTAAGTGCCTACTCTGTGCAAGCCATTGTACTAGGATTTGAAGATCTAAACAGAAACAACAGGCTCTGCCTTCTAAGAGGTCACACTGTCAGGATCATTAACACTTAAAAATAGCTAACAATCACAAAAAAATTAGGGTGTGTAAAGCACTTTAAAAATATTATCTTATGTGGTATTCACCACCACCCTGGATGGTTGGTTGGTGCTATTATTATCCCTATTTTACAGATGAGGAAACTGAGGCAAACAGTGGTTAAGTGACATTAGCAGGGTTCAACTTTAGGCTTAGATTATTATACAGCCACACATCCACATAATGTGTCATATATTCATCTATCTACCTATATCTATCTCTATATATGAAAATACAAATGTATGATGATACATATATAGAGGCATACACATATGTGATAGTACAATAATGTAGGTACACCTACACATATCTACATATATGATTTTTGTATCTATGTAAGCCTATATATATATATATATGTGCACATATACATATAGACACAGTGCATGCATATGTACACACACACAATACTTGGTGATTTTATTATCTCTGCTTTACCCTAGAAAGTAGAATTCTGAGTAATGGGTAGAAGTTAACAGAGACAAATTTAGTCTTAATGGAAATAACAGTTGAATCTATCCCAAAGCAAAGTGGAATGAGCTATTTTAGAGTTAGTTTGTTTCCCCTCCTTAGAACTGTTTAAAAAAAAAAGGCTTGATGGTCATGTGCCTGATATGTTACAGGAAAAGGTTACATGTTAACTTTAATTTAAACTGGATGGCCACCAGTTTCAACTATGATGATGATTCTGCCTTTTGTATTGAAAATTTCCAAATTAATGAAATGTGAATTTTTTCTGATTGGATACGGAACAAAAAAGTATAGTCACTTGATTTAAAATTAAATGCCGTTCACTCTGTTGACTTATTGATACAATAACAAAAAGGCATATCGGATCTCAGGTGATTTCAAAATTTTAATTTAAAATTTAGATATATAATAGTATAAACATTTACTTTTCTGTTACTTGTGTGGCCAGAAATTTACCATCTAATTTAATTTGATCAAATTGAGAATAATTAATAAATTCTTCCTCTCCAGCCTAGTTTATAGAAAAAATTCAAAGATAAACTTGAGTTGACATTGATAAAAGTTTTGGTGTATATGGAAGGAATTATTTCTATGAAATAAGAGCATTTAATGTTTACAAGATGTGAGTTGAATAGTTTGACAGCAACTTAATTACTTTATATTTCAAATTAATCCATTAAATTAAAAACAAAACCAAAATGTTAGGCCATGACATGAAAAGTGAATTGATTCTAAATTTACACAAGTGCTATGATTCCCTAAGCAAAATTGTTTTTGATTAAAAGGTTTTATGATACTTACCTTTTTCTGGATAATTAATATTAGATACAAAGCTACAGAATGGCCAGTGATTATCTTGAGGATAATAATATAATTTTTAAAATTCTAGAACCTGAATACTTCATGTTCAGTGAGTTTAACAATGCACATATTTATTCCATTGGTGGAATTTACAATTCATTCATATCCCATGTCTTCTTATACTGACCAGATTTTGACCATATTCTTTCATTGAACTTGACAAAGGATCTACCTACCTTGTTGAAGGCTTTCCTTTAGGGTTTTCCTTCCTTCCTCCCTTCTTTCATGATCCATAGTGCGGTGCTCAGACAACTATCCTTTATGATGCCTCACTATCTCCATGTGACCAGCCCATCTCTTTTTCCTATCATACTTTTAATAATCATGATTATGATGATGAAAATTTTATACATATATATGTCTAGCACATTCATATTTCTAAAAGTACTTTAAATGAATTATGTTTTTTTATTTTCATACCTTTTGAGGTAAGTGGCATAGATGTTATTTATCCCCATTTTGCAAATGAAGAAATTAACACTTGTGTCTGGTTAAGGGATTTTAATGGAGTTCCAAATACTGCCTCTTAAGCCTAGGCCATCATTGCACATATATGGTAGGCAACATGTGTCTGCCATGTTACTCTCCACAGCACATTGAGTTACCTGCAACTTGGAATCCTTGGAGATTGTGATCTTCCAAGATTTGTAACCATACTGCCTCATTTGCGGAATATCTGGGAAAATGAGTGAGATCCCAAGAAGCTCCAAGGTGCAAAGACCATTTTTTCCCCAAACACAATAATTTCCTTATGGTCTTTTTCCTTAAAATATGAACTATAATATGTAAAGAAAATAATTAAGGTAGGTAGAAGTGGGAATGGGACCACATGATCATGGATTTAGAGTTAATGATTCTTTTTTTCTCTTTTCCTTAATTCATTTAACTCCTGGGAAATGATATGCAGGTGGACGAATTCTATTTCCTTATGCCATGTATTATTTATATTTCAATCTTTCTCTAATACTTATCATAGTTCTTTATACACTGTAGGTGCTTAAAGAACAACCATGGTCATGACATTCAGTGTGTCTCAACCTTCAAAAAGCATGGTGTAAGTGGTAAAAGCACAGAGTTTGAAATAAAAACATCTGGGTTTGAGTCCCAGACTCAAACAATGGTTACTTGTGGCTCCTAGAGATATTTGCTTAGCTTTCTAAGAATTTTGGTTTTATCATCTGTAAAGTGGGAATAATATTTACACTACCTATTCTTATAGGACTAATATACAGGTCAGATGAGACAAAGAACATCCTGTCTTTTTTAAACATAGAATGCCTTTTAAGTTATTAATATTCTTCATTAGCCCTGAATCAAACATGCTTGGTATACTTTTCATATATTTAAAATCGATAAGTTAACAAACATTTATTAAATACCTTCCACCTGACAGACATTAATATTAAGTATTGGGGATACAATGAAAGACGAAACAAATGAACAAAACAGTCTTTGGTCTCAAGAAGCTCACATTCTAATGGAAGTTACATCCCTAATGCTTCGTCAGCATCTCATCTTTCACGTGATTGTTTCAACAGCAATTATTCAGTTGTAACAAGTAAATAATAATAAGCTTCAAGGAGAGCTATATTTTTCTTGAAGGCCACAACAATAATGAATATTGACTAAACAGACATCAGGAGCTGTTCTGCAAGGTTGTATAGGTTGGAATTGAGACAAGGATTGGCTAAGTCCTTTATTTATTTATCTTTTTTATTAAATGATTTAATCTTTCTGAATCTTTCTGCTTATGTGGCATTGATCTGACAATGAGCATGAATAGATACCCACGAATACCTTAGAGGCACACTCATAGTTCTAAATCCCAAAGGTTAAGTCTACCAGACAGCCTATGCCAATAGCCCCAAGGCCTTTAGACTATTGCCCTCTGTTTTTGTCATGACCTGGCAAAGCTTCCCTTCACGGAACTTCTGGGCACAGTGCATGGGACATCTGTTCAGCTGAGCATTTCTTAATTAATATCTTAATTAAAGATGACTTTTCTCTTTGAAACATTGGGTTTATTTGGTGCCCTACATTTATCCAGCGGCATTTCACAAAAAAAAAAAAAAAAAAAACCCAAACAAAAAAGTAAAAAACCCTTGTGTTATGCGTCCTAAGCATAAATAAAACAGACTAACTTTATTTCATTATTGCTTCTGGACAAGTTACGTATCATGTAACCTCAACTGCTTTTTTTCCACCTCTGGCTCACCATGAGGCTCTGGGATTTCCTCCAGGATAAAGATTATCTCACTGGAATTCATGCATCTGTCACATCTGGACTATTTCAATGTATTCTACCCAGTATGTGCAGAGGCCACATGAAGAATGCAGATTTCATATAATGTGGCAACCTGCCTGTACTTGTGAGCCAAAAAATACAAACCCATTTCTTATTTATATGCTTTCTAATGTACGCTTCTGATACATCGCATTCATTATCAATATCAACCACATAATAGTGACAAACTAAATCACAACTAAATGTCATTAAATATAATTGTGGAATTCTGGAAAACAATGACTGGACACAAAAGAGAAAAAATAGCTATTCTGGAATGAGGTAAAGAGGCTCAGCTATAAACACTGACAAAACAGAGAATTGCAGTCCAAAAGAGAATTTTCCCATCTATGCAGATTAACTGATTTGAATTTCATTTCCATTTTTTCCCCTCTCCAGTCCCCAGTGAGAGTGTTTGACTGTAAAATTCTCCAACAGATGGGTAGGAGGATATGGATATGAATAATATAAAACCTAGATTCTTAAAAAAGGAGCACTGGCAATGTTAGACAATCTCAGGAAGTTACGTGTACAAAGCAGGACCCTCCCTCTAAAAATCTTATAATGCAAAATGGCAAAGAAAGGCTAAGGGACCTTAAAATTGAAAATGAGTACAAATTAATTTCAATGATTCGAGAATGAAAAGAGGCCTCAGCTACTACCATCTAGTCTCACACATTCATAAAAGAAATTCTCACTATAACCTACTAGCCTCTACTTGAAGATCTCTGAGGATGGGAGAACCTAGAACCTCTCAAAGTAGCCCATTCCACTTTTGGAGAGTTCTAATAGAAAGCTGTTGTTTCTTGACGTCAAGTCTAAATTTGCCTCTATTTCCATCCTGTGAAGATAAACAGAAAGTATAATGCCTTTTAAAACTCTTCAGATACTTCAAGACAACCATCATGCCTTGTACTCCCTTCCTCCACATCCCCCGTCACCCCAAATCTCTTCTAGGCTAGACATGCTTAATTCCTTTAACTAATCCTCACAGGATTTGGACTCAAGACCTTTCAGCATCCTGGTTCCTCTCTGGATGTTCCCCAGTCTATTAATTGTCCTTTATAAGCTATGGCCCCTAGAACTGAACATAGGACTTCAGATAAAGTCTGACAAGGGCAGAGCAGAGTGACACTAGCACTTCCTTATTCCTATAAGTTTGCCTTTCTAAATGTAGAGCAAGATTACAATAGTTTTTTTTTAACTGCTCCAACATTCTACTGACTCATACTGACCCTGCAGTTGTCTAACAGTCAATATTTTTCAGAACTCCTATCGAAACATACCTTTGACATCTTGTACTATGAAGTTGATTTTTTTTGTATCTAAGTATAAGATTTTGCATTTATTCTTACTGAATTTCATTTCAATCAGTAAACAATTTGTGTCCTCAAGGAGCTTACATTTTCAGGGGTTGGGAGAGATTCAACATAAGCCCAGATAAGTAAATATAAAGAATGTACAAATTAATTCAACAAGGAAAGGAAGTATAGCATGGCAAATAGAGGATTGGGCTTGGAGTCAGAAAGATTTTGTCTTCGTATCTAGCCTCTGACAACTACTAGATCTGTGACCTTGGGCAAGTCACTTCTATATGCTTAAGAAAGCTCCATAGAACTCATGTATATGAAGTTGCAGACAGGTGACCTTGGTTGCTGGAGGGAATTCTTTCCACTAAAAATTTTAAAATATAAAATGAATGAATAAGTGAGCAAGCAAAGGAAGTAGTTTTTAGGTGCTTTTTGTTTCAGGCATTGTGCTGACTAGGGATACAAAGGACAGGACAGATAGCTACATTCTTTAAAATGTTTACATTTTAATAGCGGTTGTTGTTCAGTTATTTTCAGTCCTGTCTGACAATGTGTGACCCCATTTGGGGTTTTTTGGTAACAATACTGGAGTGATTTGTCATGTTTTTCTCCATCTCATTTTGCAAGTGAGGAAACAGGCAAACAAGGTTAAGTGACTTACCCAGGGTCACACAGATAGTAAGTATCCGTGGACAGATTTGAACTCAGGAAGATGAGTCTTTCTTACTGTGGGCCAGGCACTCTACCCACTGAGTCACCTACCTGCCCTTTAATAGGGAAAGATAATGAATAAAGAAGAGCTAAAGGTGAAAGGAGAGTATAGTGGGAACAGGAAGGTTTGAGTGGAGAAACATGACTTGGGGAAAGCTAAGAAGCATGTGGTAGACCAGGGACAGTTCCAGATTTAGTGAAAACTTATTAAGAATAAGTAAGAGTTCATGTTTCAGTGGAGGATGAGGTTGGATTGAAGGCAGTGTGGCTTGGAAATGGCTGGATATTTGAGTAAGTGCAAACTGAATGATCACTGGTATATTGAGACTGTACTCCAAATTTTTGTGACTCCTTAGTGCAGTGAAACTATACAGCCTTAGTGATGCTGAGTATCCAGGGGTTTTCTCTCCTGTGTATTTGTTTATCTTTGTAGAATCTGGCCCTGTCTAGTGATGAAGTTGTCAAGGGGTCAAATACACAACACAGATCCATTAACTTAGCAGGTACTTTGGCAAATTTCATAGACCACACTTACATTAGAAGGCAAGGATCCACTTTCACTAAAAGCTATTAGAACAGATGGTCATGGTGGAAGGAAGATGCTCCTGAGGAAGCAGAGAACAAAAGCCAGTCAATAAGGCAGGCAGAGGATCACATGGGAGCAGGTAATCCTGGGAGTTATGCTAAGGTAGTCATAATTACAGAACTCTGTTTTGATTCACCTGTAGGTGAGCATTATCTTTCCTAAACCTAGGATGGCATAAAAACTTCACCAAGAACCTGCCCAGGTACATTCCCCTTCATACCAACAAACATTTGCAATAAAAGCAAATACTGAGGATGAGGGGAGCAAATGGAACACACACAAAATCACCAAATACCAGGAACTAGAGGCTTTTTAAAAATTGTTATTATTGTTTGTTTTAAGCAAGGAAGAAAAGAATGCAATCCCTACTGTGCCATAGGTATGGTTGGCCAATTAATCTCCTAACGTAGTTTTCTAGGCTATTATTTGATTGATACATTGAACGAAGCATCAACAGAAAACAGAACAATGTATATCTCTGAATTAACTGCCAAGGATTTAATATTATCATCTATAACTAATACCTTTTCCTTTGTTGTCATATCACCTTGGAATAATTAGAGGCACCAGAATTTATTTACAATAACTTAGTTCACTTTATAATTGAAACTGGGATGAATGGAAAATAGTCTTTTTGTAAATAAATGGAAACAAGTTGTGTTCTTTGAGTTTTCCCAGGTATGCTCTAAATTAAAGTTCTTGGAGGCAGATCCAAGATGGCAGAGTAAAGGTAGGGACTTGCCTGAGCTCTCCTTCAATCCCCTCTACACCTTTAAAAAATGACTCTAAAGAAATACTAAAGCAGCAGAACCCACAAAAACATGGAGGGAAACAACTTTCTGACCCAAGAAAACTTAGAAGAAGGTCAGCAGTTAATGTCTGTTCCACCAGGGTGAGACATGAGCACAGTTAAGCACAAGCTACACCAGTACAGACGCAGACCCAGAAAACCTAGGACTAGCAGTAACTGAATCAAGGGCAGCAGTGGCAGTTTCCAGCCTCTTACCCCACAAAAGATAAGGTGATCAAACAGCTGGTCAGAAGGAGATTTACAGAGGTCCCTTTTCTGACACCATGGGAAAGACTCTGTTCTGTTGCTTATACTTGGATGTAGGTCACAGTCCTGTGTTACGTCTTAGTTCCAGTGCTAAGAGAAGCACTAGCATAGTAGAGCTTGGGGCCACAGGGGAACAAGGACACTGCTAAGTGTTCCAGTGTTGAAAAAAGTATTTGTGGTCACTCACAAACAAGTGCACAGTACAGGAGAATGGTAAATACACCTTTCCCTAGATATACCCCCTTGGAAGATCCAAAACCTTACAGGTCTCTTGAATAACCTCTGAAAACAGTTGCACAAAAAATCTGAAGCTTTGACTATTGACTCCTTTATTTGGGAAGCAGAGTCCCACGTTAGCAGAGTTAAATGTCAAGAAATAGACAAGGAAAATGAGCAAACAACAGAAAAATTTTTTTACCATAGAATGTTACTATGACCAGGAAGATCAAAACTCACACTCAGAAGACTGCAAAAGCAAAATTAGTGCATCCACAACCTCAAACTAAAATATGAATTGGTCCTAGGCCATGGAAGAGCTCAAAAATGATTTTTAAAATCCAGTAAGACAGGTGAAAGAAAAATTATGAAGAGAAATAAGAGTGATATAAGAAAATCATGAAAAGAGTCAACAGCTTGCTAAAAAGAGACACCCCCCCGCCAAAATATTGAAGAAAACAATACCATTAAAAAAAAACACACAGAACTCACCAATGGTAAAAGAGGCACAAAAATCCAATGAAGAAAAACTTGAAAAATAGAATTGGTAAAAGAGAAGAGGAGGTACAAAAGCTCAAAGAAAATAATTCCTTAAAAGTTAGAATTGGGGAAGTAGAAGCTAATGACTTTGTCCTTCATTCTCCTTGAAGAGGACCATAACATCAGGGAGATGATGACATGACTTGCAGTTGACTTTGATTTGAGTGAGGGAAGGCTATGCAAAGTCACCAGCCTCACCTTCTACTCCAGAGCCATCTGGGTCCAGTGGCCAGATATTCATCAGGACTACTGGAGACAGCCCAAGATGCAATGGGAGACCTGGGCCATTTTAGGCTAAGTTCTTTTCAGGTGTTCACTTAGAATGAAGTAACACCCATTCAATGAATAGACCTTATGAGACATCAAGAAACAGTAAAACAAAATCAAAACAATGAAAACTAGAAGAAAATGTGAAATATCTTATTGGAAAAACAATTGACCTGAAAAAACAAAGTTAGAAGAGATAATTTGAGAATTATTGGACTACATGAAAGTAAAAAAAAGCCTAGACATCATTTTTCAAGAAGTTATCCAAGAAAACTACCCTGATATTCTAGAGGCAGAGGGTAAAATGGAAATTGAAAGAATCCACTGATTACCTCTTAAAAGAGATATCCAAATTTAAACTGCCAGAAATATTATAGCCAAATTCCAGATCTCTGAGATCAAGGAGAAAATAGTACAAGCAGCTAAAGAGAAATAATTCTAATATTGTGGAGCCACAGCTAGGATAACACAAGATTTAACAGCTTCTACATTAAAGAAGGAGGGCTTTGAATATGGTATTCAGGAGGGCAAAAGCGGTAGGATTGCAACCAAGAATCACCTACCCAACAAAACTGAGTAAAATCCTTGAGGGGAAAAAATGGACTTTCAAGTATTCTTGATGAAAAGACCAGAGCTGAATAGAAAATTTGACTTTCAAATATAAGATGCAATAAAAGCATAAAAAGGTAAATAGAAAAAAAGAAATCATAAGGGCTTTGGTTGAACTTAAGGTTCAACTTAAGGTTGAACTTGCTTATACTCCTATATGGGGAAATGATATTTATAATTCCTAAAAACTTTCTCATTATTAGGGTAGTTAGAAGGTGTACATATAGACAGAGGGCACAGATGTGAGTTAAATGGGATGGTATGGTTATCTTAAAAAGAGATAGAATTAAGGACTGAGAAAAAAAGAATATACTGGGAGAAGGGAAAGGGGAGAAGTGGAATGTGATAATTTATCTGACATAAAAGAGGTCTAAAGGAGATTTTACAGTGGAGGGGAAAATGGGAGAAGTGGGGAAGGGAGAACATGAACCTTACTATTTTTGGAGTTGGTCAAAGAGGTAACAATATACGCACTTAGGGGTAGAAAACTATCTTGCCATGCAGAAATGAAGGAAGGGAAGGAAATGAGAAGGTGGGGAACTGATAGAAGAGAGAAAAATTTAGGGGAGGTAAAAGTCAGAAGAATAGATAGGATAAAAGGAAATAGATAGTAGTATAAACAGGGGGAAATAGGATGGAGGGAAATACATAGTTGGTAAGGGATGTGGGAAAATTAAAACTCTGATGTACTTTTGGTGAAGTTGTACACTGATTCAGCCATTCTAGAGAATAATTTGGAGCTGTGCCCAAACGACTATAGAATCATTCTTACCTTTTGACCAAGCAATATGATTGCAGGTCAGTATCCCTTTCTGCACAAAAATATTTATAACAGATCTTTTATTGTAAAGAATTGGGATGTTCACCAATCTGGAAATAGCTGAACAAGTTGTGGTATGTATTTGTGATAGAGTGCAGTTGTGCTTCAGGAAATGATGAACATGATGCTCTCAGAAAAACAACGAAAGACATAAGAGAATTCATGCAAAATGAAATCAACAGAACCAAGAGAACATTGTAACAGCAATATTGTATGATAATTTATGAATAACTTAGCTATTCTCAACAGGACAATGATCCAAGAAAATTCTGTAGAACTTATGATGAAAAGTATTGTTCATCTCCAGAGAAAGAACGGGTAGAGCCTGAGTACAGATCAAAGATACTTTTTCTTTACTTTCTTTATTTTCCTTGTTTTTTGTCTGTGTTTTCTTTTAGAGAATAACTTAAATGGAAATAAGTTTTGCATGATTTCACATGTATAACCTAAGTCAAATTGTTTGTCTTCTTGAGGCAGAGGAGGGAGAGAATTTGAAACTCAAAAATTTAAAGAAAAATATTAAAATTGTTTTTATCTATAATTGGGAAAAATAAAGTATTAAATAATTTTTGAAGAAAAAATGCTGGAGAAGTAGAAACCAAGTAATGAAGGAATTTAAAAGCCAAATAGAGGATTTTATATTTTGTCCTGAAGGTAATAGAAAGTCAGTGGTACATATTGGCTGGTGTAATGACCTATAATTTAGGGGTATCCCATTACCAGCTGAGTGGATTCTCCTGAAGGCCATATATGCAATAGAAGCTATAAAATAGAAGAGTTGGAATATGTGAGGTGTGGAAATGTCTGGAAAGTGACCGGAAGACGTGTTCTGCACTAGATAAAGCAAAGACACATCTCTTCGATCTCTAGCCAGAGGGAGACAAAAGTTGTGGTAGGGACAGGGTGTGTAAATAAGAATGATGGTGGGAGTATAGGTTGCATATTGAGAAGAAGCCCAGAAACTTGCCACGCAGCATTGCCAAGAGAATAATTTCATGTAAAAGATCAGTTGTTGGATTATAGAACAGCTGAGAATTGTCAGTAACACTAAGAAAATTCTCAATGCATTCTGTTATGTTAGTTTCCTTCTATTCAATTCTGGAATCAGTTGATTGTCCACCTACTTTGACCTTCCTCCAAATATGGATTAATTCAAAGAACTGGTCATTCATCTGCATGCCCTAGTCTGGATGTTAGATATTTTACATCCATTTAGTTTTTCTTATATGAATTGTTAGGCTCTCTCTGGAGAAGCCATTTCATGTATTGGAGCTGGATCTAATCAGCACAATATCATCCACAAATGGGAGCATATGGAAACCCTTAATATACATAGTGAATCTCTTTTTCACCTGAATCTTATACAAGGAGTTCTTCTTTATGATGGCAAGTATATTTTTCCATGTAGCTTCCCTCTTTTTGGTTGATATCATTAATAATCATAGAAAATTTGTATATTCATCTCTGTAGTTACATTTCTCAAGGAATTTTGCATGATCTTAACAAAGATGAGAGGCTATTGGGTGGAAGTTAACCCTTAAGGGCATGACTTGCCTTTGTTTAGTCAAATGCTATTTTTATGATAAATAAACAGTGAATTCAGTGGGATCACACTTGTGCCTTTCAGTCACTTGTATACCTATGAAGATACAAGCTGCTATAGAGGTTTGTTTGCAAAATTCTCTCTGTTCCCTAACTCATGAAGATTTAGCATTATGGAATAGTAAATATGAAATATTTTGGAACACATGATATGTATGTTAACTATTATTATTCTTAGAAATACACATGCCTACTCTCATCATAAACTGTCTAAAGCAGATCACAAAGCCAGGAAATCCTAAATTCTAGTCTTGTATCAGACACATAGAGGCTGTGTGACCGTGAGAAAGTCACTCCAGCTTTCAATGCTCCTGGAACCTGTCTGATGCTACAAGTTGCCAAGGAGGATCCAACCTGCATTAGTATAGAATTGTTTGACTGAGAAGTTATCTCTACCAATGAATCGTAGGGATGGTCCCTATCATAGCCTAGTGCCTAAGTCTCTTATGTGTTTTAACTACCTATACACTATGCATACACACACTCATATTCACAGAGACACACACACAGATACATACACACAAGACTACACAGACATATTGATAAAATAAAATTTTAAAAGCACTTTGCCTTATCTGTTCCTCAGTGTTTTTAGAAGTAATGACCTTATGGAGAACTTGTTTTGGAGGAAGTTTTTAAGAGAGCAAACTTTTTCTTTGGAATCACCCTGCCTTCCTTTTCCACCTGAAGCATCCTTCATTCCAATCTCACCCCCATGCAGCAGCCATTTTGTCTTTATCAAGTATTAACTAATGAAGTTTAAGGGGGTAACCATGAATGTTGACATTTTCATACATCACTCTTAGAGACCAAATAACCTTTAAAAAAGAGAATAGATGTTCTAATGGTGGCATTAATGCAGTTTCGAGGGACTGAGTTTTTTTAGGTAAGATAATTTCAAATGTCCTAGTAATTTTCAAATCTTACTCATAAGCTGCTAGCAATTCACCATTTCATAAGCCTAGTTATGTACTTACATCTCACTGAGGAATAGTAACCCAGAGTCTCAGAGTTAGAAGGGCACAGTCTCCTGGTCCAAATTATATCTGAATACCAAGTTCCTCTAAAGTAATGATAAGAGGGGGAAGGTGTTCAATTAAATTATATGGTTAATTGGGTCAATGTAGAAAGTCAGATCACATAGTTAAAGTCACAAAATGGACTTATGGCAGGACTAGATTGCCTACAGAAGAATTGTGCTTATGTGGAGATAATACCAACATTTGTTCTCACCACTTATTTTTTTTCCTGTCAATTTTTTCTGCCAAGATGCTTGTTGATGGATCCCTTTATCTAGCAACCAGAGAAGGGGGAGGAGTGTCACTTGGGATGACCTAGAGCCATAAATAAAACTATATATTATCTAGTGTAGTTCTTTAATTTTACAGATGAGAAAACTGAAGACTAGAAATTTTAAGGTTCTTGGTTAAGGTTGCGAAAATGATTCAAGATCAGAGTTGATATCTGAACCAGGGTTGACTCCAAGTTCAGTGTTCTTTCCACTATCTCCAGTTGTTCATTTATAAGTAGGGGATTAAACAGGATACCTTTTTTGCCTAATAAGGTCATTTTGGAATCCCTATTGAAACAGCTAGATCCTGGATGTAGTTCTTTGTAGAGACATCTTCAGAGCAGAAATAAAAGTTACTCTCATAGCGAGCTTGTCAGAAGGTGACCAAACCCTCAAACTCTAAACCTGCCATTTCCCTGCTATTTGTTTCAATTAATTTTACTGAAATGAACTATAAAATAATGGTTCAAGAGTTGCTAATTATTGTCAGCTGGAAACCTGGCAGAACCATTTGTACAGGTCACAGGATACAATTATGATCTTAATGGAGCATAATATCCTGACTTAACTTAAATGACTTATATTTTATAAGAATATTAAGCATCTTTTATAAGAATATTAAGCATCATAGATTCTCCTCTTCTCTTATTTTTTTCTTCTTCTGTGAGACATGACATATTGATGTTAGGGATCACCGAAAGGACAAAGGGGAGACTCATGGTGCACAGCATGTGAACACATTACAAATGAGAAATTATACAGGTGAATTGGTATGAAGAATATTATCAAATAAATGGCCTAAAATATGACAAGAATGAGGGACATACAATGGTCAAACCAAACACTCCACAAAAGTGCCAGAAGAAGTGAGAAAGGCACTGGGAATACAAGGTAGAATTGCTGTATCAACTTTATGAGAAAACATAGAGGAGATTCAAGCAGGATGGACAGACATGGATGGGTTTCAGTTTTCCTCATTGAAGGAATTCTTATTGATGAGATCATGATTCTATTGGGGTATTAGATATATACACATACACACATGTGTGCAGTAGTATATATGTATGTATGTGTATACATGTATATATGTGTGTGTGTGTATCACTGCATTGTTCTAAATAGAATGTAACTTCCTCAAAGGAAAATCAGTTCTTTGTTTTGTTTTGGGGGGAGGGCACTATTTTTGTATCTCCAATACCTAGAATAGGAGTGTAACATAACAGGTATTTAACGAGTGATGAATACTGGATTTTGAAACTCTCATATAAATAAGTTTGTTAGATTTTTTTCTAATACATTTTCTGCTACCCTTCTCCATTTGAGGAGCAAGCTCATACTGTCCCTTTGCATGGCTATTATTTCTTTTTCTGTACTTCAAATACTATTATAACCTTTCTTCCTTCATACTATGTCAATTCAATTTCTAATGTCTTTTTAGAACACCTAACTCTAGACTTTATATATTTTATTTTCCTCAGTGGCTCTTAGATGAGCCACTTTTTTATACTTTTAGTATGTCAGAATTAGGTTATCACCTAATCCCTTCTAGTTATTCTACTTTCCTCATTTTTCCCTACAATTTTAAAAATTCTTTTGAACACTGCATTTGAATTCAAAGGATTTTTTCCAATTCAGATATTTTAGTTCAAAATGAATGCTACAAATTTATTAACTGTGTTAAATTTTCCTCTCTAGGAAGTATAAAGATTTCTTAGGAATAAGATGCAAGTCATTTTACCTGTTCAGGGTGTCAGATGTCAGCCTTTCATTCTATTTTTTAAATTAATATTGTTTAGATCTGAGTAATTCTGACTGGAGTTCTTTTGTATGTGATGTGACCTCTCTACATGCTTGTAATGTGTTTTCTTTGAATCTAGATGATGACAATTGCATTCCTGGGCATGCTATATCTTGGATTTTTCTCTGGTAAAATCTATGGTCTATACTTTATCAATCAACATTTTTCTTCCTTTTCCTAATCTTTCTAAGTAATTTAAAAACTGATTTCCAGAAATACAATCTTATTTCAAAAGCTTCATATGATTCCAAGAGTCCAGATTAGCATTGCAAACTCAATTTTACAGGTCATTTAAAAAATTTTGTTTTTACTATTTCATATGTTCTAATTTTTCTGTCCTTTAACTTTGCTCTCGTGATTTTGCGGGTATATTTTTGAATGTTTGAGTTCCAGTTTTTCACATGTTAAGGGTGCTCACTGATTTGTAAGGATTTTCCAGCTTCTGCATTTTCATTAATACTCACTTTGATTTTCCCAATAATCTCTTTCATTTTCTCTTTAATTATTTTATTATGCTTTCTGACCCTTGGAATTTTTATGAGTTTAAATGTAATCTCTTCCTCAGCCATCTCTCTAGCCTTAATGTAAAAAAACCAAACGTAACTATTTGGGTGGGCATAGTTTAAAGCTTAAATATATCAAAAGTTTAATCCTAGATCCTTTTAAAATGAACTCATCAAAATATAATAATGTTGCAGTTTCCTCAAATTGACCTGTTAAATTCGTTGTGAAACCTTTCCTATGCTAATATTTACCCACTGCACTCATAACTATTGCCTGTCATGAAATTCAGCAACTCAACCAGCTAATAAAATTTGACAATGTGATCATGACAGCTTAGACTTCCTAACTCCTTCCAACTTGTTCCTGAATTTTTTTGAAGTTAAAATTTAGTATCCCTTGCCAGCATGAGGTGGTACCTTAATATTCTTATTTTCAAGGCTTCATCAAACTTAAAATTAAATTTCACTTGAAATAGTTTGAATGATTACTTTACATTCCCACAACTGTTTTCTGTCTCCACTCAACACATTCAATTTTCTAGAAGTCCTCTTTTTCCGCTCCATGGGAGCAATCATGAGGTACTCATCGGGCATAGTGGGCTTCTGTGGACACTCTCTAGAGTCTTGCATCTGTTTTTTCCCCCCAGTTTGTCTTTAGCCCTTAAGTATTATACTATTAAGTCCAGACTCTAGAGACAGTTAATAGATACTGGTGAAAGATTCCAAATCCTCTGGACCACTGAAATCTACAATGTCTTCCTCTAGTTAAGAACAAAGGGGCAAATTGAGACTGAAGTCTAAACCAACATTCTTCTCTTCCTAGTGATTCAATCTAAGGGACTTGGGGAGGCTATTTTCCCTCATTGAAGTGTGATATGCTCAAATGCTGGATTTCAAACTAACAGTTATACACACACACATTGTGTATATATGTGTATACACACATATGTATATATATATATACATACACATATATACACAAACACTCGTATATGTATGTATATATAAAATATATGTACATACACACAAGTGTCATAGGACATGATCAAATCTCTTAACTAGTCCAAATATATTTTCTGTGGATTGTCACCTAATGTCAACCAATGGCTTTCAAAGGCCACTAAAAATGATTAATGACTATTTCTATCTAGTATCAAGCCTTTGGTTGATTGATTCAAAGGAGATATCTAGACCTTATTCATACCCAGTTCATAATTCTGATTCAATCAAGGAGAGAAGTCAGACTCTCTATCATCATTGAGGTATATAGTTAATAGGACAACTCCTTATACACATCATTTCTTATACCTGTACCAAGATATGGGTAGATGATAGATAGATATAGATCATATAGATATATCTAAGCACATCCATATATATTCATATCTCTCTCTCTATGTGTGTATATGTACACATAATTGTATATTTACTTGAGATCATGCTACATGCTGTCAGGTAACTCTCCAAAAGGCAAATAGATGTTTTACATGTGCAAATTTTAATATTGGGCCTTATTCTTATTGTGCAAGTTCTAAACCCTTCATTATTCTCTAAATAAGTTATTTTCTAAAGCATATAAAATAGTATTTACATAATTTAAACATTTTTCAAAAGATTTCAAAGACCTCCCAACCCAGGAGTTTGGTCCAATTTTCTTCAAATTTTAATAATTTGTATATGAATCAAATTTTCATAAGAAAGATTCCACTAAATATATATTGGAACCAAACAAAAGAACATCAGCATTATTATGCTAATAACTTGACTATATAGAATTAGTCAGAGGCAGTAAGGTGGTACAGTGAATAGAATGCTAGGCTGGTAGTCAGGAAGATCTGAGTCTAAACCTTACACACTTACTAATTGTTTGACTCTGGTAAAATAATTTAATCTCTTTTTACCTCATTTTCTTCATCTGCAAAAGGATGATGAGGATAATGGCACTTACCTGCTAGGGCTGTTGGGAGGATCAAGTGAGATAATATTCTAAAAGCACTTTTTTGTACATAGTACTTAATAATTCCTTCTTTCCTTCTTTAAAAGGAATTTTAAATTTTTTGCTTCATGGTCCCCTTTAGAAATTTGGTAAAGTAGATGGAACCATTCTCAGAATAATGTTTTAAAATACATAAAATAAAATCCATATGGTTATAAAGGAAAACAATTATATTAAAATATTAAATATATTAAAATAGCTAAAAATTAAGTTCATAGGGTCTTGATTAAGATCCCTTACTCTACAAGCTTCTAATTTTTGTTTCATATTAAATATCATTTGGTATCTTTGGGAAGTTTGAGGTTTGAGATGGATGACTGGAATATTTTAGACAAGAGAAGGGAATAAGATGTGTTAATGATGAATTGTTCCCTGACGGCAGAATCAAAGACCTTTGCAGGGTTCGACTATAGTTTGACTCACCTGTACTAAGGTCACAAAACTGAAAAACTTCAAAATTGGATATAACACCTTAGAGATCATTTCATTGAAAGACCTCATTTTGTAGACGCATAACTCTAGTTATAGATTAAATGAATTGCTCAGTGATAGAATCAAGACTAAAACTCAGGTCTCTAGACTTCTTATAAGTTTTGTTTCCACTATAATACAGTGCCTTTCCTCTTCTACTTCTCACTTTTAGTTATAACAACACATAGTTACTTTCTGAATAGTCAAAATGGACAAATCTGAGATGGAATTTTGTTGTTTATATCTATTCATTAAAAGGGAATTCCTTATAATCTGATCAATACTACACTCTTATACCTTTTCCAGAAATGAAAATAGCTTTGT
Organism: Bettongia penicillata ogilbyi; assembly: GCA_023548195.1. Taxonomy (NCBI): domain Eukaryota; kingdom Metazoa; phylum Chordata; class Mammalia; order Diprotodontia; family Potoroidae; genus Bettongia; species Bettongia penicillata. The sequence continues at coordinate 3,103,152 of JAJHZJ010000775.1, forward strand.
TACACAAGAAGGTCCCTTCTGGGTAGTAAAAGTCTTGGAATGAAATTTCTCAGTAATACTGTTTTTCAAGGTTTGAAATATATTCTTTATTAAAGCATCCCATTATTTGATATCCTATGCTGTTCTCAAATGTTACCCAGTTATCTAAGTATCGGCATGTAATCAGCAACGGAGTTGACAGATACTCAGAAATATTCCTCCAATTATGCTTTCTTGGGATGGCCCAGGGATAGTTAGGGCTGAAATATATAGGGGTCCTCAATAAGGTCATTAAAAACCACTCCTAACTGTACTTGGCATTATAAAATGAAACTTAAATATGCATCGATCTTTTCCCCAAGGAGCTTGCAATCTCCTCCTGAATCTAATATTTATGTGACCAAATAAAGAAAGATAAGAGCACTAGAGAGATGCATAAAGTAGCAAGATATTATCAGATATTCTTCAGGAACGGACAATAAAAATAATAAAGAAAAGGAAAATGAATTTCAGAAGCATATTTCATCACAATAGTTTCAGAAAGTTTGCATGCCTTAGTGACTTGAATATTTGTGGTAGCATCACTTATATAGAAAGATGCTAATCATAGGAACCCAAAGAATCTCAGTGCTAAATGACCTGAGTAGCATAACAGAACTAAACCCCTGAGTCGTCCAAACCCTCAAAATGATTTAATCTGGGAAATTTGAATTCAAATCTGTCCCTGATGTTCATGCTCTGCAGTCTGGAGGCAACTCATTAAATTAATTTTATATTTTTCTATTGTGTAAAATAATAATTTGATGGTGAAAGAGAGGAAGAAAGAAGGAAATAGAATGAGAAGCAGAGAGCATGGGAAAGAGATTTTTTTAGTTTTATAAAAACATAGAAACTGTCCTCTAATAACCTGATATGATTATCTCAGATACAGATTGAAAATATTTTCTCATTTAATATAGCTATAGTTGAATATCTTAGAAAAAATGAAGATGAGTTATGCTATAGCAATGAAGGTCTGAACTGATCCGTTGTTCTCATTGGATAGAAATGAAAGAAATCTTTCCAAATCATGGGGAGCTATTTTGATCTGGTACAACATTGCTTACAAAGGTCAAGGAGAGAATTCTTCTCTTTTTTTATAGGCTTACTTTCTGTCTCATGGGCAGTTTTCAGGATTTTATAACAAACCAAGTTATTTTCTTCTTTCTCTATACACTCATGGCTCTTTCAGTGATTTCATTTCTTGTTTGCCTGCACATTAAGAATAATTACTTTCCCACAAACCTGGTCTGTTTTGATGAAGACTACTGTTTTCCAAATGTAAAATGATTATTGATCTGCCAAGAATGGACTCATTTGTAAGGCTGGGAACAAATTCTGGAAAAAAAAGAGTCAAGGAATCCATACTATGTTTGGCAGTCGTAAATAGGAATAATTGGTTTCTGGATTTTCTCTGGTCATATTTAAGTCATTTCCAGGAACTTCCAGGATGACTTTTGTGTATGAGTCTCAATAAGCACAAAAACATAAAAAAGTAGCTTTCTAATTATAAATGCATCATTGGAGGTCAGCTTCATTTTAACCTGTTGATTTCAATTATTCAGCATTATGGTAATAAGATGGTAGATTCCTTCCTTTACAGGCAATGTGATAGATTAGAGAAAGATGAGAAGGTAAGATATCAAGGAGCTTATAGAAAGCAGTTTCAGGGATTTACCATTTTGATTTAATTTGATAAAAATATCATATTTAGAAGTTGTTTGAGATCCAAAGCTAAAATGCCTGTTGGTACTATCCATGATGTTAAAATTTTTAATTAGAACTTTGTTTATATTTTCAAATTTTATTATTTTGGGAAAATAGTGTCAACATCCGGAATGAACTTCACAAAACATCAAGTGTAGTCCACACCTGAAAAAAAATAAATTTTCTAAACAACATATCTGATAACTAGGTAGCCTCTGTTTGAAGACCTCTTCTAGTAGGGAGGAAGCCATTATCCCTTGATGCAGTCTATTTTTTTTCAGAAAACCAAGAGTTTTTTTCCTCCCTTATCTCATGTTTGAATTCATCTCTTTACAATTTCCACCTGCTGAAAAATCCTATGAGGTAGATACAGCAAACATTATTTTGTGCATTTTATAATTGAAGAAATCTAGGCCCTGAGAGTTTAACCAATATACCCAGAATTACAAAGTTAGTAACTGTCTGAGGTAAAATTAGAATCAAGGTCTAGTCTTCTGACCCCAAGTCCAGCACTCTATTCATTATGCTTATCAAAGTCAAAAGTGATTTCACTCCTAAGAGAAAAGTCTCTTATAAATGTTAATCTAATAACATTTCACCTTCTGTGAAACATGGATTTTCTGATATAAGTTCCTTATTTTTTACTCCACATCTTTCCAAGAGTAAATACAACAAACATAATTTTCTGTGTATTTTTATTTATCTGTTAAGAACTTAATGTACAAAGATCTACTCTAGAAGGTAGAGATACAAAGACAAAATGAAAAATAGTCCTTGTACTTTACTAGCATATGTCCTATGGAGGGATACAGTATATAAACAGACAAATATATTAATGACAATTTAAGGATGAGGGAGAAAATGCAACTATGGGAAACAGGAAAAATTTAAAAGGAGATATGAAGCATGAGGAAAGAAACAGGCATTATTTTATTAAAGAACATTTAAATAAGTAAAGTAAGTAAATATTTATGAATTTAGTAAGTGCCTCTTATGTGTCCATAAACTGCATTAAGCTGTCTACAAAGATTATTTTGTGTGATCCACAGCAACCTTGGAACAGTTGTACCGTTATTATCTCATTTTACAAACATATTAATTGACTTGTCCAAGGTCACACAGAATTAGAAAATGTCTGTGGCTGGATTTGAACTCACATCTTCCTGATTCCAGCACTGTGCCTCTTACCTGACTTATAAACTGAAACTTAAAGAAAGAAAATAAGTCTAACAGGCAGTAGTGAGGATGGAGCATGTTCTAGATGTACAGGATGGCCCATGCAGAGGTATGGAGGTGGAAAACGGAGCTCTGTGTTTAGAGAATAATAAGTAGAACAATTTGACTGGGACATAATGTATGTGAAGGAATTTAATGTGAAATAAAGGTGAGAAAGTAAGGAACATGGTAAAACATGCTTTTGGAAGATCATTTTGGGCCACGTTCTCAAGAATGGATTGGACAAAGGAGACATTGAAAGTATAAAATCAAATTAGGAAGCTACTATCATAGTCCAGGTGAGAAGTAAAGGGTCCAAACTGGGGTAAGAAACTGAGTCTGATTATTTTTTATAAAACATATTCCAAAATTCATTGGAAAATATCTTTGTCTCCTTTAACTTCTTTTTCTTATGGTGAAAGCTACTTTATCCGGAACTTGAACTGAAAATTTCAATTTATCAGTTTTTGGATACTGTGCCTCTAGAGTGATAATTTGTTTGATCCCCTGATGGAATAAATTCAAATTTGTTCTTGCACTTCTGTGGCAAAAAAGAAGGTCCACAGAACTGCAGCTGGCAATGATGAGTCTAAGTGGTTCTTCCCATGAGTATGAAAATAAGGTCTATTGCCAGGGGTGGGGAACCTGTGGCCTTGAGGCCATATGAAGTCCTCTAGATCCTCAAGTGCAACCCTTTGACCAACCCAATCCAAACTTCATAGAACAAATCCTTTTAATAAAAGGAGTTGTTTTGTAAAACTTGAACTCAGTTAAAAGGTTGCACCCAAGGACCTAGAAAGCCACAAGTGACCTTAAGGCTACAGGTTCCTCACCCCTGGCCCATTCATCTCAGGTCAGAGAATATAAGAACCATGAGATGGGTCCCACCCATTGCTTCTGTATCGGGCTAACTCATCTCACTGTTTGACGTGGTGACTGGCACGTAGTGGGAACTTGATAAGTGTTTATTGATTATTGATTGACTGTAACTGTATATTATTAGAGATAGAAGGTACCTTAGGGATCATTTGGTTCAACTGATTCATTTTATGATGAAGAAACTGAGGACTTGATGGTTAAAGTCACTGTCACTTGACCTAGATTACAGAGATTATTGTTAAATTGAGACTAGAATCTGGTTGTTTTGAGTCTCAGTACTATGTATGCATGCGTATGAGTAGCACCCTGCTGCTCAACACCAACCTTTCTTGTATTTGAGCATGTCAAATGATGGATTATTTTCTTAAACACAGGTTAGTTATGGTTCATGTTATACAGCAAAAATCCTTTGAACATTGCCTGAGTACTATACAGTGTGTAAATCTGACAATGGGAATCTCAGGCTTCAGGCTTTAGTAATACAGTTAAAGCTGTTTCAGGCAATTGGAAGGAAGCACCTGATCTCTTTATGAAGTGGAGGAATATGGCAGCCAAGGCAAAATACCAGTCTAGTATATAAACTTGTCTGTGAGATATTACACAGAAGTATGGTAGATTATGAGCAGTATCATGTCATAAAACAGCAAGAAAGAGTGGAGGGAAAATCAAGTCTTTGGAAACCTTGGCAACAGATGCAAATAGGAAAAAATAGGAAATATCTATAAAGTTTTACATAAATAATCTTTCCTTCATCAATAACATTTGGGCATTATTTAAAAAAATTCAGTTAATTAATTTGTTTTTAGTTTTCAACAGACTTCCACAAGATATCGAGTTCCAAATTTTCTCCTCATCTCTCCCCTCCACCCACCCCAAGACAGATGCATTTTGATTACCACTGCTCTCAGTCTGCCCTTCCTTTTCCCACATCCCTCATTTCTCTTATCTGTATCCCCTCTATTTTCTTGTAGGCAAAGATAGATTTCTATACCCCATTGCCTGTATGTCTTATTTCCCAGTAGCAGCATTTGGACTTTAACATCACAGTCTCTGATGTGCAACATGAGGAGGCAGAAATGATACCAAAGGGAAAAAGTGGGAAATGCAACTGGATTGAATCTGCTGAAAAAGAAGAAATCTGGGCTGGAGAGAATTGAGGGATTAATTTTCAACTTATTTGAAATAGGGGAGGATACTAAAAACTTGTGGGAAAAACCTTTAACCATTCTTGCCAATTAAAGGTAATAGAATATCACTTACTACTGACCTAGATCCTAATTTTCTTGTCTAAAATTTCTTTGAAAATAAGCTATACATAATGTTGAAGGAATCCTTGTTGAGAGAATGGAAATTCTTTAGCAGAACATCTCTACTATCACACTGACTGAGGATTGGAGCCAAGAGGGTGGGAGGGACTAACCTGAGTTCTTTCCAATTCCCCTCCAAACAACTGTAAAATAATACTTGAAAATAAATTGTAAAATTCTAAAGTGGCAGAACCAAAAAAAATTATGGGGTGAAACAACTTTCCAGCCAAGGACAACTTAAAAGGTGAGCAGGAAGGGTCACTGGGTTAAAAGTAGAACCCAGTCCAATGCAGGCCATATCAGCACTGGACACAGTAGTGTAGGTCATACCCTGGTAAGTCAGCAGCAGACCTGGGGGGTGATTGACTCACTGGTCATGGCATCAGCTTCATAGAGGCAGCTGCTTCCAAAGCTCTCAAACCACAAACAGCAAGGGGGTTGGAAAACTGGTCAGAAGGAGTTTACAGGAGATCCTTTGATGGCAATGGGTACAGGAATCTTCTGTATCAGCTGTTCTGGGTCACAGTCCATGGCAAGGAGGAAGATTAGCAGGAACAGGGACACTGGTTTCAGTTCCACCAATGTGGAAAAGAGTTTTTGTTGTCACTCTCAGACAAGAGCACAGATCAGGAGACCACAACTCTCCTTGGATCATACCACCTTGAAAAATTGAAACTTACAAATCCCAAGCATTAGCAGAACAAAAATCTGAAGCTTGGGAAAATGTCCCTTCCTCTCTGGGACTACAGCCCAATTTCAACATAAATTTAAAAGTCAAGAAATAGGCTGGAAAAATGAGCAAACAACAAATGAAGAAGATGACCACCAAAAGTTACCATGGTGACAGGGAAAATCAAAGTACAAACTCAGAAGAGTGTGAAAAGTGCTATATCCAAAGCCTCAAACAGAATTGGGAATTAGTCTCAGTCCTAGAAAGAATTCCTGGAAGATCTCAAAAAGGATTTTCAAAAGCAATTAAGTGAGGTAGAGGAAAAAAAGGGGGGAAATGAGAGTGATGCAAGGGAATCATGAAAAAAAAAAATCAGCAGTTTGATAAAGGAGGTACAAAAAATACTGAAGATAAGAACACCTTAAAAACAGAATAGACCAAATAGTAGAAGAGGCACAAAAATCCATTAAAGAGAACTTAAAAAGAAGAATTGGCCAAGTGGAAAAAAGAGATGTGCTATCACATTGATTGAGATGTATAAAGATCCTTTTGTTGTTATTCAATTGTGTCCAATGCTTCATGACCCAATGGACCAACCATACTGTCCATGGAGTTTTCTTGGCAAAGAAAATAGAGTGATATGACACATCTTCTCCAGTGTCTCCTTTGCTTATAACAAGCAAAGATTAAGTGACTTGTTCAGGGTCACACAACTAGTAAATGTCTGAGGCTGGATTTGAACTCATGTCTACTTCACTTCAGTCTCTGGGCTCCAACCAGTGATCCACCTAGCTTCCCCCAAAACAAGATCCTATTTGTCTGATTATAAAAGAGCAAAATACTCCTCCTCCAGAAAGTTTCTTCATTATGCATACGTTAAAATCATCCTTGAAATATGTGACAAAAGAAAAACTTTGTTTAATATTTCTTTAATTAGAAATACAGAGTAAGACATAAAAGGAAATGTATTCTAAAGAAAGTTATTTGCTAATATATTGGAATATGTCTAGCAAAGGATTCAAATTAGTTAATTCAAAAGGGATTCTCTCTAGATGGTAAGAAGATGGTTCAGATACTTTATTTTTTGGATGAAATTATGCTAATTGTACCATATCCTAGAATAATCCAGAGCCTCATAAATGAGATCCATGATCACTTGAAGGAGTTTAGGCCAACAATCCAAATGTAAAAGGTGAATAAGAATGCTTGTTTTTCAGAATTTAATATTCTGTTGGATAGATGCAGAGATCATGGACCATAAATTAACAGATTATGTCATCCCCTAGTCTATCTGGATACTGTTTATGGGCAAGTAGCTTGACCCATATTCGAGTAAGAAGAAAAAATCAGGTTGAATTCAAGTTTTGAAATTCCATAGTGCTCTCAGTGAATGACCAAAAGTTTATCCAAGGCACAGATTTTTGTTTTATTTCAAACAATATTCTTGAGTCCATATTATGGGACTGCAAGTCACAGATGCTCCAATTAAAAAAAAATAAAGTTTAAAAGCTCTTAAAAAGCAATTAGAAAGTGCATGATGAGAATGAATAGGTGGAAATATTTTACCAAATGAGAATTGTACAAACAAATTGCTACAAAGGCTGCCATTGGAGAAGTGAAAAAGAGACTGAAAAAGGAAATGGGAAAGTTACGTGTCAAGGTGTCCCAGGTTCAGGAGTTCTGAATCTCCTTAGAGAAGAGCAGTCAGAATCCTTTCTTGTGCATTTCCTAAAATCTGAGCAAAGGTTCTTTTCCTCCTGATATTTAAGGCATTTTGTGCCTGGCACAAAATAGGCTTTAGTGCTCCTTGACTTGACAATTAGGTGTGTGTTCGTCCTTCATTGCTGAAGAAGACTATGCCATCAGAGAAATGATGACATGACTTGCACTTGACTTTGTTTTGAGTGAGGGAGGGCTGTGCAGGTCACCAGTCTCCCTTCTCCTCCAGAGCCATCTGAATCCAGTGACCAGATATTCATCAGGATGGCCAGAAATGAGGCAATTGTCTTTATGTGTCAAGAGTAAGGAATAGCTGATGGATAGCTCCTATTCATTCAATGTCAAGAGAGCTAGAGGAAAGGTCGTAGCACACTGGGGTTAGGTCTCTATAAAAGGCTGTATGGGAAGGCACTGACAAAGATTACACTGGGATAAAGGGCATTGTTGCACTATGACCTACATGGTCCATGGAATTATCTGTATGGGTAAAGATTACAAATTCATCAGACTGAAGAAAAGATCTGACTGAGTTAATAGACCTTCATAAATGCCCAACACCATTATCCAGAAAGGTATATAAAAAAGTATACAGAGCTGAATATAAACGTAAGGTATAAATAGCTACACATATCAGAACTAAAGCTGCCAATAGTTATGTAGGCTCAGTGCCAGTTAAAAGTATGCACATGTAAAACTGAGAAAGGCTTTAGGTAATAATAAACATCAAATTCCGTACTAGTTCCAATTGGTATATAGAGGCTAAATTCTCCTAATACAGTAATTTTTTGAACCCTTCTTTTTAATCTCATACCTGCATCTTTTACAAACGTATTTACTTGATTATTGTGTTTCTATCAGTGCGTATGAAAATTAGGTCATCTGATTAAGATTTTAAAAGCTTAATTGGTCATCTCTCTGTCATTTTTGGACACATTTCTACCCTTTTCAAAATGCAATGATGCAATTAGGAAACCCTGCATAGTCTGGGTCAGCATTTCTCTTACACATGTGGGAGGATCGAAAAACTCCACGCCCGGCATATGTTTACTGTTTCAAAAGGAACATCTGCAAGCTTGGAACATCTGTTTTTATTTTCACTGAGACGCCTCACTTTTGACTGCCAGAAAAAGAATGGGGTCATTAGTTATTTTCCAACCTGAAGTTACCCAAGGCTCATCCTGGTGGGAAATAATAATGTACAAACCACATTTGAGTTTGGGCAAGAAAGCACAGTCACAACAAGTAATCCTTAGGACTCTGGATGGTTATTACAGACTTTTCCGCAAAGAAATGGCTATTCAAATAGCCCACAAAATTGAATATAGTAAGGGTGCTGGATTTAGCTATCATTCTGTCAGATTCTGTACTTCCTATTTACCCTGTATATAGCTTGCTTTGTATCTATTCGTTCGGATGTTCTCTCCCCATTAGATTGTAAGATTTGTGAGAGTAGGGAGTACTTTTTGCCTTTTTGTATCCACAGCACCTAACACATCATAGGAGCTCAAATAACGTTTATTAATTAATAGATTGAATTATTGGAAATATGGTGAGATAGAAACACTGAACTTGAAGTCAAAAGGCATTTTATAAAGTCATGGATCTTAAACTGAAAGCGACCTCAGAGGGCATCTCATCCAATTGTCTTGTTTTCCAGATTAGGAGACCAAAGTCTAGGAAGGTTTTCCGACCTCACAGGTAGTAGTGAGGGCAAGAAGCAGAATGTAAATGCAGGTCCTCTGACCACAAGTGTGTTTTTTTGTTTTTTTCCACTCAACACTATCTCCTAAATTTTTGAGTCACACATTTGCCGCTTTATGGCCTTGGGCAAATCTCTTAAATTTGTATGAGCTTCAGTTTCCTTATCTGTATAAAATGATAATATGACCTATGTCACATGATTTTTGAGAGGAGTGCAGTGGGTAAACTCTGAAGCACTCTTCAAATATGCATAGTGGATCGAGCTATTGAGAGGACAATATGGTCCAAAGCCTGTCTCAGATCATTACTAGCTATAGAGACTTACCCTTTCCCATGTTCAGTTTCCTTGTCAGTAAAATGGGGGTAATATTATCTGCAACATTTATATTAACAAGTTGTAAAGAACTAATAGGATAATGTCTATAAAGTATTTTCTATATCTTATACTATTAAAAAGTCATTTGTTAATATTTCCAATTATTTTTAATGCAATGAAAAAAATTATATTAAGGCATGGTAAGATTTTTGGGAGAACCTTTTGAATCACCCAAAAAAATATCACACTAAATACTGTTATAGTATTAAATTTATGTCAATATGTCAAGGATCTAGGTGGTCTTATGAAAGGTGTAACAGGGTCATAGGATCATAGACCTGAGAGGTCATTATTTTGAATCTCCCTCATTTTAGAGATGAGAAAAGGCTAGAAGGGATAAGTGATTTCCCTGCTTAAATTGTCTTCAAAGCTAGTAAAATAGCATAAATATATTGTGTATATATACTGATACATACATAAATGTCTCATGTGTGCATACATATATATATATATATTGTTTTTTATATTGTTGAGATATCCCCTTTATTTCTCCCTTTCTCTGAGAATAATCCCTTATTATATATTATGTATATTATAATATATATAATATAATAATCCCCACAAACTTAAAAAAATAGAAAGAAGAGGAAATAACCAAATTTTTAAAAGAGGGAAAAGAAGAAATAAAATCAGCAAAACCAATCACTATATTCAAAAAAATGATCTGACATTATATGCCATGTTCTGCACCCATAGATTCCCCTCCACCCTTGACTTCATCAGAGGAGTAGGGAGGGATGTTTTCTCGTAGCTAGTTTTTTAAAGGTTATCAGGAACACAGACAATCTTTATCTTATATAGGTTCCTAAAGTGGGTGATACTGCCCCTTGGGAGTTCCTGGAATGATCTGAGGTGATGGAGTGGTGGTGGTAGCTTCAGGTATAAATTGGAGGGGGGGGGTTGAAGAAAAATAAGGGGGCAAGGGAAGTATAAGGAAAGAAGAGAATAGAAGAAAATTTTGAAAAACCCATTTGTACAAGTTTCTTCTGTTGCTGCAGCAGAGTTAAAGTCATAGTGATTACATTATTTTCCAAATAAAAACACACAACGCAAGTTACAAGCAATCAGGGGTCAAGTCCAGCAACTGCTCTGAAAAAGCAAGTGTTGGCAGGAGAGTGTCACATATTGGGAAGTTCAGCATACTTTGGCAAGAATATATGCGTGCAATGACTTGTTTACAATACAAATCTGTATGGTTACATGATGCAATGTTGCATCATCCAAGTTTCAATGCAGGAAAACCCCACAAATTTAAAAAAAATTATTAAAGAGGCATCATTTTAAAATATATATATTTTATATTTTTTGAAATGATGCAAATTAAAAAAAAATATTAAAAGGTAAAGAAAGTAGGGAGCACTTAGTAAATTTTTTAAAGGGAGCAGTAGGCCAAATAAGCTTGGGAACCTCTGGGCTAGCCAATGACAAGCTGACCTCCAATTCCATTAGGGAAAACTTCACAATTTGTAAAATAACAGAGTACAGACATGTCTTTGTGTCTCCTTTAACAGAAGAACACTTTGACCTTTATGTTCTATGATTTCATCACCTAAGCTGGGAGGGGAAATCCATTGATGAAGAGAGTCCTGACCAACTGCCTCTTTTTCTCTCAAAATAAAGCAATGCTTTCTTATTCCTCTACCCCAACCCTGCAGTCTAAGGTGCTCTATTTCAAACCCAGTGAGGTTTGAAATTGGGGTCGTTCTTGACTCTTCCTTCCTCTCTATAAACATCACCCACGTGTCCCCTTTTCTCTATTCATATTTCTATTGCCTTTTTTCAGTCCCAAGTCATTTCTTACTTGACTGTTGCCATAGGCTCCTAACTGGAGACCTTCCCTTCAGGCTTTCCCCTCCACAACGCATCTTGCACTCACCTGCAAAACTGACATTTCTAAAGACCAGTTCTGATGATGTCACTCCTGTGAGGCAGTTAGACAGTTGATAGAATGGTAGGCCTGGAGCCAGGAAGACCTGAGTTCAAATCCAGCCTCAGAAATAAACCATCTGTGTGACCCTAGGAAAGACAGTTAACCTTTATTTGCCTTGGTTTCCTCAACTGCAAAACTAGGGTATAAAGCTCCGACTTTTCAGTGTTGCTATGAGGACCAAACGGGATGATACTATAAAGTGTTTAGCATAATACTTCAAACAGTACAAAATTAACAAATATTTGTTTCCTTCCAAGACCTTCCTTTGCTCAGATGCTTCAGTGACTTCCTGTGATTACCCCTAGAATAAAACACAAATTCCTTTGTTTGGTGTATAAAGCTCTTTCCAAATTAGCTTCAAACTATTTTTCTAAACTGATTTCATATTACTTTCCTGCATATATTCAGGCCTACCTGCTGCTCCTCACACAAAGCATTCCATCTTCCACCTCCATGCCTCTGCAGTGCTTTAATGGCCCCTTGCTTCACATCTTCTAATCGCATTTTCCTTTGTGGTTCATATCAAGTGCTATCTCCAAAGCATGACCTTTACTGATCTGTCTAGTTATTACAGGGAAAAGGAAGGGAAGGGAATATGCTTTCTCTTTGCCAAAAATGCTTTGTAGTTTGTATGCATTTTTTATAGACTCATCTATCTATCTGTCTATCATTTGTCTTTCTGTCTACTCCTAGAAGGATGTACCCTGTTACAAAGCAAGGACTGTTTTGCTTTTGTCTTTGTATTCTCAGCCCCTAGTGAAAAATTGACTCTGGTTGCTTTATAAATGCTTGTCCAATTGAATTGAGTTGAACTGAATCGTGACTCATTCATTTTGAAATTTAAGTAAACTTGGTTTGTTTTTAGATGGATTATTTCAGAGTATTTTTACATATAACCTCTAAATATCCTTGGGGCAAATGACTATCACCCTTGTTACTGGTAGTGCTATATCTATAATATAAGGCTGTGTTGGATATAATATATGAAGGAAATCACATAATTTAAATGCAACAGGCATATAGACATATATAAAAAAGAAGGTGCCATTAAACAGAAGAAACGATTGTGTCTGTTACAGATTTCAAGACTGTAGTGTTGCTGATTTAGTTCTGATGATCATTAGAACTCTGAGTTATTTCCTGTAGATTTAATAGGTGTGAATAGTTAGGAGGTATTAAGTTAAAGTGTGGTATGATTTTCATATAAATAGCTTTTTCTGGCTATTAAAAGGCTTCTGGAAGACTACATGGAGAGACCATTGCAAAGAGACTGGAACACTGGACTTGGAGTCAGAAACATCATTTTCTATTTTGCTTTAGACCTCTCAGAGTTCTGCAACCCTAGATTGGTAATCTAGATTTCAGTTTTCTTATATATACATTTTTTTTTTTACTGAACCTAATGAAGTCTCATATCAATCTGAGCTATTTTTGTTGCAGGAAACAGTGAATGATGGAGATAAAGGAGTTAATAACTATAGATAAATAGGTAGATAGATAGAATATCTATCTGTTTGTCTTTCTGTCTATAGATAGAAACTAAGAGATTGAATGGTGAAATATGAGATATGATATCTAGATGAATATATCTCAATAAATGGCAGAATACCAATCTTGGTTGCGTTTGGTTTTCAAGAGGAGTTGGTGCTCATATTTGTAAAAGCAGCATGGTATAATGGATAGAATGTTGGACTTAGAGTCAGGATGAAGTGGGTTCAAATCACTTCAGACACTGACTGTGGCTATGGGCAAATTGTTTAATCCGGGCTACCATTTTCTCTTCTCTAAAATGAGAATGTTGGATGCGATATTCTCTGAGGTCCCTACTAAATTATGGGGCCTAAACAAGTTGAGTGTTATATAAGCCTATTTTTATTCTAAGGAAAAGTATAGCTGTAAAGACTAACAGATCACTAGCTTGTCTTTTTCATTTCTTGTAGGAGTGAAAGTCACTTGTTATCTCATAACAAAAATTACTTTTTTTCCAGGACCTATCATTCTTCCATGTTCTGCCTCTTTTTCTTCATAATAATAATAACTAACATTTATATAGCCAGATATTTTGCCAAGAGCTTGACAAATATTATCTCATTTGATAACCACAACAACCCTGGGAACTGGGTGCTATTATTATCTGTGTTGTACAGATGAGGAAACTGAGGGTAACAAATTAAATGATAGATCCAAGGTCATATAGACAGTATTTGAGGCTGGATTTGAACTTGGGGCTTACTGATTCCAAACTCAGCACTATATCAACTGTGCCACCTAGTTGCCTGATACCTTGGCTCCAATAACTCTTCCTATTGGTCATGAGAACTAAAGTCTTGGTTCACAGAAACAATTGGAAAAGGCTTCAGTGGCCACCAAGTCCAACTCATTTATGAAAGGAATCCCCACTGCAATGCACCTGATAAGTACTCGCAGCCTCTTCTTGAAGATCTATGTGGAAGCTGAACTCACCAGATGTCCAAACAGCTCATTCTTCCTTTGGCTGATCTTCTGGATGCTGCTGCTCCCTTGCCTTCAGTCACCCCACCCTAACATCCATTCAGATTGCATTTTACCAGTCTCCTAGCATTCGTTCCTCTCCCATCGCCCTATGTTGGTGCCTCCGTTCTGCTCACCATACAGTAGCTGACAGGTAAATGTAGACTTCTCTTCTTAGCTGCCACTGAGTAGCCTTTTCTCCAGCTGGTACAAAGTAAGCATTTAATAAATGTTTCATGACTTACTGACTGACACATAGAACATAAAGTATTACTTCTAAGCCCTTCCGCACAAGAGTACTCAAGTACCAAAGTTCCTCCTCAGTAACCTTTACCTGATTTTGAATGAGTGGTTGAGATTTTTATTGCAGTTGATACACTCACCAACTATTTCTTCCTGAGAAAAACATTATTATCCACGTTAAAAAAATTCCCATTTTTGTGAAAGTCAGAGAATAACATTTACCAATATTTATTTCACTCCTCTGAATATGCAAGGTGTAGGAGTATATGATACAAATCTGGTCATAAATCTTAAAGCGATTATAAAATTGGTAGTTGAAATTCAGTCATAGAAGATATTAAATAATTAGAAGAAAACTGATTTAATTAATCAACATGGTTCTGTTTTCATGCAGGAAGATGTCCAAAATGAATACATAGCACGGCAACGATATAAGGAATGGAAAAAATTCAAGGTACTGGCTTTTCTGTAATAAAATGTGGAGGATTAGCTAAGTATCCTTGCCATTTTGCAAAAACTATTAAATTAGTGATGACTTCACATTAGAAAGGAAGAACATTAAGGAAAATTAAAGAACTAGTGTAATTATCATACTAAAGCAGGAATTTTACTGAAATTAACCATAGTCTTTTATTCCCATCTAGTCTTGTATCTTACAAGTGACATACAAAAGAAGACAGTATAACCCCCATTCTACATTTTTATTTATTCTAAAAAGAGTTTCAAAGTTGGGAGTGGGTGGGTGGAGGTAAGTGAAGAGATGACTATTTATTTCTAAGGAACATTCAATGGTGGAGGGAAGAAAAGCACTTCTGAATGTGGTACTTTCCATACCATCACAGAGATTTTTTTTTCCTGGAAACTGCTGTCAGTTTGAAAAATTGATTACTAATATCATTAGATGTGCTGGGAAGAAAATTAGACTTAGACGGGGTTTCAGGGAAGGGGGCTAAGACTTCATTCTACGTGTTCTCAACTATATTCCCCACTAGCACCAACGAAAGGAAGAGAAAATGCTGTTGTCATGTCCAAGGCGATAGCCACTATTTCAGAAACCATTATTCATTTCTATTTCAACTATATAATGTATGGCATAGTCATGTCATAGAAGGCAAATTAGAGATCACAGCCCTCTGGGACTGCCAGACAAGGAGAAAGCGAAAAAGGCAGCCAGAAATTGAGGCTGATACATTTCATTTTCCTTGCATCCAATGACTTAGGGAGGCTAAGTACTCTTGAGTCAGATGACATGTGTTTATCACAATGATTTAAAGAGCTTGATTCTTTGACTTGAAGTCTGAGTCTCCATGAGGTAAGAGCTGCTTTTGTCCAAGTTGTTTCTCCCCTCCCTCACTTTCTCCCCTGCTTAAGTTAGTTTACAGAGACTTAAAAATGATGTGAAAGATAGGAAAGGGTGGGAACATGGTTTACTGACACTCATGATTCTGTCTGAAAAATACTCCTCTCCGGAGAAATAATAGCACTACTGGACCCGAGGGTAGGAACAACTCCCACATTCAAATAGTGCATACTGCAGCTCAAAAGAATGCTCCTCTCTTGCCTCAGGAACTAAGTAACTGTGGCTGTTTTCTGTTATCATCATTTTATTTTGAGCAACTGACTTAAATGTATTTGCAGAGGGTGACTATTGTCACCAAGTATGTCTGAATCATCCTGAAGCACCAAGCACTTTCCTGCTATGGTTCAACCTCCTTAGGACGCTAGCTGCAGTAATATGTTCCTGAGTTCTATTATTTGTTCAAGTAAAATTCTAGTTAGATACAGCATGTAAACAGAGGGTAGGGAAGTAATCAGAAGGATGATGGCATTGGAGGATGGTGAGTAGGAAGGGTCTTTTGCAGAGGGTGGGATTTGAATTGACTCTAAAGGAAGCCAGGGACAGTCTGAAATTGGGATGAAAGACATGCATGAAGGAAAACCAGTGCATACGCACAGAGATGGAAAGGTTGTCATTGTAGTCAAACAACCGAACTTGGTTGATTTTAGAGTACATGATACTGACTTACAAAAGAATCATGGCTGATCAGTTCAAAAAGAAATTAGACAAGGGAGAAGACTATGTAATCATTCTACTGCGGAAGACTAGGTGTATTGTGCGAGTATTCAGTTAGAAGGTAGGGAACCTGCAAGGTAAACCTTTTATGCCTCAAGTGGACTGATTAAAAACTCATTATTAACCCCAGCTGCTTATTGTAATGCAAACTGAATTACCTACAGAGCATGCTCAGTGTGAGTGAGTAGTCCCCACAACAGCTTATGTTTTCCCTATACAAAAATTAGTTCAATTCAACAAATACGGACAATTTTTTTTCATATACCTTAAGGAAGACAGCCCTTAAGGAGCCTACAGTAGGGGATATTTGATATATATTACCAATACCAGTAACGTAGGAGAGGTACAAAATACTAAGAGAGATCTGGAAAGGAACCAGTTACTTCTGGCAGAAGGCAATTGGGCAAAGGAACCAGGTAAGGCTTCATAGTAGAGATGACATGGGAAAATTGGAAAGCTCTTAAGAGTCAAAGATGAGAGATGAAAATGGAAAAGTAAGGGGTTGATCCTGGAAGAGGGGTGGAGGGAAGAAAGAAAGGACGAGACAAGATGAACAAGGGGAACTCTGCCTTTGATTTAGCGACTTTGCTTAGGCATGTCATATTCTCTCTGGGTCTCAGTTTTGTCATCTATAAAGATCATAGTACTTAAGTGACCTAATTTGCAGAGATATTATGAGGCAATTGATGGTGGTGCCTATAAACCACAAGAATAGGTTGTGGTTAATGTGTAAATCTTAAAGTTTTACTCATATGTGAGCTATTATTGGTATGGGCATGTAAAACAAAATACACAGGATGAGGTCTGAATATAACCAGAATTGGTGATGAAATCATCAATCCTTTCACCTCAAGTTCTACCTGCTACAAAAGACATTTTCCAATTCCTCCAGTTTTTGGTATCCTTAGCTTTCACTGCTGAATTTTTTTTTGTTTAAATAATATTCTGTATTTACTTCTCTGGGTATGAATTACACACGCACACACACACACACATACACCCCCCACTCCACCCTGTAAAATATCAGCTCCATGAACAAGGTGAGTTTCATTTTTGATTTTGTATGCCAAAGTTCTAGCATAGTGCCTGGGTAGGTATTAAATAAATGTAGATTGTGTTGAAGTATAATGCTACCATGGTGGGGGGTAGGGGGAAGATGGAGAACTTCCTTTTATTTTATAAAAAAATTAAGGAAATCATGGTGTCACTTTCAAGTTCTTCTTAAAATCCATTTAATTCCAAACTTAAATGAAGATAGAATTGCAGTATCACTGCTTAGCTTGAGATCTCTTTAAACTCTTCCTCTTAGAAGAATTTCTTCCTTATTCTGCACGTTTGCTGGTTTTGCCTACCAGCTAAAATTATACAAGATGGATGACTGTCTGACAAACAAGAATTGAAAGTCTAAGTATGTGATTCCCTCAGTACTAAATAACTACTTAATTAATTATAATTCATACTTATAAAAACTGCCCTTGGTCCTTGAAAAGATACTGGACCCTGTACAATTATATATTCCTATGTCACCATTTTTCTAAGTGTCACAAACATTGGTTTCATCTGTGTTGCTATATTGCTATTGAAAAAGTGGGCAACAGAAAAATCAATTAAAAAAAAAACAGGAACTGTTCTTGAATATCCAAGGCACCCACTCCTGGTGATCCCTGTCCTACAGATTTAGGTTCAGAAATAATTACTCAGACAAATTAATTAGAATAAAAAGGAAAATATAACCACCAGCTCTTATTCAATCTTGTTCACATGATTGGCACTCCTTTTAATCAGGCATCTATAACATTATTTGATGATTTGAAACGTATCATCTTTGCAATATCCCTTTATGGTGAAGGAATCTGAAAACTAAAAATTTCCCCAGTCTTTTCTTCTCTAGGATAAATCTCACCAATTCTTTAGCTTCCCTCATAAATCCTATTTTCCTATCCTTTAATCATTTTATTGCTCTCTCCTGAACTCTCAAAGATTAACAGGAGGCCACTAAACTAATTTTCACTTGTTATGCTTGGGTCTCTGTGTATCGAATAACCATATTAATTAATCAGTTGCCTCAGGCTAGTCTCCCTGAATAAAATGGAATATGTTATACAGAAATGAAAAGTATTATAAAGGCAAGCAAAGCTAAATCTAAGATGCTCCCCTTTTGATCATAGCATTCATATCATTATTTATATCAATAGGTTGAATAAAAGTATTCCATATTAATCACACATAGGTATTGTTTTTATCTAGAGTCAAGTGGTAAACTGAAGAATTATTTAGCAATTCAGCCATAAAATCGCTTTCTCCTGAAATATGCAATATGGAGGTGAAAGTTACTTTGTCTTGAACTACCTGGTTAATTTTATTAATTTATTGCTCCATACAACTCAACAAAGACTCTTGAAAGCAGTGCACTATGTGCTAGAGATGGAAAGAGTTGGAAGGCCTGGGTTCAAATCTGGCCTCTGACATTTACTACCTCAATGACAGTATCACCAATATGATGTTCACACTGACTACAGTAACTATGAATATGCTGGGACAATTCTGAATCACGAATTACAATAGACTCTCCACATGGAAGACAGAACCAAAACATTTATTCAGACACCAGAAAGCCAAATTCATTGTAGTAACAAAGAAATCTATATACAATAACAATGCAGAGGACACTACCATCCCCAAGCCGTCCTTCTGTTAGGTTTCCCACAAATCAGTTCCCTTAAACACAATCACAAACAGGCTCTCTCACTCATGCTAACCAACTGTCTTTTTCAGCTCTGTTTGCTCACTGACTAAATTCCTCTTGGCTGTACACTAACTCTGTCTCTTCCTGTTCTACCCATCCTGCTCCACCTCTTCTTGTTCCATGTGACTTGGCTCATGTAACTCAGACTTCCATGTGTCTTAAGGAGGTCACGTGAGCCTATTAATGGACAGGAAAGAACTTTTCATTTAAATTATCATTACAAT
The DNA here is from genome assembly GCA_023548195.1 of Bettongia penicillata ogilbyi. Lineage (NCBI taxonomy): Eukaryota > Metazoa > Chordata > Mammalia > Diprotodontia > Potoroidae > Bettongia > Bettongia penicillata. The sequence continues at coordinate 3,122,451 of JAJHZJ010000775.1, forward strand.
GACCTTTGGACAGAGTTACTTAGTGAGCCTCAGTTTACCCATCTGTAAAATGAATTTTTGTTTAGATGACCTTTGAAGTCTTTTCTAGCTTTAAATCTAAGATCCTGTCATCCTAAAACATAAAACTTCCCTGCCTTCAAGGTCATTATTTTCTACCAGGAAGATACAATATCAGCACAGCAAAGCACAATGTTATTTGAAAAAGAGGAAGTACTAATAACTGAAAAAATGGTGAATAGAAAATTATTTGGGAAATTATATTTGAGATGATTCTTGAAGGAAATTCAGGATTTTTTAAAATTTGGGTCTCTGATTGCTTCAGCTTATTTTTAAAGTTCTTACTTGCTTGTATACTCACCATTCACTATATTTATTAGATCATGCATGAAACATAGCTCCTACCTTATCTAGGCCTTAAGAATTCCCAGGACTACAAAACCACTTGTTGTCTTACTATGAAATAGGGAAAGAGTATAGACTCTAAAGAATCGAAATTAATGTTTGTCAAAAGGCAATGAATGAGAAGCTCCTGGAGAAGGTGTAACACATTTAAAATAAGAAGTAATATAGAGGGTGGAACCAAAGACATGTGAAAATGGAAAACGAGATGTGCTATTATTCATATGATGAGAGAAAAGAATGAGTTCCATTTGTATCTTTGAAAAATGGAGAGAAAATAAAGCAGATGTTTCACACCTTCGATGGATTCCTCTGAAGGGAACCTATAGGAGGACATGGACAAGAGCCATTCAAGATATGTAGACATCCGTAGACTATAATTCTTATCCTTGGAAAGATAATCAACTTCAGTGAGACCACACATTCATTTGAATGTTTGAGTAGATAACCATGCTTTATACAGGGATCATAAGATAATGTGTCCCCTCTTGCATTCTTTTCCAGTCACAAGTCTCTCAAAAATTGACTACTTGATATTTCCTTAATCTTCAAACTAGTTCTCTTTCCCTACCTCTGGTAAATGAATTGACTCCTAGAAACATCTCCCACCACACTTAACAGCCTCCTTGCTATTCCAAAACTATTATCATGAGAAACTTTTCCCTCCAGACAAACTCAATGCATATTTATCATAGGCTCTTGGTTTGACAGTCATTTTCATGCACCTGCTATATGCTCAGAGTTTAGGGATGAGAGAAGAGGGATAAAAAAGAGGTAGAAGGGACAGTCTCCATTCTCAAGACCTGACAATTTATTTTTTTTGGAGGGAAAAGGGAGAGAGGAAAAATACACATTAAATTAGAGAATAATTCTATGGCATTATATAAGCAATAGTGAAATGCTGCATAATAGACTATAAGGACAAGTTGGTGATAGCTCCTTTCCCTCAAAGGGCAGAGTGGAAGTAACTCTGAATATTGAAGCAGAAGACTAAGGTTCAAATCCTGAGCATTCACATCTATGTGACATTAGGCAAGACACTTCACCTCGGTTAGCTTTGTTTTGTTTTTTCTTCTTCAACTGCAAAAACTATGAAACTGAGTTAAATGACCTATTACAAATCTCTTACGGTTCTAAACCTATTACCGCTTCTGGTATCATTCTCTTTGTCATTATTTTTTTTTCTGATTTCCTTCCATCATATCCTTCATATTGAAGAAGCTAGAAAACTTAAGTTAGAATAATTTGTTTCAGGGGAGGGAACTGTCAGTAGACAACTTCCCAAATACTTTATACCCATCCTATTTATAGAATCAAAGTGGCAAAATTACACTAAATGGAGAATAATGACTCAACAAGTGTCTTTTTGGCCTAAAGGTACTGTAAAAATTCAATGCATGACCATCATGTTACTGACTGCTATAGTGTTTTGTTTTTTTAGCCCCAGCTATTTCCACTGGGAAACTTCAAAGATGGAGCTCATGTTTACTTACTTAGAACTCATATTTTCTGTTGTTCTTCTGCACATTTATTCTTTTTGCATATTGGACGTGTTCTTACTATTATAAAAATATTGTTTGAATGTTAAAAAAATAATAAAATGACTAATTTCTTTAACAACCATTTTGTTCCAGGATAAAATAATCCAGTCATCTTTGGATTGCCGAGGAATTATACCTGGAAATGGAAGATGGCGCCATTACTGGAGAAAAAGAGAGAACTCCAAGAAATCATCTGCAGATAATTGACTGACTTGTTTCAGGGACAGAAGTTCCTGAGAAACTTGGAACTTCCAATGTAGGTCATGGTACACCTTGTTCTTCTCTGTCTTTCTTTTTCATTCTCCCATCAAAACCAACCCTTTTCTTCCCTTCCTGCAAACTAATTTTTTAATTTATATTAGGAAAATTTAGGTTTCCATTCCCTCATACTTCCTGCACTCTGACCCTATAACGTATTTTAATATTTACAGGTATAGATGTATTTTAAAAAGCATTAAAATAATTGTTCGGCTTTCAAATGGAATTTAGATTCTTTTTCTAGTTGAAATAGTGTATTTGTCTGAATAAAGAAAATTTGCTTCTGCTTTGGAAAGTTTTATAAAATATGGTTTATCTTTCTATCATTTATAATTATTTGAGGCGGATGGCCTGTTTAACAAATACATTAAAAATGTAAGAAAACACAGTTTCTATTCAACAGGTTGTTTAGAAGACCTCTGTTTCATAAAGTCAATATTGTGAATGCTTCTCAATAGTATATTCAGTCTACAAATTTGGAGAAATTTTCTCTGAAGATTCTTTTTATTTGCTTGATTTTCCTTCAACAAATTTCCAAAGGAGATTCCAACTCTGAAAAAGACATGCGCTTTAATGATTTAATATCTTAGGTTTTAATTTCAAATACTGGAGTCAGAAAAGCATTCTATCCGTATGAAGTTCTTGGTGGGAGTTGTTTCAATAACAGAAAAATGCAGTTTATTATAGTTTCTAATGGCATATAGAAATAATACTGTTATGTGTAAGAAAGATTGGCTGGTTCTCCTTTGAATCCCCTACACTTAGCACATTCCTTGTAATATAGCAGGAACTTAATAGATATTTGTTGACAAACTGACTGATCAGAGGATGAGAGATAGTAAAGTACTTCAGAAGAATCTTCATTCTACAGCCAGAAGGAAAGAATTCACAGATTCATGAAGATTACATTATGAAAGGCATCTGCAATTATTTCTAGTATATTATGATATTCACAGAATATTTCATATTTATTTACTCCTCTTGGAAGAGACTACAATATTAAACAAACAACGGGGTATTAACAATCCCAAAATGAAAATAATTGCTATAGTGCATATATACTTTATATGTGTAAACCATGGCACAGCTTACCCTCCTCCCGCAAAACTCTGGGCACATACAGACATCAAGTCTCATCTCTGGAACTCACTGAAAATGTTCTTCTTTAAGGCTCATTGACCCCACCTGGAGTTACTCCAAGAAAATACCAAAGTATAAATTATATGCGGTTCATGTCTAGTTTTCCATCAATGCGACTCAGGAGAGTTTTTCACTCTCATTCTAGATAAGAACTGCATTTTAGGGAGAGGGTAGCTTTTATTTCATTTCACAGGAAAATCAAATAGATATAAACTACTCAAAGGATCCTCCAGACAGATACATAATCAGTCAGACAATCAATTGATCAATAAGAAAAAACTAATACCACCTTCTGCCTTCAAGAGGGTTACATTCTAATGGTGGAGTCATCATATGTAAATCAAAACATGAAAATACAAATTAGAGGGAAGACAACCTTAGAGGGCATTGTGCTAGAAGCTGGGCTAGTGTGGGGGCCAGGGAAGGCCTGCTGGATTAGGAAGTATTGCTTGTGTTCAGACATAAATGCAGCCAGAACAACATATAAGGCACTCAAGATTCAAGCAGGCCACAGAAAGGGAAAATAAACTCTCAGGCATTTGTCTCAGAAGAAACCAAACTCATTACTACCATAAGGACATTTTTCCTACATTGAAGTGAATGCAGCTTTTTCTTAGGGTCCTACACAGTCCATCCCAAACTAATAGTGCTCTTTGTAATTTCCGTTCTATCCACACACCTCAGGAAGGAAACACACTTCGGAGCTGCTAGATGAGAAAGGCCATTCCCATTGGAACAGTCCTATCTTAATGTCACAATGATTGGGTAGGAGTTGAGGAGGTGGGGAGTTTAGAGAAGATTCAGATGTTTAATCTTCCACCTGCAGGGGTCACTTGGATGACCTTATTCTAAAAAACTCATCCTACAATGCTTTTCACATAGTGGACACATAATAAACTTTGTCACTGAACTGAAATGAATTTAATTACGCTATATACTTTTGCATTAAATACACATTTTCTTTAAAAAAGCATCAAAATAATTTAAATTGCCATATTTGCAACAGATTGTATCCCTAAATGAGATCTTCATGAAAAAGATAAAATACATGATTTGTGCTAAAATTTATTGCAAAACTATTTTTAAGAAGTTATATTTATTTTTGCCATGACTATTCTCTTCATTTTAACCACTTTCATTTTTATTCTTCTCTTCAAAATCTTCCTATAACACATGATTAATCTGTTGTAGCTCAAAATATGATTTGATATATTTTGCTTATTTCATTAAATATTTGGCAATTACATGGAAAAATTTACTTTTAAAAAAATCTGAATTTTCTCCCTCCCTGCTGCCCCTCCCCTCCCCTTGAGAGGGTAAGCAATATGATATTGATTATACATGCAAAGTCATGTGAAACATATTTATATATTAGCCATATTGCAAACACACATATTAAGAAAAATTAAGTTTAAAAAGGAACGCTTCAATTTGCTCTTATAATTCATCAGTTCTTTCTATGGAGGCAGACACCATTCTTCATCATGGGTCCTTTGAATTGTCTTGGAATATTGCTTTGATCAGAGTAGCTAAGTTTTTAGCAGTTGATTACCCATACAGTATTAGTGTTGCTGTGTAAAATATTCTCTTTATTTATTCAATGTTTTCTTTTTTTTTTACTTTCAATTTTATTGATCTCCCTTTTGATTTTTTGTATTTCCATTTTGGTGTTTAATTGTGAATATTTAATTTTTTCCTTGTTTTTTCTTAGTTGCATGTCTAATTCATTGATATACTCGTTTTCTCTTTTATGAATGCAAGTGTTTACAAATATAATACTTCCCCTAAGTATTTCTTTGGCTGCATTCCACAATTTTTGCCATGTTGTCTGATTCTTGTCATTCTCTTTAATGTGATTATTGTTTTTACGATTTGTTCTTTGACCTCCTTTGTTAGGATTAGATTATTTACTTTCCAATTAATTTTAAATTTATGCTTCCATAGTCTTTTATTTAATACAACAATTTTTATTGCATTAAAGGGTACATTTATTATTTCTGCTTTTATGTATTTCTTTGTAAAGTTTTTATATCTTAGTAGATGGTCAGTTTTCATGAATTTGCCATGTGAAGCTGAGAAAAGGCACAATCCTTTGTATTTCCATTCGGTTTTCTCCAGAGGTCTATCATAATCAAGATTTTCTAAGATTCTAATCATCTCTTTTCTTATTTATTTTATGGTTAGATTTATATAGCTTTGACAGGATAAAGATGAAATTCCCCAATTGTATATTTTACTGTCCATTTCTTCCTGTAATTCATTTAACTTATCCTTTAAGATTTTGGATGGTATGCCATTTGTTGCATATATTTGTCAAAAGTTTATATTTGAGCCAAATATGATGGATATTCATTATCAGAGGAGGGTAAAAATACATAAGGGCATGATTGGAGAAGAAGTCATTTCACTGTGCTATCTACATTCTTGAATATATCTTTATTGTTATTTAGTCTTATTAAATAAATTTATGCATATGAAGAGTCCTTAAAGGTCATTTACTCCTGCCTACATACCAAAGAAATCTCTATTATCTTATATCCAAAAGGCTGTCCCTCAAGTATTTGAAAACATCTATCATGTTCCCTTTAATATTCTCTTCTTTAGTCTAAACATGCCATGCTCTTTCAGCTGATTCTCATTTATTACAATCTTGAGGGCCATTGAGGCTACTGCTCTTGATCCATTGGTTTAGACCCTCTCCAGGTTATTAAAACCAGTCCTAACCTGAAAGGACGCAATACAGAAGAATTGTCACTTTGTTCTTCATATAAACTTTTACTTTTAATGCAGCCCAAGATTGCATTGACTTTTTTTGGTGGTCTCAAGCCCTGTCTAATGCTGGCACAGTAGATGGGACTGTAGACCTTCATAAATTCAAGAAGACCTGAATTCAAATCAGATCTCCACACTTAATAACTTTGTGACTCTAGGAAACCTCTCTCTATTTGCCTCAGTTTCCTCATCTGTAAAGTGGAGATAATGAAAGCACCCAGCTTGGAGGGTGGCTGTAAGGAATTTAAGAGATAGTATCTGTTAAAAAAAAAAGAGCATTTAACAAAGTGCCTGGCACATAGTAGGATGTATTTATTTCCTTCCTTGTGTTCCTTTTATCACACTATCGATTCATTTTGAATTTGGTGTTTATAAAATCTCCAAATATTTTTGGGACAGACTATTTTTTAGTCATGCCTTCTTCATTCTGTACTTATGAAATTTATTTTTGAACTTCTGCAGGACTTTATATTTATCCCTATTGATTTTTGTCCTAATAGTTCTGATAAGCATATAAGTTGTTAACTGTGTCATGTGCAGATTTTATGTCCATACCATCTATGCTTTTATCCAAGTCATGTATAAAAATTGGTGAACAGTGTGGAATCAAGTGCACTTTCTTGATGACATCCTGCCAAGTTCACATTGAACTATTAACAAGTTTTCATTGGTTTTGACCATTCATCCAGTTCCTTATGATTGTATTGTTGTCCATATATTTCCATAAGAATATTGAGACACTTTATTAAATATTTTGCTAAAATATAGGTAAGCTCTATGCACAGCATTCTCCTGATCTCCTAACTTAGTTATCCTATAATGAAAGAATGTAAGTGTGACTGGTACTGCTCATTCTTTATGAAGTCATACTGGCTACTTGTAATCACAGCTTCTTTTGCTCAGTCTCTGGATATTCAATAACATCTCTTCAATTCAAAAATACATTTTTCCCAGAAGTCAAAGGCTCATTGTTCTATTGTTTGTAGATTTGATTTCATATTTGTGTACGTATATAGAGTTAGTGTCATATATAGATAGTTTTATATACAAATACATGCATATCTGTATACATGGTTCATAGATGCATGAATAAATTACATAATGTTCATGTCTATATGAATATTTACTGTGTGTACCTATTTTTGCCATATATGCAGACATCTTATGTTTTATGTCATGTACATACCTTTACCCTATGTGTATTTTTGTGGTGGTTCAGTTGTTTCTCAGTTGTGTTCAACTCTCTGTGGCCTCATTTAGGGATTTCTTGGCAAAGATAATGGAGTGATTTGCTATTTCCTTCACCAGTTCATTTTACAAATGAAGAAACTTGGCAAACAAAATTAAATAACTTGCCCAGGGTCACACAGCTAGTAGAGGTCATATTTGAACTCAGGACGATGAGTCTTCTAAGACTCCTGACCTATCACCAATCTATCCATCACCTGCACCACCTAGCTGTCCTACTCTATTTGTATACATGGCTACATATGTCCCAATTTATTTCATACATGTATGCATGTACTACTAAAACACACACACGTGTGTGTGTGTGTATATATGCATATTTCTTCATAATATGTGAATATACATCTACCTTTATAGGTATGTATATAGGTGTATACACACATATTATGTGTATACATGTTGATGTGTATGTTTTCACATATAACACTACACATGATATATGCACATGCATGTGTATATATTACATATATATAATATGCATGCACATTCATATACCTTTACGTATATGTCTACATATTTTATATGTATGTGTATATTTCATATATTTTTGTGCGCCTATAGCATACACACACAGAATATGTATATATGATATGTCTTTATAGTACATGTATAAACACATGACTTTATGCATACATGATTTTCATGTATTCGTGGATATAACATACATATATTTCAGAAATTTCATATATGTAAAATAGACAAATTTTACATATGCATGTATATATTTCATATGCACATATATGGATATAGTGTGTATATATTTTCATAAGCATGTGTACATGGACATGCCTTTATCACATTTGTATTGTCCATGTATTTACAGTATATGTACATACACATACCTTTGCCCATACATATATGCATGTTTAAATCTATGTATCTATGACCATCTCTATCATTATCACTAATATTTATATCCATATATCTATATAAGATATACTGTATGCACGTACTGTGTATGTTTATTTTGTCTTGGTCTGTGATTTCATCAATGTAAGGAATTCCCAATAAAAAACTCTCTGCCAAGGATCATAGCTGGTATGCAATTTGTTATTTCAGAGTTTCTTGGGACACTGAGAAATTATGTGACTTGCCCTGGATCGCATATTCAGGTGTAGGTAGGGAACCCCAGTATTCCTAACTACAAACTAGCTCCTCATCCACTATCCCACTCTACTATAAGATGAAAATGTATATGACTATTTTTTCCTAGATAGCTTAGATAATTATAGGATCATCGGCTTAGAATTAAAAGAGACCTTAGAGTACAGCCCTCTTATTTTATAGGTAAGGAACTGAAGTCCACTTGGTTCAAATGCGATGTCAGTGGTCACACAGTATATAAGTGATAGATGCTGGATTTGAACTAAGATGGTAGGGAATCAGAATTATAGGATTGTAGTTTTAGAGCTGGAAAAAACATAACACCCAGTTTAATACCCTTATTTTACAGGTGAGGATATTGAGGCCCCCAAAAGTCAAGTGCCTTAATCAAAGTCACAAGTGAAAGGGCTGAGATTTCAACAAAGTTTGTTTGAATCCAAATCCTTCAATCCTTCTATTATATTACAATCCCTCAATTGTCTAAAAGCAAAGGACTATAAAGGTGCCCTCTACTTCTGTTATTTTGTAATTCTGTACTCACTTGAAGATCTTGATAAAGTCAATCAATAATCTTCATTTATGTGAACACGGTACACCACTCCTGTTTTCAATGCCATCTATAGTACAAGATCTTGAAAAGAACCTTCAGAAAGTAATTTGTACATGATCTGATGAATTTTAATGTTTCTTGGGCATGAAAGATTTAAAAGAACCATATATAGTATTGTATTATTTATAAAGGGTAGCAAAGGTATGAAGCTGCATGTTATGGAATAAATTGAAATGTAAATATGATAGAATCTTTACAAAAGACTATTCTCTTTAGCATCACTTCAAAAGAAAGGTGAATTCAAAGTGTTGACCACTATGTGATACATCTTTTGTCTTCTAATGCCTTAGGGAGTTGTGATTTGCATCATCACAGGAAATAAACATACTGATAAAAATCACCATTAATAAGTTTTCATTACAAGTCTTCATTTTAAACTTACTTGTGAGAGAGAAATGTTGTGGATTTGATTTATGATGGAGTGCAGATGGCAGATCCTTTCAGGACAAAGTCCTTCTAAAATTGATGACTTTAGTTTGAACGCATTGGTAGAGATGGTTGTATAGTTTTGGGAGTGGAGGGGAGGATTTTCTCTCTAGCCTGCATCTCCAGGAATCAGTACCAAGGATCAAGAAGAGATGTATAAGAAGAGGTCTCTCTATCTTCCATGAGTTCATCATTATAAAGACCTCAATGAGTCCCCCTCTACAATACAGATAACTGTAGGAATTGTCCTAACTGATTTGGCTGTCAAGTACTAGATTTATGATATCATTGGCATAGGGAACTCCCAGATTAAGCTCTCCTAATTCAGGTAAGCACAAATCCCCATTTAGTCCTAATTCAGGTAAGCACAAATCCCCATTTAGGATACAGAGAACTGCCTAAATACATTAAGAGGTCTTCCTCTTAATGGACTTCCAGTAACAAATCCATTTTAAATCAGAAGTAGGATTGGATCTGGTCTTTCTGGTTTCCATGTTAGCTCTTTATCCACTAAGCTGTTTACTATAGAGAATTATCCAAAATAAAATTGACAGAAAGCATGAGAAACAGAATCATTACCTGAAAATTCCAGGATTTTTTTTTATGTTGTTGTGTTTGGTGGAAGAGAGGTGTCAAAGACAAATTTTGCCTATGTGAGGCACTTGTAAAACTTTGCATTTTAAAAAAAAAAAACAAATCTTACTATTCTAAGTTAAAAAACAGCAAATAAAATAAGCATTTCTATCTATAAAGGACAACAGGGAAAAGAGGTTGTTTGTGAAACTGTACATCTCTACATACTTTCTGTTCTTCCTTTTAGGTATGTAATAAATTTTATATGTAAAATCTGTTCTGCTTTTTTCTGTTTCCTTCTGGTCTTCCTTCTGTTCTCTTTTGTGAAATAAAAAATACTTCAAGAGGTCTCTTTTTCTTTTCTTTTTGGTAGCCCTCTTCAATGGAAAAATAAAAATGAAAACAAATCTTGAAAAAAATATGTATTCTCAAGCAAAACAGATTCCCACAGTGGTCATGTCCAAAAACTTAGGTCTTATTTTTAACTTTAAGTTCATCACATCTTGGACCAAGAGGTGGGAAGCATGTTTCATTATTTGTTACCTGGATTTATGGTTAGTCATTGCATTGATTAGAATTCCTAAGTCTTTTAAAGCCTCAACTAACATGTTAGGATCTTTTCTTTTCTCTATTATGTTTTTTTTTTTAATACTTGAGGAAAAGATGAGTTTTATTCTTAAAAGATATTGCCAGAAAACTTTAAGAGCCATTCTGGTAGTGACATTATAGAGAGACCAGAGGGTTTAGGAAATGTTTTAAAAATGTATGAAAATACCTCTTCCTGTTAAAGAAGGGGAAAGTCCTAAAGGAAGAACTCATATGTACAAAAATATTAATAGCAGTTTTGTTTTTTTTTTTGTGGTGGCAAAGAATTGGAAATTGAAGGGCTACCCATCCACTGGGGAATGGCTGAACAAGTTGTGGTACATAAATGTAATGGAATGCTACTCTTCTTTAAGAAATGATGAGCAGGCAGATTTCAGAAAAACCTGGAAAGACTCATACTAACTGATGCTGAGTGAAGTGAGCAGAACCAGGAGAACATTGTACACACTAACAGCATGGGGGGAAACTGAGGAAGATTTTTCCCAGCCCCTTGCTTAACTGCCACATGACCTAACATAAGGAATGTAACTTAAAGTTGATATGCTTAACTGGGAGTGCCAGGGGAAACAGCAGAATTAATGAAGCATGCCGCCAGGGACCCTTATCTTAAAAGTCATAAAACTCCTTAAGAGAAGAGTGTCTGTGTTCAAGGACCTGGCCAGTCCGTGGGCACATACATCAAAGTCAACAACTGGAACTTTTGGCCAAAGTTCCTTCTTTGTTCTAATGGTCCTCTTTTTCCTGAAGTTACATGTATAAAGGGACTAAGTGAGAGATGGATCTTTGGAGATCTTTTGCAGACATAGGGACACCTGCTTCTTCTCTCCCAGCCATGACCTTTGCCAACTGCTTCCCCTCTATGAGCCTCTCCCGTTGTGCCAAAGTGTTGGAGCTCAGACTTTGCTGGTGACGCATAATTCTTTTTCTATTCTGTCTTAACTATCATATATTGTTTATGTGTACACACTTACTAATGCACTATTTGTAGTTAATAAAACTTAATTGCCTATTAAGCTTGTTTTAGTGCGTGTCATTGTATCTTAAAATATGAACCTTAAGTAAAAGTTCTGTGCAGTCTATGTAATCCATTTGGAATTACACAGTAACATTGAATGATGACTGACTTTGATAGACTTAGTTTTTCTCAGTAATGCAGCAACTTAAGACAATTCCAAGGGATTTATGATTGGAAATCCTGTCCACATCCCAAGATAGAATTATTGAGTCTGAATGCAGATTGAAGCATATTATTTTCTCTTTTTATCCTTTCTTGTATTTTTCCCCTTTTATTCTGATCCTTCTTTCATAACATAACTACTGTGGAATATGGTTGATATGATTGTATGTATATATAGCCTATATTGCATGCTATCTTGGGGAGGGGGAAGTGGAGGGAGTGGAAAAAAAATTGGAATTCAAAATCTTGCATGAAAGTTGAAAACTATCTTTGTATGTAATTGAAAAAATAAATACTATTAAGTGAGGGAAAAACAACAACAACAACAAAAAAAAACAAAAAGAAGGGGAAAACCCAAAGAATAAGAAAAGGATAAGGGAAATAATGTTTGGAATGAGATTGTCACAGGAAATAATATGAACTAGTTGTGAAGGTAAACCCCAAGAGCCATCTCTGGCTTTAGAACAAGGTACATAAATACACAAAGAAAAGTGGTGGTAATCTCAGAGGGAAGGCACTCTCATTGAGGGGAACAAAATATGACTTCTTTCAGAAGGTGGAGTTATAGCTAAGATTTGAAGGAAGCCCAGGTCAAGATGCAAAGAATTCTGGGGATGGGGGACAGCCAATGGAAATACATGGAATCAGGAAATTTCTTTTGTTTGAGGAATAGTAAGGAAACTGGTGTCACTGAATCACAGAGTACATCGAAGGGAATAATATGTAAGAAAACTGGAACATTAAGAAATGGCCAGATTATGGAGCACTTTTTTAAAAAAAAAATTGTTTTAGGCTTTACTTTTTCTTCTTTTTATTCCTTAATTTTTAGTTTTCAACATTCACTTTCACAAGATTTTGAATTCCAAATTTTCTTCCCGTCATTCCCCTGATGGCATGCATTATGGTTGCCCCTTCCCTCAACCTGCCCTCCCTTCTATCACCTCCCACTCCTTCTCTTATCCCCTTCCCTTCTATTTTCCTGTAGGGCAAGATAGATTTCTATACTCCATTTCTTGTATGTCTTATTTCCCAGTCACATGTAAAAACAATTTTGAACATTCATTTTTTAAAACTTTGAGTTCCAACTTCTATCCCTTCCTCCCTCCCTCCCCACCCTCATTGAGAAGGCAAGCAAATTGATGTCGATTATACATGTGTAGTCATGCAAAACACTTCCATAACAGTCATGTTGTAAAAGACTAACAGTGTTTCCCTATTTCCTGTCCCACCTTCTATTTATTCTGTTCTTTCCTTTGACCTGTTGCTCCTCAAAAGTGTTTGCTTGTGTTTACCCACCTTCCTCAAATCTACCATCCTTTCTATCATTCCCCTTCTCTCATCCCCTTCCCTACTACTTTCTCGTACAATAAGATAGATTTCCATACCCAATGGAGTGTGCATGTTATTCCTTCCTTGAGCCAAAAAGCAATGAGAGTAGGACTCACTCATTCTCTCTCACCTCACCCCTCTTCCCCTCCACTGCAAAAACTTTCTTATCTCTTTTATGTGAGATGATTTATGACATTCTTCCTCTCCCTTTCTCCTTCTCCCATTAGATTCCCTCCAACTACCCAAATACTGAGAAAGGTCTTATGAGTTGTAAATATCATTTTCCCATATAGGAATGTAAGCATTTCAACTTTAATAAGTCTCTGATGATTTCCCTTTCCAGTTTACCTTTTCATGTGTCTCTTGATTCTTGTATTTGAAAGTCAAATTTTCTTTTCAGCTCTGATCTTTTCATCAAGAATGCTTGGAAGTCCTCTATTTCATTGAATATCTATTTTTTCCCCTGATGGATTATACTCAGTTTTGAAGGGTAGGTGATTCTTAGTTTTAATCCTAGTTTCTTTGAGCTCTAGAATATCATATTCCAAGACCTCCACACCCTTAATTTAGAAGCTGCTAAATCTTATGTTATCCTGATTGTGTTTCCACAGTACTTGAATTGTTTCTTTCTGATTGCTTGCTATATTTTCTCCTTGACCTGGGAAGTCTGGAATTTGCCTATAATATTCCTAAGAGTTTTCCTTTTGGCATCTTTTCCAGTAAGTGGTTGGTGGATTCTTTTAATTTCTGTTTTATCCTCTGGTTCTAGAATATCAGGGCAGTTTTTCATAATGATATCTTGGAAGATGAAGTCCAGGTCTTTTTTTGATCATGGCTTTCAGGTAGTTCAATAATTTTTCAATTTTCTCTCCTGGATCTATTTCCCAGGTCAGTTGTTTTTCCAATGAGATATTCCAATTTTCTACTATTTTTTCATAATTTTGGTTTTGTTTCATAATTTCTTGATTTCTCATGAAGTCATTAGCTTCTATCCACTCTATTCTAATTTTTAATAAATTATTTTCCTCAGTAAGCTTTGTGGACTTCCTTTTTCATTTGGCCAGTTCTGCTTTTTGAGGCATTCTTCTCTCATTGACTTTTTGGAACACTTATGCCATTTGAGTTAGTGTATTTTTAAGGTGTTATTTTCTTCAGCATGTTTTGGGTCTCCTGTAGCAAGCTATTGATTCATTTTTCATGATTTTCTTACATTACTCTCTTTTCTCTTCCTGATTTTTCCTCTACTTCTCTTGCATGATTTTCAAAATTTTTGAGCTCTCTCATGGCCTGTGACAAATTTATATTTTTCTTGGAGGCTTTGACATAGGAGCTTTGACTTTATTGTCTTCTTCTAGTTGTATATTTTGATCTTCCTTATCACAGTAATAAGATTTCTATAGTCTCATTTCTTTTCCCATTGTTTGCTCATTTCCCCAGACAATTACTTGACTTTTGAGCTCTTTGTCAAGGTAGGACTCTGCTTCAGTGCCGAGATTATACTGTCCCTGACTTCAGGGGTTTTGTGCAAGTGTTTTCAGAGATTTTTCTAGGGACCTGTAAATTTTCAGTTCTTCCAAGGTGATATGATCAAAGGAGAGGTGTTTACTCCTCTCCTGGCCTGTGCTGTGGTCTGTGAGCAACCACCAACACTCTTTTCCACCTTGGAACTCTGAGGAGGATTCCCTTTCCAGTGCAGCTCCTCCATGCCAGTGCTCCTCCTTGCCCCAGGACCACCAACCAGGGCTGTGACCCAGATCCAAGCCTCGGCAAAGCAAGAGAATCCTGTCTCAGAGCTACTAAAAGACCCATGCAATCCCCATCTGATAGGATGCTTGAATCACCCACTGTCTGTGGGCAAAGTGCCCAGGAAGAAGCCATTACTATTGCTGCTGCCACCTTGCTCCTCTCTTATCCAGGGCTGACAGACTTTTCCTACTAACCTTCTAATAATAATATGGATTGAAAAAACCTCAAAGGAAGAGGGATACCAATATATTTACTATGCTAGACCATAACCTGGCAACGGTCATTTGCCCCAAAATCAGCAAACAACTCTAAGATTCATGATTTCTCATTTATTTTTTTTCCAAAAAGAAGATTCTTCTATTGGATCTATACAAATGATGGGGGGGGGGGGGAGGAAATGTGGGGAGATGCAGAAGCAATCTTTGTCTTGGGGGTAAAGTTATTGTCTCTCTTGGCCTTTTCATATACAGATGAACTACTCCTCAACTCCTTTAGGAGATGTAGAATGATTCACAGACATCTGAAAAGGAGCTCACCCCATACCAGATATGATTATAGTATGAATTTGATGCATCCTTATCTTTCATTGTCTCTGTAACTTGTCCTCTTAACCTCCAAATTTCGGTTAGAAAGCAGAGTTGGCTGAGGACAGCAATATTTAGAGTCAGTCAGGAATGGCATGGTAGCCTGGTTCCCTGCATGTTAGGATAAATGCTTGTTTATCAGATCTTAATGCTAGTTTGTCTATATGCCTTGTCCACTGCCCTTACAATGTAAGCTCTTTGAGTGAAGGGATTGTAATTTTTGATTTTACTTATATCCTTAGCCCTTAACACAGAGTCTGGTACCTAGTATGCACTTCATAATTGATTTTTCATTCATTTAATTCCTTTAGTCAGGCTGTCAGTCTATCTATTAGGTACATATACTTACAAGACTCTGTTTGAGTTGCTGATAGTATTTGCCACTAGAGCTCCTGTTGATAAATATAATCCATATTGAAAAAAATATATTAAGTGCTTACAATGTGCCAGATATTGTATTAAGTGCTAGAGATACAAATATGAAAATGGAAGAAAATTCCTTCCCTCAAGGAGTTTACACTCTAATGGGGGAAGAAAATATACAAATGAAAAATGAAAAGAATAGGGGTGGGTCATTAGGAAAGTACCCCAGGAGCATGGTGAAGTAAAAAATATGCAAAATAGTCACTGCACACTGTGAAGAAATCAAAATTGAGTTCAGCTAAATGGGAAATGAAGAGATGATGCTTCTTGTCATCCCCAAACCCTTAAATTGAGGTTAAAAAGTTCCTGGCTGGTTCTGATGAGGTGTTTGGGTACCTGCGCTTGGACTCCAATTCTAAAATCACATTTCTCTCTAAAAATCACATTTTCTCCCTAGCCTCAAAACACTACCCCAGAGGTTTCTCCCTAACCCAAGAACAGCCTGCCCTAGCAAAACCTTTATCTCTCTTCCTGATATAGCAGTCAGCAGCACCTATAGAATTTATTAGTCTGAACCTGCTGTGTACTGGCTGAACTAGCTGTGTACTGGGTCATAAAGGTATTTACTACTCACTGACCAAACTTATGTATCCTAGACTTAGACATATGTATATTCTCTTATGTTTATCTTGTCTAACAAGACATTGATGGGAACAGCCTGGGTATTCTCAGTCAGCCCTGACCATTAGTTGACCGTGATGTTTCAGGTCTAAAACCACACCTCCCTGTAGCCTCCCCTTGGGCGATTTCCTGTTGAACTCTGAGTAAAATACCTGTGCAGTAGATACTATAAGTGCATGTTCCTTTATGAGCTAACCACTCCTTAACCACTCCCTAATCCCACTCTGATTCACCTAAAACATGGGACATGTTTTACTCTACAATATACTATATAAACTTTAACTGTACCCCTCTAAAGTTGCCGGTTCTGTAAGAGCTCTTGTTGACTGAAAATTGTTACAATAAATCTTTACCACCTTGACTTCAAGAATGCTTGAGTCTTAATTCATTCTAGAGGGCCCATCCCTGTACTCTGGTCTCCCCTTTCCAACCCTCATCAGTTCTACCCTCCAATTAGAGGGGCAGAGCATACTGATGAGATATGAGTACCACGAAGATGATTAGACTTCCCAATGATGAGTTTACTGGGGTCATAATAGAGAAGTCAAGGAAGTCCAAGAAAGAGTCATGCCAGAAAATTCAAAGAAGCCTTTTAAAAGAGGCCAATATAATTGCATATAATTTGCATATGTTTATGCAAAAAGAAAAGATCAGTTATTCAGATGATTACTATTACTTTTCAGGCATCCATACTGAACATTATATACTCTTGATTCTCTACCAATAAATTACCTTAGTATTTAGATTTTTTTTATTTGTAGACTATTATTTAATGCTCTCATGTGTTCTCCCTGACATGGAATTCCCTCCTTGATTACAGATTTTACCAATCCATACTTTTTTATCCTGTGAAATGCTTATCTATGTTCCTGTATTAAAACTCCATTAAAAGTCTACTCTGCACTTCACAGACTTTTTCTATGCCTTTCAAACTGTGGAGGTCAGTACCCCCCAGCTCTTTATTTGCTACCCACCCAAACACTCATTATATTGCCAGCCCACTTTCATGTCCTACCATATATGTCTTTAATGATATATTTTATTATATTTTTGTATAAATAACTAGTAATGATGTGATGAGATAAAGAACAAGAAATAATACAAATAATAGCGAATGCTTTGTGTGACAAATATACAAGCTCATTTAAAAAGATAAGGTAATGTCTTTAGAATGAGCTGTAGAGAATTGAGTGAAACATTTTTAAAATACTGTAAAAAACTGAATTGGTTCTCTTTGTTTATTATTTACCACTGCACTCTACTTAATTTACTTACAGCTTAAAGAAATCTGTCCTTTTTTCTAAAATGCTTGGCACTTTCTGCATAATTTATTTTCTTCAAAATGTTTTACAACCAATCTCAAGTCTTTTCTTGTCCTCTCATTTCCCCTGGTCCCCATTCTTTTTACCCCATCCATTTTTATTTTTCTCCTTTACAAGAAGAAATGCATTAGTTTTTTGTGTTCCTGTGCTATCACCTTTCTCCCTCTGGTCTCCTTTACCCAAGTACTTTTTAATGTATATTTTTCTTGTTTCCTCATGAATGACCAATACTCAGACTGCAGAATCATGGATCTTAAGCTGAAAGGATACTCAATGGCTGTCTAATGTGACATGGCCTTTGTCCCAATCCCTTAGTATTTGAAGGAATGTTCTCTGAATGCAATTTCTACTGTCCAATGCTCTTTTTGTCAGTTCCCTAAAATAATCTTTCCCCTTCCCACACTCAGTCACCTTTTAAAAAACTTTCAATTCAGATAGCACTTTATCCTATTTGTATGGTCTCAAAAATAGTCTTTCTTTTTCCTATGTGAAAAAAACCAGGGAAATAAATTAGATATAAGTTTAGCAACAAAGTGACTATCTTTCCATTAACAGGTACCTCTACTATCTTTAATCTGCCAACCACCCAGAATATCCAAAGTAAGCCATGCATTCATTTTTTCCATATATGGGCTTATTTTCTTGTTAAAGGATTTTATGATTATGAAATGTTTACAAAGATGCACTAATTTAGCTTTCCTTTGAATTTATGAGAGGTTGGAGTCACTTAACAGAATACCTTTGAAATCCCTTATCAAATCTTTAACCTAGGAAGAGAGTAAATTGAATTTAATTTTCAGGAAAATATTAGCATACACTGTGAAAATTTTCCAGCCTTTTGGACTTTGAAGTTTAATCAGATTTCTGAAGCAAATAAAGATCAGATTTCTCCACTCTTTAAAGCAATACTCTCTAACTAAAAGTGACATGTTAAGTGAAATAGATCATCAGAAGCATGATGCTAGATTTCTGTCTCTCAAATTCTCCTCTCATTGAAATTTATATATGTAAATACAT
Organism: Bettongia penicillata ogilbyi; assembly: GCA_023548195.1. Taxonomy (NCBI): domain Eukaryota; kingdom Metazoa; phylum Chordata; class Mammalia; order Diprotodontia; family Potoroidae; genus Bettongia; species Bettongia penicillata. The sequence goes on from JAJHZJ010000775.1 coordinate 3,141,347, forward strand.
ATATATATATATACACAGTATGGTATAATACATAATATTACATATTACAATATTAATTATATAATATGTATGCATATATGTATTTGTACCTATATGTATATATACAGACACATAGATATAGGTATATAGATATATGAATGCAATTGTAGGAACAAAATCCATTATTATGAGACTTTCTTGCATGAGGGGTGGGGTAGAGTTGGTGTAAATGGCGAAGGAAAAAGCCCTAATTTTCTTTGGACCTTCTTTGAGCCACTGAGTCATTTTGGTTTTGTTTGAGTCATTTTGGACTCTGGAGTTACTTTAATCACTGCAGACTTGAGAGAGAAAATGGAACAGGCCAACCCCACTTCAGGTTACTGAAGGAGATGACTCTTGGGTGAAGCTTGCATTAGAGGAGCTAGAAGTCTCCATTAGGTCCCTACCTTCAGTTTGCCACACTAGAGACTTTGGGGAATTTACTCTTTCTAGAGAACCGAGACTCTCTCAGTAGAACTGAGTTACCTTACTCTCAATGGTAGAGCTCCTTTACTTTGTATCACCTGGTACATATTCTCACACGTATATTTTTGTGAATTTCTGTTTTGTCACAGATTTGGATAAATCAGTTTTGTGGGTAAGTGATATGTGTGTTCTTTGTGGAACTATTTTTTGATGGGAGTGGGTCAAGTCTGGATTATAAAACTGAAGGTATTCCTTCTAATAATGAAACAATGATTAGAAGTTAGCCAGAAAATCACATCCACTAGACCAATAATATTTAAGGAAGCAGATGTCATTCTACTCCGATTCTCTCTCTCTCCAAGGAAAGCAAAGGGCTTCATCACTGTCCTCCACCTCCTACCTCCCTTCCTGGTAGGACTTAATGTCTCCCTTAGAGATCTATCCTTCTTCCCTTTAATCCACACAATGACACTCAATGCCCCACGTGCAAGACAACTGTAATGGTAATTTAAGCTTAACGGTAAGTGGGGGAAAGAGTTAAAGATGTTTCCCACATATTAATAGGCTTCAATGCCTTCTGTTATTTTTTATTGAGGCATTGGGTCAGAAAGTCCTTCCCTCTGGCTCTGAAAAGTGTATAAATACTCTGAGGTGAGGGTTTACTTTGGGGCTTACTCACTGGAAGTGCATGTTTGGCAAGATGAGACTGTGGGTAGCCATTAAGAAGGCTCCTGAATTTGAAAACCCAGACGCTGGTGCTTCTCTCCCTGGTAGCTATGTGGTTATGACAGTTGGATCTGTCTGTTGATTTGTGATGTATGTATTGCTTATGGTCAGACAGTTGGAAGTCCTGTCTATTGTTTTTTATTTCTCTGTATTTTCTCTGAAGTTCAGGGTGCTGACTTTTTCCCCTGTGCCAAGTGAATGATAAGTGTCCTTGATTAAACTATGTTGTTGACCCCTCAAAAATTGCTTTCCTTTTGGAAAAGTAGATTTAAGAACCTATACAGCAGGCCCTCCTCTGTATGTCAGGATCCTTGCTGTTACAACAACCCTCATTACATAGATATAGTTATACATATAGAGCAATGCATTATGGGAAGAAAGAAGGATATTCTAAATCAATATATAGTGAAAGATATATATATATATATATATATATATGTACACACACATATATGCTTTTACCTTCTATTATTTTCCCACTTTTTTTACATGCTTCTCCTCCTTAGATAAAACCAACTCTGTGTCTTCAGTTTCTATCTGGTTTGACTCAATGCCAAGAATAGTTACTGCCAACTTCATTCTGGCCACCAGAAATGTGAGTTGAGACATACCTGTGGTCAAAGAGAGATATTTTGAGGCATATATAAACACTATAAATGCACAAGGAATAACTTGTGGTGAGGAGGTAAGGCTCATATTACATGAACATCAACATAAGTGAAATCACAGATGCATTTGAGTACCACTAGATGGCACTATGGATAGAGTGCTGGACCTGGAGTCAGGAAGACCTGAGTTCAAATCTGTCTTCATACAGTAATTAGCTTTGAATCAGCAAAGAAGTCACTTAACCTCTGGCTGCCTCAGTTTCAATGAGTATACCATCACCTACCTCCCAGAGATATTTTGGGAATAAAATAAGATAATGTATACAAAGTGTGAAAAACTTAAAACACTATATTACTGCTAGCCATTATTATTATGCTCCCCTGCTCAAAAAATTATTCTGACTCATAGGAACACACAATCTAATGATGAATATTTTGAATCTGTGAAAAGCCCAGATAAAGAAGTGGTTTTAACTGATTAGATAATATTTTAGCCTTCTTATTCTGATTAAAGTCTTATCTAAGGTTGACATTGGAGTAGTCTAAAAGAAATTGATGAGATTTGCAAAGTGAATAAAGACCATTTGGAATACACACACACATACAGGTCTATATATATACACACATAAACACACATATGTACATGGGTACATATGTGGCACATTGTATATATATTTTATATACATGTATATGTATATATGTATGTGTGTATACACACACACACACACACACACACACATAGTGTTTCTTGTCCAACAACTCTAGGAGAAATTCCAGGAACAGAACAGGGGTCTGTACACAATGTTTGTAGATCTGACCAGGTACTTTGGTACTGTCAGTTATGAGAGTTTATGGAAAATTATGTGAAAATTTGGTTGTCCAGAGAAGTTCATCAGCATTGTATGTCAATATCATGATAGCATGCTTGTCTGGGTTCTGAATAATGTAAAATGCTTTCCCAGTGCTGTGCTTTCCCAGTCATTGATGCAGTGAAACAATGCTGTGATCTTGCTCCAGTGGTTTTTAGCATGATGTTTTCAGCCATGTTGGCAAATGCCTTCAGTGATAATGAAGATGGCATCAAGGTCATCTACTGCATTGGTGCTAAATTCTTCATTTTGAAAAGGCTACAAGCCAAGATCAAAGTGGCGGGAATACTAGTATATGATTTTCTGTTTGCAGCTTCTGAAGCTGAGATACAATAAAGTATGGATTGGTTTTCTCATGCTTGTGTTGATTTTGACCTAACAGTTAACATCCAGAAAACACAGGTGCTCCATCAGCCACTACCACACTATCCATACATGGCACCACTGGTTACAGCAAATTGAGAAGTTTTGAATGCTGTGAATAAGTTCGCTTACCTTGGTAGTGTACTTTACAGGGAGGTACACATTGATAATGAAGTTGACACACACATTGTTAGAGCTAGCTCAGTCTTTGGGAGACTCTGAAGGAACTTGTGGGAGAGAAGAGACATTAGACTGACGATCAAACTGAAGGTCTGCAGAGCAGTTGTGCTAACCTCTTTGTTGTATGCGTGTGAAACCTAGACAGTATACCAGCACCATGCCAGGTAACTGAATCACTTCCATTTGAATTGTCTTAGGAAGTTTCTGAAGATCACCTGGCAGAATAAGATAACAGACCCTTAGGTCCTTTCTTGAACTAAACTGCCAAGCATTCAAACTCTACTTCAGATAGTTCAATTCCATATTGCTTGATTGCAAAATGTATGCTTGCCAAAAAAGACTAATTTTTGGAAACTCACATGGGGCAAGAGTCCACATGGTGATCAGAAGAAATGATACTCTCTAGGTGTCATAAAAACTTTGGAATTGATTGTGTGATATGGGAGACAAGAGTACAGGACCACCAAGCATGGTTTGCCCACATCAGAGAAGCTGCTGTACTCTGTGAACAAAATTGAATTGAACTAACTCAAAAGAAAGGTGAGAAGTACAAATTTAGAGAATCCATACCAAATGTTCATATAGAGTATTTGTGCCTGACCTGTGGTAAAACATTCCAAGCTCATATCAAACACATTGTATTGTCATTTTGGTCCTCTTTGAGAACGGACAACCAGTGTTATGTACACCTGTGTGTATAGTATGTGCATACTATATATATGTATACATATATTGTGTATACACAAATCTGTATCTATCTTTATCTCTTATTAATGAAGTTAAGTTCAATTTGTGGGTTTTCCAACTTTCTACTAGGTTGATTCATTGTAAGCCACCTAATTGTTGTGAATATCAGTTTCTCTAGGTGTTCAATAAGTAAGAGTTGTATGACCTCAAAAATTTCTATGATGGCTCTTTCCTTCTTTTTTTCTTTCAAAAAAAGGACTAAATATTAAAGACTCAAAATTCATTACTCATGGAAATCAATATACTATAGTGGATAGTGGATTGACCTAGAATTCATCTAGACCTGGGTTCATATCCTTTCTCTGACATTAGTTTTGTGACTATTGGAAAATCATTTTGTTAAGATGACTTACTCTTTTGCATTGATGAAAGGAGTTTTCACAAAGAGCTCTCTACAATGAGAAAATCTAAAGAGTAAAACAAATCATACTGAAATTAAAAGTGGAGTCACTGAAGCCCTACTACAACTCAAAAAGAGGTTCATTTTTTAAACTGAAAAATCAAATTAGCACCATAAATACAAGTGATAGTCCCTTTGTTCGGGCCTCTTAGTTTCAAAGAAAGAGGCAATTTGTCATCCTTAGGAAACTTCTTGTGATATTAACAGTTAAAAAAAGAAGAAAATATCATTACCTTGACTTGATTTTTTAAAATTAGGCGTTCCACCCAAATCCATATGTATCATAACAGTTGTGTCTGGAGGCATGAGTCTCAGGCATTTAATAAATCTATTTCCAGAAATTGGCTCCATATTGCTAATAAAATTCCTATTTGGCAGAAACCAAAGAACATGCTGTTTTACTGTGTTAAACATGTGCCTGGGATATGAAGACCTATCAAACCATTCAATGCCTACTCACTTCTAGTTTTTTGTTTAGAGATAAATTATCAATAATATAAGAATAGTACTGGAAAGTCTATTTAGAAATTATGTAGTCCTAGTTATGTAGCTTCAACATTTGTGAACATAGTTTATAATTTCATTCCTTTTTCTTCTTGAAATTAGAACTTTAATTCAAATTCCAGAAATATTTATTAAATGATTCGTATATGAAATGTATTATTGTATTAGTAAGCACCCTTGACATACAACAGTGGGGCCTACTATCACATGTTCTTTGATCTGCTTTTCTAAAAGGAAAGACAACTTTTGAAGGGTTAACAATCTCCTTTAATCAAGCATATATATCATTCACTTAATTCAGGAAATCAACCAACAGTGCTTCCAAGGCAGTACATAAAATTGACAGATCCCACTGTCTGACCATAGTTGCCAGAGAAGGAAGCATCAATATCTGAATTTTCAAACATAGGGGACTCCTTAGGGGTTTCCCAAAGTCTCTTCTGGAATATAAAACTTCTTCCAAAAACTAAGTCCCAAGCCATCACCCTCAGACTATTTATATCTTTTTTAGAGTCAGAGTGTATCCAACTCTTGAGGACCAGTGTCTCATTAACAAAAGCTGTAGGCCTTCCTACAAATCTTCTCTAATCAAAGTCCCTTTAACAGGCAGGCCCATTAATGGGTGGGAAAGATCTTTAATCACATTAACAGTACCATTTCTAGTTAAAGAAACTCTTGTTTCTGTACTTTACTCCTAGTAAAGACTCTTGATTGTTCAATCAGAGGCATTTGATTATGCTAAAACAAAAACAACAAAAGATCCTCCTTTGCTTGCATTTACAATTATATAGGGTACTATGAATGGAAATAAAATAAATAAACAGTTCTTACCTTCAAGGGACTATTTTAATAGGGTCATGTACACAAATGCATACAAATAAGGAAACATATGCAGTAGTTACAAGGTAATTTCTAGAGGGAGAGAGTATTAATAACTGGGGAAAGAGTCAAGCAAGGTCTATGTACAAGTTATTACTTGAACTGTACTTTGAAGAAATCTAGGGGTTCTATAAGATGGATGAGAAGATGGAGTATTCCAGCCATTGCAAAGGCATGGAGAAAGAATGTTGAATGCTTGGTCTAGGAAGAGCTAGCAGACCAATTTGACTGTCATGTAGAGTCTTTCAGGATGATTAGTGTGGAATGATTGGAAAAGTGGGTGGGATCTCTATTGTGGAAGGATTTCAGAAATGAATGGGCATGGGAAATGAGCAACTGACTATGAAGATGTGTCTGAAATGAATATTTATCTCTTGAGACTCTGAAAATAGAAAGAAATAGAGAGAAGTTCCTAGATAGGACTAAGTCTACATGCCATGTTGAATATTAGGTATGATATAAAAAAGAATACAAGTGGAAAGCCATTCAGTTACTCACAAAAAAATAGCTGGAATGTGGCATTTAAAAAGTTTAAGGGATGTAATTTCTAGGTAATTAGTCATTTTATTAATAATGCTTGCATTTTAATAAAAGAGGCCAGTGACAGTCTTGAATTCCAGAGATCATCATGGAGGCAGCCTTCACACCTTATATGCCCTTGGTGTGTCCCTTGGGTGTTCCAAAAGGTGACAAATAATTCTGATTGGTTAACATATAAGAGAGTGAACATTACAGTGAGAAGTGGACTCACTCCAAAGAGGGGCTGAGATCCTGGTATCATGTTACTCCTTGGACAAAGAGATTATCTCTATACCCAGACCACCTACCAGCTTTGGGCAACCTAATCAAAGAATTTATCCCCATACAAACCTGAGTAGAATGCAATGGGCTTCCCCACCTTAGATTAAATTCCTTGTAAGGTTGGATGGGGTCTTACCAAGAAGAGAGTTAATTCAAATTTATCATCAGTAATGTACTTTAAGAGACTGAACTTTGAAATGAGGACTATAGAAAAAGAGGGAACTCTGATCTCCCCAAATCATTAGTTATTAATAATCATTTCTCTCAGGAAGAAATGTTGGGAAAAGAGCTTAGGGCCCAACATAGCTTTTAAAGAAAGTGAACTTGATATTTTAACATGAGGATAAAACTGGTTTTATATATTACCAAAATTTAATGGACTGAGACCCATTTCTTTCAAAAAAGGATTGAAAAAAAACTAGCACTATCAAAAAAATATTTCTGAATGAAAATCGATGAACCTAAGGAGTAGACATTATTAAAGAGGATAAGCATAAACTAATTTTTTAAAAAATAGACAAGATAATTGCATGAATATAATATTGACTGATCATTAAGTTCTCACACTGGCCTCTAAATTGGCACAGAAACGAGAAATAATAGGGATTGAAGATTTCATTTACTCAGACTTTTACTCCAAGGCTCCTTTTATTAAAAACAGATGATCTGGAATTTATTTTTTGTTTTTCTCTGTAGACATTTTTACCTCTCTAAAAGTAGAAGAAATAGTCTGGTCATATGTGCATCAATTCTTACCTTCAGAGAAGTGATGGTTGAAGTGAAAGCAATAGAAACTTTGGGAGAAGGTAAGTAGATCATTTTAGAGTTAGTTACTTGAGAATGGAAAGTCTGGGAAGAAGTCATATATGTCCTGGATTTTAGAGAAAAGGTATTTTAAAATTCGTATGCAAAGTGGATGGAGTGTCCCTTAAGGATAAAAAGGGAGAAAAATCTTAAAGATATTGATGTGGATTCACATAGAGGTCTCTGGTGAGCTCACACTTTAAAGAATTTGTAAAAAAAAAAATTAACAAAGAACTCAAAAAGTAAGTATGTGTGTATTTTCATTTCTTGAGAAATTATAGTTATTAGCCCACAAAATATATGTAGAAATTAAAATGACCCCTAAAGTTCCTTTCTTTTCACTCAGAACAAAGGGTATCATGCTAAACACTCTGGGAGAGAGTAAACCAGACTATAGTTACAGATTAGATTGCTAATTTGTTCCTAATTAGTTACAGATAGGTTGCTATTTGTCTTTCATTCTGGAAGAGGACCAAGACATTAGGAAGGTGATGCCATGAAATGCAAGTGAATTGGATTTAAGTGGGGGAAGGTTGTACAAAGTCATCAACTTCACTTCCTCCTCCACAGCCATCTGGGTTCAGTGGCCAGATATGGATCAGGATAATTGAAGATGTCCCTGGATGCAATGGGGGACGTTGGCCTTTTCAAGCTAAGGTCATTGAGAGCTCTCAGTTTGCCTGAGGTAAAGGCCAGCTGCCCACTAGGGGCTAAACTAAAACTGGCAACATGGCTTTCTTTTCTCCCCTCCTTCCTTCCTTGCTTCCTTCCTTCCTGCCTTCCTTCCTTCTTCCTTCTTTCCTTCCTTTTCCCTTTCTCTCCCCACTTCCTTCACTCCTTCCCTCCCTGTCTTTCTTTTCTTCTTCTTTCTCTTTGTCCACTTAGGGTATCACACTCTTACCAATGGGCACTCTGCCCAAACAGAATGTAAATCTTAATCTCTGAAACCTTTTTTTTCTAACTCCAAATAATTCTTGCTTTCATTGATTAGCCAACAATTGGTTGCAGGCCAAGCCCTATTGATCATTGTTTGGATACTGATTACCTCAGGATTAACATAAACAGCAATTATTTCTGTTTTGCCCAGAAACCCAGAGGGATTTCTTCTCCCAGATGGATTTTTGTTGTTTTTAGAAGAAGTCTATCTCATTTCTTATTGAGCCTTAATCACTGAATGGATTTTGCCTCAGTCACACTGAGACCTCTTGAAGACCTTAGCTTGAAAAAGCCAAGGTCTCCCACTGCATCCAAGGCCATCATTAGTTGTCCTGATCAGTATCTGCCCAGTGGACCCAGATGACTCCAGAGGAGAAAGTGAGGCTGATGACCTTGCACAGCCCTCCCTCACTTAAATCCAAATCTCTTGCATGTCATGGCCTCACCTCTTTGATGTAATGGTCCTCTTTGAGACTATAGGACAACCAGCAAGCAGTTGCAGATTATCCATAAGCAAATTAACTACCTACATAAACTTCAGTTTATGACTTTGGGTAAATAATTTTGCTGTTTTGAGTCTCAAATTCATCATTAGCAAAATGAGAGGGCTGGGACCATGTGATCTTTAAGCTTCCTTCCATTTCTAATTTTCTATGATCCAGTGGAACTATTTTGAAGTTTCCCCTTCTGCTGATCCCATGTTATCAATTACACAGACTGCTCAACCAATATGTGGACCTCATATGCTGTTAACTCCAACACCATGATGAATAGCTATATTTCCAAGAGTTATTTTTACAATCTATTATCTACTAAGAGATAGAAATTGCATGGAATATTTTTGATCCTAGACATTTACTTATTCTTCATACATTTCCTCTTCTCCTCATAACTAGTAACAAAAACCCTGCCAAAAGAATGGGTTTCTGCTGACCAGATGTTGGTGAGCATCAGCTTCTTGCTATGTTAAGAGCTGTCATTGCTTCTCATCCAAATATTCTACACACCCATTGAACCTTTGATAATTTCTTGAACTTCTACCAGGGCAAGATTTTAATAGAAACAATGGCTGTCGAACCTAGGACTCTGACTTGGCCCATAATGTCCAGATTTCTCATGTAGCCAACCTGTTATTAGAACAGTATGTCTAACTCAAGAGATTCCAATGCAGCCATTCTGCTTAACCAAGTGCTTGAAAAGTCTAAAAGCAATCACTGGTTTTTTATTTTCCTCATGCTTTGAAGGCTGAATATTTCTTTGTACATTATGTATCACATAGAAGAAAATTCTGTCCCCTAATTGCTTATTTCAAAACTCTTTGGGAAAGAAATACAGGTCAAACATGTCACAAACAAGGGAATTGCTGAGTTGCTTTACAAATAGGAATTACTCCAGTCTAGGCTCTCAAGTTCTCATTGGGTAGGGACATCTATTATTTCTGATTTTCTGTTCACCAACTCATAATTTGATGCACTGAAGCAGAGGTGTTTGGGACTTTGGGATTGCACTAGCAGGTGTTGTATTTTAAGAGAAAAGGCTGTGGTGACAAATCATTAACTTGGAGCTATTAGACATTTCAAATTTGGGTTGTATTTTACATGCATTGAGTTCATCAGCTTTTCCCAGAGCTATGGAAAGGTTAAAATACATTGCTAGGTTCAGACACCTTGATAAATGGTTTGTAGTTTAATTTACTAGCTACAAAATATTTTGGTTCAAGTTCATATTTGATATCTAAGTCATTATATATGTATATATATGTATATATATATATATATATATATATATTCCCTCTTTGGTTCAATTGTGATGAGTAAGATCAAGTGATTCTTGTCCCTCACCCTCCCACCTTCCCCTCCATTACAACAGGACTTTCTTGCATCTTCATGTGAGATAATTTATCCATTCTACATCTCTCTTCCTTCTGCACCCATTGTACTCCTCTTTCTTATCCCTTAAATTTTGTTTATGCCATTTCTTCAAATACACCTAATACCCATATCTTCTGTCTACAGATATTCCTTTTGTACTATTAGTGATACAATTTTTAAGAATTACAAATATCATCTTCCCATATAGGGATGTGAACAATTTAGCTCTATTGAATCTTTGTGTTTTCTTTTCCCTTTTTGCTTAGTTACATTTCTCTTGGGCATTGATAATGAAGGTCAAATTTTTGGTTTAGTTCTGGTCTTCTCCCTATGAAAGCTTGTAGTCCTATTTCATTGAAGGTCCATTTTCTTTTCCTAATGTATTTTGTTGGTTTTGCCAGGTAAGTGATTCTTGATTGTAGTCCTGGATCCTTTACCCTTTGTTCCATGACCTTTGATCCTTTAATGTTGCAGCTGCCAAGTGTGTGATTCTCATTGGACCCCCCCAACCCCATATCTGATATTTTTTTTTTCCTGGCTATTTGTAGTACTTTTCCCTTGATTGGATAGTTCTGAAATTTGGACTTAATTTTCCTTGGAGTTTTTATTTGAGGATGTCTTTCCTGAGGTGATTGGTCACTTCTTCCAATGCCTAATTTGCCCTCTGGTTTCAGGATATCAGAGCAATTTTCCTTAATAATTTCTTGAAAGATGTTCAGGTCTTCCTTTTGATTATGGCTTTCAATTCTAATCATTCTTGTATTGTCTATTCTGGATCTATTTTTCAGGTCATTTGTTTTTCCAGTGAGGTATTTTATATTTTTTTCCATTTTTTATTCTTTTGAATTTGATTGATTGATTCATGATGTCTCATAGTCATTAGCTTCCATTTGTCCAATTCTAACTTTTTCGGTGCTATTTTCCTCAATTAGATTTTGTGCTTTATTATTTGACCAGTTGCACTCTTTAAGGAGTTATTTTCTTGTGTGGATTTTTGTATCTCCTTTTCCATTTGGTCAGTTCTCTTGTTTAAGCAGTTTTCCAAGCTGTTGACTCTTTTTTCATAATTTTCTTTTTTTACTCTCATTCATTTTCACATTTTTTCTTCTACATCTCTTGTATCATTTTAAAGCTTTTTTTAACCTCTTCCATGACTTCTTTCTGGCCTTGAGACCACTACCCATAGGTGGTTTGCCCACAGATGTTTGACATTGCTGTCCTCTTCTGAATTTGTGCCTTGATCTTTCCTGCCACTTTAATAACTTTCTGTGGTCATTTCCTTTTTGTTGTGGTTGCTTTTTGCTCATTTTTTTTGGCCTTTTTTCTTTCTTTTAAATTTGCACCCAGGGTGGAAGTGGCACTGTATCAAGCTTCTTGTACTATTGATGACAGACCCTGGTTGTTTACCTAGTGTTTTACTGATGTTGCCCTGAGGCCCCTGGGGGACCCTCATGTCTGGTGCTATGCTCAGGAGGTGGGGCAAGGGTTGGCTGATACCTCTGGACAGTCTAGGGGTTTGGTAGCTAATCTGGTGCTGAGCTGGCATCCCAGTGGTGGCATCTAGTGTGTGTTGAGGCCCAGTTGGAGGTTTTTGCATTTCCTTGGGGCTACACTCATGCCTATAGAAGTCTGACCTACTTTCTCATAATCCTGAAGGATGTTGCTTGCCCTGAGTTTGTTGTTGAAGCATGTGGTGGTTCTCAGAGCTGGAGTCTGTCAGTTCTCCTGGCTATTCTAAGGCTTGGGGGGCTTCCTGGTGTTGGGTGTTTGCCTCCTCTACCAAAAGGGGCTTAGGATGTCACATTGGTTTGTTGAGGTAGAGTTAGCTGCTGGTTTGCTAGGATGCTTCTGATCCCTTTTTACCTGAAACAGATCATTGTTGCTGATCTTCCAAGTTTCTTGGGCTAATAGATGATTTTACCCTCTCTTTTTGCTGGTTTGACTGTTCCAGGATTTGTTTTGGGGCACTATTTTATGGTTTCTAGAAGTGAAGATGGGAGATTACAGTGATTTACTGCTTGGTCTGCCATCTTGGCTCCCAGAAGTCTGGTTTGAGACTTACCTATGTAAGACTCAGGCTGTCCATCTTTTATCTACCCTTCTTTATATCTCCATATCCACTTTTTCAGTTATACCCTACAAAACATTTTGTAAACTATGTTTTTATATGTAAACCATCAATGGTAACAAATTGCTGCTTAAGTTTGCTCATCATGTGTCTTCCAAATTGCCTTTTGGGTTGTCATTTTAATTCTTCCAAAATCATGGTCCTTTCTGTGATTTGCAGCTATTAGAAAAGACTAGGCATATAATTCTGTTAAAAAGATTGTTTTTTTAGCAGATTGGTATCATAGAAACCTCTGTGTAATTTCCCAAAGGCAATTCTGCACAATTTACTACTCCCTTTCAATTTCATTGTTGAACACATTTATCACAATCATCTAATTTGTTACAGAGATCATCATCCTGATGTATCTATGAAATTCAGTCCATTTGAACAAAATCTTCATAGCCTCATTGTATACTTCCAAGGTAAATACTTGTATGGAATGATAAGAAAGAAAATATTTGATCTCAAAGTGTTAATATCTACTTTGTTACTTTAAAAAATAGCAAATCTTTTCATGAATTCATTTTTTTAAGATAGCATTCCATCCTCTTTGGAGACTTTGAGAAATGATTATTGACTTCTCTTGATTTCATACAACATGGAATTCTTCTGAATATAGTCTATTCAGGTCTAGATATTTCTTATGATTTAATTTCCTTAAATTCCATTACCACTTTTTAAATCATTGGATCATATACAGAAACAGTTAAGTTTAAATATTATGATCCCACTATTTCTGTTGATTAAAAAAAGATGAATATAAAAGGCTAGCAGATTAATTCCATTTCCTTTTAGTTTTGTTTACAACTGTTCTTCAAACAGAGGCTTAGCTGGACCATAAGGCAAACAATTCTCATCTATTTTACATTTTCTGAAGCGATTTTATTCATGATAGTCTTTTGCCCATTTTCTCCAAGTCTGTCCTTTAGCTGAGTTGACATGTTTTTATGTTTGAAATGAACCTCTTGATAGTTAAAACTTTTGGGTTTCCTTAGGCTCTTTTTTATGGTGGCAGATTTCCATTATTTAAAATACTTGAGGAAATAGCAATAGTAAAAGCATGTCCTAAATTCAATTCCTATTTTGTTTGAATGTACAGATTGGTTTTTTTATATATTTTGGGCTGGATTTCTAATTACATACAATGTTTTATCACTTCTCATATAAATTACTTTTTCTTCTAATCTGGTGTTTACTTGGACTTTTATTTAATAAACTAATGTACCACTATAGTGATATATAGACAGCTGATTCCAAAGTGACTTCCATATTGGTAACCAGTTGTTTACTATTCATTAAATATTTTCAATTTGTTTTTTAATTGTATACATATTCAGTGGTTTTTTTTTTTTTACTTCCCGGTATGCTGCTGTCATGCTTCTCAGTGGATTATGATCATCTGGATTTTTCTGTTCATGTAGCCGTACCATCTTTCCATCACAGTTTTCATTACCCTCTCCAACGTCTATATTCCTCACTAAAGTTGCTCAATACATGTAGGCCAATGGATAGATAGACTTCAGTGTCTATTCTTAAAAAGACCTCATTTGATCCAGCAGTACCTGCTAGCTATCATCCTATATATCTCCTCCCTTTTCTTTTCTAAACTCTTTTAGAAGGTCATTTACAATAGGACCTCCACTTCGTTTGCTCACACTGTCTCCTTGACTCTGCAGTTTGGCTTCTAACCCCATCATACAATTGAAACTGCTCTATTCAAAGTTACTAATGATCTCTTCATTGTTACATCTATCTCAGTTCTTATCTTTCTTAAGGCCTGTAGCCTTTGATAGATGTCTTTGATAGACTTCTCTCTAGGTCTTCTCTCCCAGTTTTCCTATCTTTATGACCACTTCTCCATCTCCTTTGTTGTATTTTCATCCGTGCCATCATCTGTAACAGTGAGGGGACAAGGGTCTTCAAGTTCTGTCCTAAGCATTCTTCTCTTCTGGTACTATTTATCTTGGTGGCTTCATTAGCTCCCATGAATTCAGTTGTTAACTCTATGAAGATGCTCTCAGATCTGCTTCTTCACTTTAGCTTCTTTTCCAACCTCTAGACTCAAATTACTAACTACCTTTTAGACATCTAAAACTAGATATTCATAAGACATTTAAACTTAATATGTCCCAAATTGAACTCATTATTTGCTCAAAAAACCATTGCCTCTTCCTAACTCCATTCTTAATATGGAGGGTACCACTCAGATTCATACTCTATATGTCCTCCTTGATTTCTCACTCTAACTTAACCACCATATCCAATCAGTGACCAAGTCCTAGGTCATAGCTTGATTTATTATGTTGTTGATTGCCTAGACTTCAGAAAGTGATGGAGAAAATGTCACAAATTCAGATTAAGTTGAAAAGTATGTCTCTTTTTTCAGCTAATTTTTATTAGCTGGAAATATTTACCTAGTACATTCCCAACAGTGATCTAGTGACACTGACTTCCTTGCTGTCCCTTGAATGTGACACTGTATCTCCCAACTCTAAGCATTTTCAATGACTTTCCCCCATGCATGGACAACTCTCCTATATTATCTCTGCCTCTTAGTTTCTCTGGATCCTTTTAAGTCTCAGCTAAGATTTCACTTTCTAAAAGAAATCTTTCTCATTCCTCCTGAATATAGTGGCTTCCTTCTGAAGTTAACTCCAATTTATCTTGCATATATCTCATTTGTACATAATTATTTGCATGTTGGTTACAGATTAGACTGTGAACTACTTGAGAACAGAGACTATTTTTCCCCCTTTTATTTGTATCCCCAGTACTTAGCATAGTTCCTTGCATATTGTAAACACTTAATAAATGATATTTAACTAACTGACTGGAAGTTCTTGATAGAATTGCTTTATTTCTTTAGCCCTTGCACTGGGTATGGATAAATTAGCTGCAATTATAATTAAAAATTATAGCTAGCATTTATGTGGTGTTTTAAGGTGTGCAAAATATTCTTTGATTATTATTTCATTTTATTTCCATGCCAACCCTGAGAAATAATTGGTATTATTATCCCCACTTTATAGATGAAGAAAATGAGGCATACAGATTTTAAATATCTTACACAGGAATTTCCAGGAGCTAAGATGTTGGAATAAATGGTAACTCACCATAACTTCCCCATAATCATCTCCCAACAACCATAAAATAGAGCCCCACAACAAATCTTGTGACAGTAAAACCTGTAAAAAGACAGGGAGAAAAATCTTTTAGCCCAAGAAACTTGTAGGATCAGCTGTATCTCACTTGGGTTAAAGGAGAACACAGTCAAGGCTGGGAAGCATCCTAGCAAATCCCACCTTAGTACCCCAATCTGGTGGAGCAGACAAAGGTAAACACCAGGAACCCTCACTTCCTCTCATGAGGGGAACTATCTACCATATGCCTCAATGCAATCCTAGGCAAATAGGCAACCTCCAACACTGTCAGGGGGGTCATGCTTCCATGATTGGATCTCCACTTGGTGCAGCATTGCTTCAGGTGAATTGGCATTCTTCAGCAACCAGACCACTGTGTGCTTCAGAGTAGTCTGGGGTAGACAAGCATCCTCCAGAGGCCAGATATCTACAAGATTCAGCATAACTGAAGGGGTGCCTAAGCAAACAGGCAGCTGTAGCCATGCTTCAGTGTAACCAGGGCAAGTTGCCAACCTCCAGAGGCCAGATCACCAGATTCATCAATGTAGGCACAGGGAAATGCAGAAACACCCCACTGGGACTCAGCACATGCCAGAAACCATCACAAGGACCACAGCTCAACATCAGGTAAGATGACAGACCTCTGTGGCCTCCAGCAGTGCCAGCCAACCCCTCACCCCACATTCTCAGCACAGCACCAGTCTTGAAGCTCCTTCACGGGCCTCAGGGCAACATCAATGCAGCGCCAGGTAAACAGCCAGAGTGTGCATCCAATAGCACAAGAAGTCTGAGACAGTGCCCCTTCTACCCTAGGAGCAAACCTCAAATTTAAAAGAAAGGAAAAAGTCCCCTAACTAGCCCCCCCAAAAAGGAAAAGATGAATAAAACAATAACAAGTACAACAAGTATCTGACCATAGAAAGTTATTGTGGTGACAGGAAAGACCAAGACACAGAAGAGGACAATAATGTCAAAGCACCTATGGGCAAAAACCCCAAAGAAAAATGGGAAGTAGTCTCAAGCCCAGAAAGAACTTCTGGAAGAGCTCAAAAAAGAGCTTAAAAATAAGAGAGATATATGAAAACATGGAAAAAGATGTGAGTGATGAAAGAAAATTTTGAAAAAAAGAGTCAACAGCTTAGAAAACTGCTTAAAAAGGAAAATTGGGCAAATGGAAAAGGAGAATCAAAATCCATAGAAGAAATCAACTCTTTGAAGAGTTCAATTGCCCAAATGGAAAAAAAAAACTATAAAAATTATTTGGAAAAAAAAATACAGCACCTTGAAAGTTAGAGTTGGGAAAGTGGAAGCTTAAGACTCTATGAGATATCAAGAATCAATCAAGCAAATTTAAAAGAATGAAAAATATGAAAGAACTGTAAAATATCTTAAGGGGAAAATAACTGATGTGGAAAATAGATGAAGGAGAGACAACATCAGAATTAGTTGGAACACTTGAAAATCATAATCAAAAGGAAGACCTGGAAAGCATCTTTCAAGAAGTTATCATGGAAAATTGCCATGATACCCTGGAACCAGATGGTAAAAATAAGCATTGGAAGAACTGACCAGTCACCTCAGGAAAGACATCCAAAAATCAAAACTTCAAAGAACATTGTTGCCAGATTTCAGAATTATCAGGTCAAGGAAAAAATATAAGTTGCTAGGAAGAAACAATTCATATATGGGGGAGTCACAATCAGAATCCCATACTACTTGGCAGAGGTCATGAAATAAAGGGCAAAGGAGCTAGTACTACAAACAAGAATCACTTAATTGACAAAATTAAGCATAATAATACATTAAAAAATGGCCCTTCAAAGATATAGGCATGTTTCAACCTATCATAGGTAGAAGACTAGAAGTAAACCAAAAATTTGACCTTCATATATCAAGACCCAAGAGAAGTATAACTAGGTAAAAAGGGAAAATAAAACATAAAGATTCAATAGAGCTAAACTGTTCCCATTCCTACATGGGAAGATGATACTTGTAATTCTTAAAAACTGTATTACTAATAGTATAATTAGAAGGAATATACATAGGTAGAGGGTATAGGTGTAAGGTGAATTTGAGGGAATAACCAAAAACAAATTAAGGGATAAGAAAGAGGAGTACAATGGATACAGAAGGAAGGGAGATGTAGAATGGGATAAAATATCTCATATGAAAAGGTGAGAAAGACTTATAGTGGAGGGGAAGATAGGAAAGTGAGAAACAGTCATCACTTGAACCTTAATTTCATCAATATCAGATCAAAGAGGGAATAATATACACAATCAATTGAATATATCAATCTATCTTACCTGACAGGGAAGTAGGAGGGGAGGAGATTAAGTGAATGGGATGGGGGACTGAGAGAAAGGAGGGCAGATCAGGGGAGATGGTGGACAGAAGCAGAACACTGGTGAGGAGGGAAAGGGTGAAAGGAGAGACAGGACAGACAATAAAAAGAAGAGCATGGAGGGAAATACACAGGTAGTAATCATAAATGTAATGTGAGAAGGATGAGCTTTCCCATAAAATGGAAGCTGATAGCAGAGTGGATCAGATTCCTAGAGTACATTGCTTACAAGAAAAAAACTTGAAGCAGAGAAATACAGAGAGATTAAAGGTAAGGAGGTAGAGCAGAATCTATTATGCTTCAACTGTAGTAAAAAAAAGGGGGGAGATTTTAGCAATCCTGATCTTAGACAAAGGAAAGCAAAAATAGACTTAAATAAGAAAAAAGGAAGAAAACTATATCTTCTTAAAAGGTAACAAATATGTGAAGCAATACAATTAGAAAAGTGAGGAGTTGTCTACCAGTCAGATGTATGGAGAGGGGAAGAATTTATGACTAAAAAAGAGATAAAGTGAATTATGAAATGTAGAGCAGATAATTTTGAACATATTAAATTTAAAACTTTTGTACAAACAAAACCAATGCAACCAAGTTTAGAAGAAAGTGGAAAGATAAGAAACAATCTTGCAGAAAGTATCTTTGGTAAAGGTCTCATTTTTCAAATATATGGAGAAGTGAGTCAAACTTACGAGAATACAAACCATTTCCCAATTTATAAATGGTCAATGGATATGGATAGGCAATTTTCAGATGAAGAAATTAAAACTGTCTATGAGCATATGAAGAATTGCTCTAAATAACTTTTGTTTAGTGAAATGCAAATTAAAACAACTCTTAAATACCACCTCACACCAATCGGATTGGCCAATATGACAAAAAAGGGAAAATGATAAATGTTGGAGAGCATGTGGGAAAATTGGAACACTAATGCATTGTTGGTGGAGTTGTGAACTGATCCAACCATTTTGGAGACCAGTTTGGAACTATCCCCAAAGGACAATCAAACTTTGCATGTCTTTTGATCCAACAATACTATTAACAAATCTATATGCCAAAGAGATCATAAAAAAGGGACAAGGACCTACATATATAGCAGCCCTTTTGGTGGTAGAAAAAATTTCAGAAAATAAAGGGATGTCCACCAGTTGGGGAATGGATGAACAAGGTGTAACGTATGAATGTAATAGAACAGTATTGTGAATGAGAAATAAGAGCTGTTTCATGTTGCCATTGAGTGTGTTGTAGAACAAACCTTGCAAACTCCTATATTCATTTCTCTGAGATGAGGCTCTGGCTTCCCTTTCCCTCTAATTGTGATTTGTTTTTGTCTTTTAATGCCATTCACAGCATGTACCATTTGGATACAGTTAATCCTTCTTACTTACTGTGCCTATTAATATCGGTCATGGAATGGAGGTCACATGTCAAAAGAATCAAAGGTTAACTGAATGTTTATATCCAGTCTAAAATTTTTGATTCTTATCATACTCTTCCTCTTTTCCCACAACTTGGTGTAAGCAAGCAAAATAGGATCTTTTGCTGTTTTTGTTTTAGGCAATCAAGTGCCTCTAATTGAATCTTGCCTTTCATTAGTCAAGAGTCTTTAACTAGAAACAGTGTACCCATATAGTGTAGAAAGAGTTTTAACCAATCAGACATGTACAAATGGGCTCCAACCAATCATGTGGACTCTAGCCCATCAGTTGCTGAGGAGAAGAGTGTATAAGGAGAGTCATAGCTGAGAGAAGAATATGAGAAGACAGCCAGTGCTGAAGGCATGAGCCAGTATTGAGAAGAGAGTTGAGAGGGGACCTCTGACTGTTGAGAGGAAGACCTCCGACAGCAGAGAGGAAGGCCTCTTATAGCTGGGAAGAAGCCCTGTGTGTTGATCTTTATGAGTGAATTGAGATAATGGTGCTGGTGGTGTGGCTGAATATTGTTGTACCCTGTTGAGCTTTGTTTTCTCAGAGACAGAAGCTGTGGAGTGGAGCTGTCCCTATGAGTTATGACATGGAGCAGGAGCAGAGAGGTGCCTACTTGTGAGTCTAGTTGAGAATGGGAGTGGTCAGAACACAGAGGAAGAGCCATGGTACTTGGAAACTATCCTTGAGTTAAGATGAAAGAGGATTTTACTTGGACACTTGATATTGATTAAGAAGATTGTTCTTACAGTGACCTAGGGACGGATGGGGTGGTACTTTGAAAAAGGACTTTACTTGGATCCTTAATATTGGTTGAATGATCTGTTTTACTTAAGGACATGGCTATTGTTATGAAATATATACTAACTGAATGATGTGTTTTACTTAAGGATGTTGCTATGAATGTCATGCTTTACTTTTTTGAACAATGCTTAATGTGTTTTTGAGCAAATAGAGAGTTCTTTATTCTATGCAATTAGACCCCTGAAATCGTTCACAGCAGCAGTCCTTGGGTATGCTGTTGTGATTGGCATTACACTTGGCTACTATCCTTAGGCAAGTGTACTGAAAAAGTGCTGTACCTTTCTTTATTTAATGAGTCTCAATACTACCCAAACAAAATAAAACACAACATAAACAAATTATAACCCAATTGTTCAACTTTTCATGATGAATCTCTGCATCTATTTTGGTTAATCCTCATACAGTAGGTTTCATTTAGTCTTTGAAAGTCTCAACTTTATCCTTTCCTCTACTAAATTAGCTTTAATTTGGTCCATATTTTTCTTGGACCTGTAACATGACTTGTGTTTCAGTGACATTGTATTCAATAATCTGGAGCTCTACATTATGAGAAACAATTGGGAAAAAAAAGAAAATTTTTGGAGGAAGTGTAAAATATGCCCTTCCCTACTCCCCCCTCTCATGAAGTTCACGCTAAGATGCATATGTAAGAAAAAAAAGGAGATTGTGAAATACAAAGTGGAGAATATTGAATTTCTTGATAATGCTGTGGTAAAAGCTGAAATTAATTCCACCAAAGTTGGAAAAATTTTCAGAGATATGTGGAAGAGAAACAAATATTCTCACTGAATATATATTTTTAAAAATGCATTAGATGGAATTACCTAAGGGTGAGAAGAAGCTCTGTCCTCTTTTCAAGAAGTCAGAGGAGGGAAAAATGCATTTAAAAAATGACATGAGGAAACATACCAAAGAAAAGAGTACAGCCAACGATGTCAGAGAACAAAGTACATATTTCCAGCTGCAGAACTGTTTAATGGAGTGCAGACATTGTGTGTAGGGGGATCTATCAAAAATAGGGAAGAAAATGAAGAAGGAATGAAAGTTAAAAAAATGATAAGAATGGTTTGAAAAGAAGGAGAAGCAAGTTAAGCAAAAATAAAAATCCCTTCATACTGACCTATTTTTCAAGAATTTCAGAGCTAAAAGGAATTTTATTGAATTATAGTCCATTCTCCTCTTTTTACAAAATAGGAAATTAAGTCTCAGAGCAATGAAGTGTTTTACCCAAACCACAGAAATAGAAATGCAGAAGAGATATCTGATAGTTCTGATAATACTAGAGGAGAAGAAAAGCCAATAGAAGCTCACAGCATATATGGTAGGGGTGAAAATGATGCAAAAATAAATTGGAAACTAAAAGACAGAGAGGAAGAAAACAGAGTTAAGTTTGGAAGCTATCATTAGGAAGAAAAAAAAGAGTCAATGTGCCATAGTGGATGGAGAGCCAACTTTAAAGCCAAGAAGTCAAGAAGATATTATATGTTAAGTCCTGCCTCTGACATAACTGTGTGTCCCTGAGCAAGTTACTTCTCATTGTCTCAGTGGCTACTTACTCAAGGCAACTAAGGTAATAGGTTGCAGAGAAGGATCAGACACACTGGTAGATAGAATTTCCTTGCTTGAGAGTTACTCTTACCGATAGGGGCAGCTAGGTGGTGCAGTGGATAGAGCACCAGTGCAGGGGTCAGGAGGACCTGAGTTCAAATCTTACCTCAGACACTTGACACTCACTAGCTGTGTGACCTTGGGCAAGTCACTTAACCCCAATTGCCTCATCCTGAGTCATCTCCAGTCATCCTGATGAATATCTGGTCCTTGGATTCAGATGGCTCTGGAGGAGAAGTGAGACTGGTGACCTACACAGCCCTCCCTCACTCAAAACAAAGTCAAGTGTAAGTCATGTCATTACTTCTCTGATAGCATGGTCTTCTTTGACAATGAAGGATGAAAACACATGCTTATACCAATGGAATCACACATTCAAACCATATCCATATTTTGAGAAAATTGAATGTCCAATTAAATAATTTGTGGTACCAGATTTGTCATATCTCATAAATATGATAAATACAATTGATGAAGGCTATTTTATGGTCATATAAACCAAAAAGAATGAGCTTAGTCAGATAGAGTTAAGATGCCTGCTATTGAATGAAGTAATCTAAGCATGATTAATGTATAAATTTTTTTCATATAATTTTAGGGACCTTGGAAATCACAAAGTTCAACTACATCATTTTACAGGTTAGAGAATTGAGGCTCAGAAAGCATGACTTTTTTCAAGGTTATGCAGATGATATCTAGTGAAAAAAATAGGATTCAAATATGGATTTTGGACTGATTAAATTCAAAATATTTTCTGCTCTACCATGAGAGCTTGTAGATAACACCAAGATGTTTAGCAGGTCAACATTCCATAGCTAAAACAAAAGAAACAAACACCTTTTGAAATCAGTATTCTAAGACTGAGGGTAAGAGTTACAAGTAATGAGAGTTTATGAATTAAAAATAAATATTAAAAATAAAGGAAGGAAAGAACAGAGGAAGAATAAACTTTTATTTTATTCAGAAAATATTTATCACATACTTGCTTAAAGAGACAACATGCTACAGTAAAGTAAACACTACATTTGTAGTTAGAGGACATCACCTGGATTCAATTTTCTGCTCTGACATATGACCTTGTACAAGTCACTTAGCCACTATGGACTTTGGTTTTCCCATATGTAAAAAGGGGGCAGTAAATTAAATGACAACTTTTGACATCCTTTCAGGCTCTAAATCTATTATACCATGTTCAAAAAAGCCCCACAGTCAGAGCTAAGAATATAATGCTTAAATAGGACATAGACTGTGCCTTCAATCAACTTATAAGAGAAAGAGTTGACAGAAAAACTCTAATACAAGTCAGGATATGATAAATATAGAAATGTCACTCATTTTATCTATAGCTAAGGACTGGGTGGCTTGATGGAGGAATATAAATATACTACTTTTTTAAGTAAGAGACTTCTTGAGTAAATATCTGAGGAAGTAGAAGGACATTGACCTTACAAAGAGGAAACACAGACTTGAGTCTTAACGTTAGTATTTTAATTCGATTCAATAAACATTTATTAAGTGCCTACCATCTGTACATGGAACCATCGGTTACAGCGAATGAAATTTTGAATGTTGTGGATAAGTTCACTTACCTTGGTAGTGTGCCTTTCCAGGGATGTACCCATTGACAGTGAGGTTGACACACACATTGCCAGAGTTAGCTCATTATTTGGGTGGCTCCAAAGAAAAGTTTGGGAGAGAAGAGGTATTGGACTGACTGTCAAAGTGAAGATTAACAAGGCTGTTATGCTGACCTTATTGTTGTATACCTGTGAAACATGGACAATCTACCAGCACCATGCCAGAAAACTAAATCATTTCCATTTGAACTGTCTTAGGAAGATTCTGAGGATCACCTGGCACGATAAGGTACCAGACACTGAGGTCCTTACTCAAGCCAAACTGCCAAGCACTCAAGCTATGCTTCAGAGAGTGCAACTCCAAAGGGCTGGTCACATTGTTTGAATGAAAAATGTACACTTGCCAAAAAGACTATTTTATGAAGAACTCATATGGGGCAGGCAATCACATGGTGGTCAGAGGAAGCAATACAAAGACATTCTCAAAGTCTCTCTCAAGAACTTTGTATTTGATTGTGCAACATGGGAGACGCTGTCACAGGACAACTAAACATGGTGTACCCACATAAGAAAGGGTGCTGTGCTCTATGAGCAAAGTCAAATTGAAACAACACAAAGGAAATGTAGAATGCACGAATTTGGAGTATCCACCCCAAATATTCACAAGGACTAGCTGTGTCTAATCTGTGGTAGAGCATTCCGAGCTTGTGTCCACAATTGGACACATTGAAACTTGAGGTTATCATAGCGATGTCATTTTGATCCTCCTCTAAAACAAAGGATAACCAACCAACCAAAGCAACTATGTGCCAGGTACTGTGCTGGTTAATAACTGTGTGACTATGAACAGTTCACTCAGAGTGCCTCAGTTTCCTTCTCTCTAAGATTATCAGAACATGGTTTTATGGAACCATAAAATATTATGTAAGTGTGAGCTATTATTTCCATTATATCATTGTTGGCCTTATAGCAGTAATAGTACATTTCCCAGAATGAAAGACGTTCAGAGTTCAAAGAATGACTCCTTAGGAATCCTATAGAAGGAATTAAGGCAGTCATGTTTTAGATTGACTAAGTTATTTCTAAGATCCCTTACAGCACTAAGGTTCTCTAACTCTAAAGCAATGCCTTAAAAAGTCTCTGATGATTCTTTTACATGATTTGTTTAAGGTTTATTCCAAATTTAGACTACTTGAAGCGCTGAATAGATATCTGTACATAATGGGATATATTATTACCATTTAGTGTTTTACTCTTCTTGAACTAGTTTTCAAACCCTTATTTCTAAAGTGGTTGGAGTGAGTGATTAAACTATGATTTTGTAAAGCACTCTAACATATGTTAATATGTAATTTGCCTAATTCATGAATTGTGAAATATCTTTGCTCATTCCATCGTCAATTTCTTCAGCATCAGGAAGTCTCACTTGCAAATAACTAGCACATTTATTTTTACTAAGTGATAGTAATTTGTAATTTGGTTTCTATTGCTCATAAAGTAAGGCTAAGGGCAGGCACTTCACTGCAATGAAAAGAACTGATTAGGATTCTCCTTTTGTCAGTGCAGGTTGGCAACTCTTTTGCCATTCAAAGTCTTAGAAAATTATCTAGAGCACTAAAAATTAAATTACTTTCTCAGGATTAATTACTGCGCAAATAAATAGCAGAAGGTAGATTTGAACTTGGATCTTGGTTCCAAAGTCAGATTTCTTATCCACTGTGCCACACTTTCTCCTATCCTGCATCACTTTTCATATTGCAAATGTCCTATGCAATGTCTCTGTACTTAGTGATCTTCCTCTATCTTTCCTGGTATAAGTTACAATAGCTGGACATTCATTTCTGCTATTTACTTATCTTCAGATGTCTTTTTGTATCAAGATTGCCTCAGTGTTCCTTTCTCAATTGCCACTGAATAAGCACTGTATATGTTTTGATTGTTGTAATTTCATAGATATGATATTATACCAGGTTCACATAGGTCAAGATGAGTCATTTTAGGTCAAAAGAAAGTTCTTCAAATATCTTTTTTTTTAAAGACTTGAATGGAATTTTATTTTTATTTTTTTCAGTTTCATGTAGCTTTTTTGTTCATTGTATATCTAAATGCTCATATGTGCTATTTGCTAAATTTATAATAAAAAAATTTAAATAGGGAATATAGTTTTTTTAAAAAAATCATAACAGAAGTAAAAGAAATAACTGGGGGGAAATATTAAGAAATATTGCAAGTCCTAGGAAATAAGAAAGCAGAAACAGAAGAATATACATTGACAGATTAAATAAGTAAACAACAAAATTTTATACATATACTACAGAAAAAGGACAAAGAATAGAACTGGATAAAGTGGATGACACTTGTTCAAACACTCTTTTGTTGTAAATGGTTCTAATGCATATTGCTTGATGGTGAAGTTTTTTTCCTTTTAATTTCAATGTTCAATGTTATGTTTCAATAATAAACACATATTTTTTAATTTTATTTTTCATGTTTAACACAGTTTATAACAGATAAAACAATTTAAACTTTTGGTCAGGTGATACTTCTTTTTAAAGCATTTATGATATGGACCAAGAAAATAATATTTGTGTTGCTAACTTCACAAGCTCTTGACCTAATTGTCTCCACAGTATTATTAAGAATTAAAGGACCCTGACTTACTGTTTTTGGTCTAAAGTCCTCCTATGCCTAATAGCTTAATTTTAAATTTAACCTCAAATGTTCCCCTACCAATAATCTACAATTTAATAGGTCTGGTATTAAGCTTACAAACCTT
Source organism: Bettongia penicillata ogilbyi (assembly GCA_023548195.1). Taxonomy (NCBI): domain Eukaryota; kingdom Metazoa; phylum Chordata; class Mammalia; order Diprotodontia; family Potoroidae; genus Bettongia; species Bettongia penicillata. The sequence continues at coordinate 3,167,259 of JAJHZJ010000775.1, forward strand.
TTCACTATGGGAAATTGCCACTAAAAGTAGGGACATTGCAGGGATACAACATCTCCCCAGCTTCATGTCAGTTCCAGGCAGGATTAGATTGTCCATTTGCATTCAGTCAGGCTTAAAGTCTGCCAGGTGTCAGTGAGGAAATTGAGTCAGGAGAATCCTACCTCAGCCCAGGCTGAACAGTCACTCTCCCACCCCTCCCATGAGATCACTTTTTGCAGTTCATATAGCATCTCCCCAGCTTACTGGTATTGTGGATTGGCGGCTCAGACCGCCTTTCTTGCTATCCATACCTGGAGTTAGACTCAGAAGAACAGTCACTTAATAGTCCCATAGCATCTAAAAATGGCAAGTTTCAATAACCAGGTTTCAAATATGATTATAATTTCATTTTGGCTAAGGAACATATTTTGAGGGAAGTCCTAAGTGGCTTACATGCCTTTTTATGCATGTTCTAGTTCCTGATTAAATAGCAATCATAAAATCACATTTACCATTAAAACTTTGACTTTTCCATCAATGCCAAATTTTACCTGAGGTTAGCTGCCTCTAGGAAACTTAGGAAACTAGGAAACTAAAATTCTTTTCCCCAAACTAAAGATGTCTCTGATTTAGTCTCAGTAATTAATTCAGTCAATTGTTTGAATACTAATTGCTTTTATATCACTTTGTAACATGTCCAATTTTTCTCCCCATCACTCCCCTACCCTTGCTTCCTAATACCTTGCATTCTGATTACTCCTTCCCTCAATGAACCCTCCTGTCTATCACGCCCCACCCTTCCCTTATCCCCATCTTCTCTCTTTTCTTGTATGGCAAGATAAATTTCTATACCCCATTCTCTATATTTCTTATTTTCCGATTATATGGAGTAAAAAATTCTCAGCATTCATTGCTACTACTTTGAATTCCAACTTCTCTCCCTCCCCCCCCTTCCTCCCCAACTCCACTGAGAAGGCAAGCAATTAAATACTGACTAAATATGTGTCGTTTTGCAAAAGGCTTCCATAATAATGATGTTATGTCATACTAATTATATTGCTCTCTGTCCTTATCTATTCCCCTCACACACACACAATTGACCTTGTCGCTTTTCAAAAGTATTTATTTCTAGTAACTCCCTTCTCCCATTTGCCCTCCTTTCTATCATTCCTCTCACCCCACTTGTTGTCTCCTCCCCTACTTTCCTGTGGTGTGATAATATGTTTTCATTTCAAATTTACTGAGCATGTTATTCCCTCCTTCAGCCACATGTGGAGAGAATAGCTTCATTTTTCCTCTCTCCCCTTCTCCCTTTTCTCCTCCATTGAACAAGAGTTTTCTTATCTCTTTTATGAGTTATAGCCTGCCCCTTTCCATTTCTCCATTTCTCTTCCCAGTATTTTCCTCCCTCACCCCTTAATTTTTAAATTTTTATTTTATTTTTTTTCTGTGTGTGTGGATATCATCTCTTCTGATTCAACACAACCTGCACTCTCTCTCTCTATGTGTGTATATTTGTGTGTATGTGTGTGTATGCATAACCTCTCCATCTACCCAAATACTGAGAAAAGATTAAAAAAATATGTATATTTTCTTTCCAGGTAGTTATGTAAACAGTTCAGCTTTAGAGAGTCTTTTTATGACTTTTCTTTCCTGTTTACCTTTTCATGCTTCTCTTGATTCTTGTCTTGGGAAGTCAAATTTTCTATACAGATTTGGTCTTTTCCTCAATATGAATGATTGAAAGTCCTCTATTTCACTGAATGACCATTTATTCCCTTGAAGTATTTTACTCAGATTTGCTAGGTAGGTGATTTTTGGTTTCAATCCCAGTTCCTTTGACCTCTGAAATATCCCATTCCAAGCCTTTCAATCCCTTAATGTTGAAGCTGCCAGATCCTATGTTATCCTGATTGTATTTCCACAATACTCAAATTGTTTCTTTCTAGCTACTTGCAGTATTTTCTCCTTTATCTGGGAACTCTGAAATTTGGCCACAATATTCCTAGGAGTTTCTCTGTTCAGGTCTCTTTCAGGAGGTGATCTGTGGATTCTTTCAACATTTATTTTGCCCTCTGGTTCTAGAATAGGGTGGTTTTCCTTGATGATTTCAGGGAAGATAATGTCTAGGCTCTTTTTTTTTGATCATGGCTTTCAGGTAGTCCCATAATTTTTAAATTATTTCTCCTGGATCTATTTTCCAGGTCAGTTGTTTTTTCAATGAGATGTTTCACCTTGTCTTCTATTTTTTCAAACTTTTGGTTTTGTTTACTAACTGCTTGGTTTAACTCATAGTCATTCATTTCCCTGAACTCAATTCTCTCTTTCAAGGAATTATTTTGTTCAGTGACCTTTTGAACCTTCTCGTCCATTTGTCTAATTTTGCTTTTTAAAGCCTCCTTCTCCTCATTGGCTTTTTGGACCTCTTTTTCCAATTCAGTTAGCCTCTTTTTAAAGCTGTTATTTTCCTCAGCATTTTTAGATCCTCCTTTAGTAAGCTGCTAACTTGCTTTTTAAGCTCTTCTATTACCTGGGCCCAATTTGTTTCGTTTGGAAGCCCTGGAGGCAGAGGCCTTGACTTCCTCTGACAGTATGCCTTGTTCTTCCCTATCGGAAAGGATGGGGGGAGACACCTGTTTCCCAAGAAAGTAACCTTCTATGGTCTTATTTTTTTCCCTTTTTGGGCATTTTCCCAGCCAGTTATTTGACTTCTGAATTTCCTCTATGCAACTACCTCGCCTCCAGTTCAGCCAAGCCAGCACTGGAGGCTGAGATTCAGATGAGCTGCTCCAAAGCCTCAGGGGCTTTAGGCAGGGGCAGGTCCACTATTCAGTGTGAGATTAAGATCAGCTGCTCAGGTGGGGGCAGGGCTGCCACAGGGCTCAGTTCCCTCAGAGGGTTTACAATGAGACCTTCAACAATGGATATGGGCTACTACCTGCTTTGGGAGTCCCCTCAGCTGCTGCCTCCACTGCTGCCACCTGAGGAAGCCCGAGTTATGGGGATACCCTGCTCCCTTCTCCTCCAGTCAAAAGGACCCTCTCACTGACTTTTGGCATCTGTGTGTTGAGGGGTCTGCTCTGCAGCTGGAGATTCCATCCCTGAAGTCTGCTTGCATCTGCTCTTCTTGGTGCCATGTGGTCAAGGCTGGGCTGGGTTCTTCTCTGGTCTGATGGGACAGGACAGACCTTTCCTGTTGGTCTTCAGGTCACTCTGGGCTAGAAATCTTCTCAACTCCATTGTTATGTGGCTTCTGCTGGTCTAAAATTTGTTGAGAGTTCTTCTTTACAAGTATTTTATGGGCTGTGGGGTAAGAGCTAGTGTATGTCCATCTTTCTACTCCAACATCTTGGCTCCTCCCCCCTAAAATATCTTTAAGAGAAACTTTGGGTATGTCTAAACACATAACTTAAAGAAGGAAATGATCAAACACTCCAGTATCTTTGCCAAGAATATTCCATGGATCATGTAGTCCATGAGACCAGAAAGAATCAGACATGACTGAACAACTGAACAACAACTCACATATAGTTAAAAAGAGAACTAAAGTATTCTATCTATTAATATAAGCCTGAAATATACAGATAGTTAAGGTCAAATGATTTTATTTGCTTGAATCGTTTGAATAATAATAATGCCTATCTTATGATTTGCCTGTTTTGAGATAGCTATTATATAGAACAGAATGCTTTCCTAACTTCTAGTGGATAGAAATTTTATTTGAAGAACTCTTTGTGCCATATGTAAAATAGCAACTCTGACTCAAAAGCTGACAAGCCTGCTTTTTAACATAACTTTTTCAAAATGTTAAGTTGATTTACCAATTGTATATAAGATCACATGGATCAGGGTCATGCTGAGCTTCCCTTTTCAAAAGAAATAGTTCTAGTTGATTTTGATTTAAAACATTCAGCAATATCGTGATCAGTCATTTTCAGTTAAAGAGGAATAAAATGAAATCTGTCCTTTATAGACGATACTACAGTACAGTAGTACCCAATTAATAGTTTTACTATCTTAGTTATCAATGACAGACTAGATATATCATAAGACTTTAAAATCTAGGTTTGTCTCTTTTAAAATTAGCATTACTATCATTTTAAAAATGTTGAGGTTAATACCAATAGTAGCAAACTTGCTATCATTTTGATGCAATTTAATAGCTGCCAACATATCTTTTTCTTCCTCCCTTCCTTTCTTTTCTTCTTCTTGTTCTTCTTTTTGTTCCTTCTCCTCCTCCTCCTGTTCTTCCTCTTCCCCCTTCCCCTTCCCCTTCCCCTTCCCCTTCCTCCTCCTCTTCCTCCTCCTCCTCCTCCTCCTCCTCTTCTTCTTCTTCTTCTTCTTCTTCTTCTTCTTCTTCTTCTTCTTCTTCTTCTTCTTCTTCTTCTTCTTCTTCTTCTTCTCTCATGCTCAATAAATTCTTGAATCTGTTCAAGGACAAACTTCCACTCCTACATATGTGCAATACTTAAATCTGTTCTCAGATTTCTAATAGATGATAAAACACTTTGAAAATGATTATCAAGTTTAATTGTATTCAAGAAATAGGATCCATAAATACCCTCCTTTTAAGTGATATTAGGTTATATAGTTCTTCAAAGAGGAATGTGTACCTCAAACTGTTGTACAACAATTTGTAAATATTTTCATAGGCTAGTGCCCAAGTCCTAGGAAACGGATATTGGACTAACGTCTTTGAGCATCTGGGAGGAAACCTATTGACTCTCCACCTTCTACACATTCCATTCTGAGTGGATATACCATTTATATATCCAAATTTCAGAGTATGGTGGAAAATTCCATTACCACCATCATCTAATAATAATAATAAGAAAACATTTATATAGTACTTTAAGGTTTGCAAAGTGATTTACATATGTTTTCTTCTTTGATCTTCACAACAATACTGTGTTAGTATTATTATTTCTATTTCACAGATCAAATAACTGAGGTCATCAAGATGGTGATCTTTTGAATTAACTATACTGAGAGGCAGTAGAGCAGAGTCAAAATGGCAGGCTGAAGTCAGTATATTTGCCTAACTCTTCCAAAATACCACTGTAAACAACTTTAAAGAAATGTGTCAAAGTAAATTTTGAGCAGGATAACCAACAAAAAGGAAGGAGTCATCTTCTAGCCCAGCCAGCTTAGGAAGAAAAAAAGAGAGGCCTGAAGACACTGGTATGGGGACTAAGTGGGAGTATAGGCAAATTTAGCACCATCTGTGGACCTTGGAGGTGGCATTAGCATCAGCAGTGGCAACAAGTTTGCCCAGAGCACAGATATGGTAAGAGAAATTAACACTTGGTCAGAAAAAGATTCTAGGGAATTGGTTACCATTTGGCAGCTCCTTCACCCATACCAGTTTCTGGGTCACAATTCCAGGGGACCCTATTGAGGTAAGGACTAGAGCACAGACCAGGAGGGCAAGCACAACATATATCCCTGGATCATACCATTTTGAAAACGCTGAAAACTTGCAGGTCCCCAGAACTAGTTGTAAAAGCATCAGGTAATAAAAGTAAAAAATAAAATCAGGTCATGTCCCACTACCCCTTTCCCTCACCCACCAAAGTGAGCAGATTCCAACTCTAATATAAAGTCCAAAGTGAAGAAATAGGATAAAAATGATCATAAAAAGTGACTGTGGTGAAAGGGTGTATATGTGTATCGATCTGTCTATGCTCACCAACACCCACACATACACATACAAGTACACAAGCACACTCGTTTGGATGCAAAAATTCCACTTAAACAACAGAGAAATAGGAGGAGAAGAGATAAGAGAAATGAGAAGGTGATAAGAGGGAGATTAGATTAAAAGAGGCCATGGTCGGAAGCAAAACAGAATTTTGAGGAAGGGAGAGGGCAAAAAAAGAGAAGTTGAATAGAATAAAATGGAGAGAAATAAGCAACTGATTATCATATCAATACCATAACTGTTAAGGAGAATGTGATGAACTCAATGATAAAATGGAAGACGATAGCCAAATGAATTAGAAACCAGAATACAACCATATGTTGTTCATAAGAAACTCACTTGAAACAGAAAGACACACAATTAAAACCAGGGACTGGAGAAGAATTTATGATGCTTCAGCTTAAGTTTAAAAACAAAACAACAAAACATGTTTTCAGACAAGGCAAAAGCAAAAAGAGATATAATTAAAAGAGATAATTGAGGAGGTTACATTTTGCTCAAAGTTACAATAGATAATGAATTCATGTCAAATACTGAACATATATGTAGCAAATGACATAGCATCAGATTCTTGAAGGAAAAAATTAAGTAAAAATAGGAAATAGTAAAACTATAATAATGGAGGATCTCCTTTTGGCCCCCTCAGACTTAGATAAATCTAGCCATAAAATAAACAAAAATGAATTTAAAGATATGACTGAAATTTTAGAAAGTGTAGATGTGATGTACCCCTGGAGAATATTGAATGGGAATAGAAAGGATATTTCTAAGATATACATGGCATCATCACAAAAACTAAACTTGTATTAGGGCATAAAAACCTCACAAACAAGTGCAAAAAAAGCAGAAATATTAAATGCACCCTTTTGGGACCACAAAGCAATAAAAATTATATTCAAAAAGTGGCTTTTGAAGCACAGATAAAAATTAATTAAAAACTAATGTAATCCCAAAGAATGAATGATTCAAAGGACAAATCATAGAAACAATAATTTCATTAAAGATAATGACAACAATGAGACGATGAGTTACAGTTCGTAGGATGGAGGCAAATCAGTACTTAGGGGAAAATTTAGATCACTAAATGCATACATTAATAAAAGAAAGTAGGATCAAAAGTTGGGTATACAACTAAAAAAAAACTAGAAAAAAAAGTTAATTTCAAATTAAACATCAAAATAGAACTCTTGCAAATTCAAAGAATGATGAATAAATTTAATAGTATTTTTAAAATTAAGCTTGTAAGTAAATCTAGGGATCTGTTTTCAAAATTGACATAAATTGCTGGCTAATTTGATTTAAAAAATAAAGAAGAAAGCTATCTTGAAAAAAATTTTTTAATGTGAATGTGCAGCCAAGGAAAATGAAATTGAAGCTATTGTTAGGGGCAATTTTTACCAGCAATATGTCAATAAAGCTGACACTAAATGAAATGGATGAATATTTCCAAAAACATATTAATTCCCCAGATTAATAGAAAAGGGACTAGTGTACTTAACCAACCCTTTCTTAGAAAAGGAATTTGAGTAAGCCATGAGCTCCCTAAGAAAAAGTCCCCAATACCAGAATGGATTGATTTACAAGTGAATATTATCAAACATTTAAAGCAAAATTAATTCAAATATTGCACAAAAGTAAAGTAGGAGTCCTACCAAATTCCTTCTATGACATAAATACAGTTTTGGTACCTAAAATGGAGAGAGAAAATTAGAGAAAGAAATCTATTAGATCAATTTCTTTACTGGATATTGATGCAAAAATGCTAAATAAAATACTAGCAAGCAATGTATCTCTAAGATCATACACTATAATTGTGCTGAATCTATACCAGGAATGCAGAGTTGGTTCAACTATAAGAAAACTATAAATATTATTGACTATATAAAAAAACACGAAAATTTTATGATTCTATCAATAGATGCAGAAATATCTTTTTGCAAAATACAATATGCATTCCCATAAAGCATTACAAACCAAAGAATACACAGAATTTTCCTTAACACGATGAGTAGTATTTATCTAAAACCAAGAGCATTATCTGCAATGGGGATAAATTAGAAGCCTTTTCAATAAGATTAATGGTGAAGCAAGGATGTTGATTATCACTATCATTATTCAATATTGTACTAGAAATGCTAGCTTTAGTAATGACAAGAAAAATATGATGAAGAAATAAGTAGTGGCAATATGGTAAAAAATTATCACTTTTGCTTATGGTATGATGGTATATAAAGGGAACCCTAGTGAATCAAATAAAAAATAGTTGAAACAACTAAGAACTTTAGCAAAGTTAAAGGATGTAAAATAAATCCACACAAATAATCAAGATTTCTACATGTTACCAACAAAACTAAGTAACAAGAGATAGAAAGATAAATTGCATTAAAAATAATTGTAGACACTATAAAATACTTGGAAATCTACCTGCCAAGACACATATAGGAACTATATGAGTGTAATTACAAAATATTCCACAGAAATAAAGACAGATCTAAATTGTTGGAGAAAAGTTAATTATTTATAGGTAAACTGGGTCAAGATGCTAAAAATAAAAATATTACCTAAACTAATTTATTTATTCACTGCTGTACCAACTAAACTATCAAAAAATTGTTTGATAGAGCTAGGAAAAAATAATAAAATCCATCTGGAGAAACAAAAGTTTAGGACTATCAAGGGAATCAATGAAAAAAAAAATGAAGGAGGCCTAGCATACCAAACCATAAACTACATCACCAAGTGGTAATTATCAAAATAACTTCATCCTGGCTAAGAAACAGAGTGGCTGATCAGTGAAATAGATTGATCACATTATGAAAAAGTAAATGAGTGCAATCATCTAGTGTTTGATAAATATAAAGATCCTAATTTTGAAAGCAAGAAGTCAGTGTTTGACAAAAATCCTCTGGGAAGTAATCTGGCAGAAACTAGACATAGATGAGCAACTCATACCAAATATTAAAATAAAGTCAAAATGCATAACATGATGGGTGATATCATCAGTAAATTAAGGGAGCCTGGAAGAAATTACCTGTCAGATCTATGAATAAGAGAAGAATCTATGACCAAGCAATCAAAAAAGATGTTTATAGGAGGTAAAATGGATAATTTTTGCACAAACAAAACAAATCCAGCAAAAAAAAAGATATAAGAAAAACAGGGGGCTAGGAAATAATTTTTGCAGCACTTCCCTAATACAGATCTAATTTCTTAAAAATATTGAGAACCAAGCCAATTTTATTTTTTAAAAATCATCCCCCAATTGACAGATTGTCAAGGCTTATGAACTGGCAGTTTTCAGAAAAAAATCAATCATGAATAGTCAAAATGAAAAATGTTCTAAATAACTGATAGAGTAAAGCAACTTAAAATAATTCTGAGATATAACCTCAAAGCCCTCAAACAGAAAAAGGAAATAACACATGCTGGAAATGTGTGAAAATAGATACACTAATACAGTGTTGGTAGAACTGTGAAGTAGTCCAACCATGCTGGAGAACAATTTGGAACTACATCTAAAGGTCTTATAAAACTGTGTGTACCCTTTGACTTAACAGTACTGCTCATAATTAAAAAAAAAAACACAAAAGGACTCATATGACTAAGAATTAATCAAGCTATGATATATGAATATGATAAAATATTATTGTACTCTAAAAAATTATTATGGGAATGAATTCAGAAAATACCTAGGAAGACATGCTCTTATGCAAAATGAAGTGAGAAGAGCCAAGAGAAGTCTTCTTAGTAGCAACAATATTGTAAAGATAATCAATTATGAAAGACTTAATAGTTCTGATAGATACAATTATCCACCATAACTCCAAATAAATCATAATGTAAAATGCTATCTAAATGCTCCAGATTGCTAACTGATGGACTCAGAATGCAGAATGAAGCATAGGTTTTTCTTGCATTTTTTTTCCTAGAACAAGACTAACATATAAATACCTTTTGCCTTATCTCATATGTATAATGGTTATCATATTCCTTGCCTTCCCAATGGGAAAAGGAGAAGGTGGAAGGAGAAAGAGAATTTGGAATAAAAAAAACAAGAATAAAATTTAAAAAAAGAAAAGATATACAAATATAAAAAGAAAAAAGAATAAGAGCTACTTAATAGAAGCCAAATATAAGTTCATTTTTTAAAACTATAAGGCAAAATAAATAGAGATTGTTGGATGATTTTTCATATAAAAGTAAAATTACAATATCTTTTAATATTTTTTGTACGTAAGGTACATTTCTCTAAATGGGAGAAATTATAATATATTATAAAACATTACTTTATATCTCAAAAAATAATTAACTATGAATATGATCATTTATCAAATTATTAAATTATAATGCTAAACATCCCCTTTTGAGCGAAGAGAGAGTAATGATATTAAATTACTTGTGGCTTCAGAGAAATCCAATTCAAGCATTTCAGCAGATTCACAGAATCATTTAGGAACTTAGTTTATCAAAATTAAATTTTAGAATATAAAATCAAATTTCAGGAGTAGTGTAGAAGAACAAAGAGTTGATTAGCAAACGTTTTATTGAGAATAAAGGTGGCTTTATGCTTCATCTTACTTCCATGATTCTCATTAGTTCATTAGCATGGAATCCTAGATGGAATAAACTGGAGGAAAATTTATCTAAATACAAGGTGTAAAATAATTGCAAAGTTTCATAAATCTCCTGCTAAAAAGGGTATCCTATAACCTTTCATCTGACAAACACATTAATGGCCTACTCTGTACCAAACAGTATGGTAGACACCAGAGATATAAACAAAGATATGACAGACCCAACTCAGATCAAGTTTACTGACTAATGGGGAAGGGTAGAGAGGAGAAGTACACGACAGCACGCAAAGGAGTTTGAGATTCTCGAAAAAATAGGATAAAACAAATTTCATAAAGAAGAGACAACTTTCATGGAGTTTAGGGACAAGTATGGTGGTCAAGAGAAGGCTTCTTGACGAACATGCCTCTGAAGGTGAACTTTTAAGGAAGGCCGGGACTTTGACACATAGAGATGACATGAGTGGAGTCCATTGCAAACAATATAGAAGAAAGAGAGCTGGAAATGCATTCAGAGGATTTGGCTTGGGATTTGCACTCTGCCACTCACTCCTTATGTTACCCTGAGGCAAATCATTTAAATGAAGAATGGGAAAACTGTGACGTTGAAGTCACATGTGGCCCTCTAGGTCTTCAAGTGCAGCCTTTTGAATTCAAACTTCATAGAACAAATCCCCTTAACGAAAGGATTTGTTCTGCAAAACTTCGACTCAGTCAAAAGGCCACCTCCAAGACCTAGGAAGTCACATCTGGCCTCAAGGCCACAGATTCCTCACCCCTGATTTAGACTCTCTGAGTCTAAGTGTCCTCAACTGTACATTTATAAATCTTAATGACAAAATTTGCTGGAAATTTATAATCCTATTATTCTATTCTATAAACAAAGAGATGGAATCAAGATAGTGAAGGACAAGACTGGGCTGGAATGTAAAATAAGTAAAGAGAAATAGTATGAAATAAAACTTTAAAGTTAGGCTGGAGCTGTATTACAGAGGGATTTGAATGACAGATTAGTCTATCCTTTATTTTATCCTTTATTTTATGGTCAATAGACAGACACTGTAGATTTACAAGTAGAGAAGTGACAACCAGTTCAGTGGAGCAAATGATGAACTAAAGAGGAAATAGAAGAGAAGTTGGAAGACCTGTGAGGAGGCTATTTTGATAAGTTAAGAATAGACGAGCAACTAAATGAAAGTGTCCATACTGAAAGCAAAGAGAAGAGTACAACTTTGAGAAATAGTTCAAGGATAGAACTATTAATACTTGGTGGCCAATTGAATATGATATAAAAGGAAAAGGTCAAAGGGAATTGTTTAATAGTCCATTTATAAATAATGGTAGTTTCTTTTGGTTGAAACAGGGGCAATAGGAAGTACTTGACAGGGTCAATCTGTCACATGACATTGAATTCATAGAAATTGCCAATTTGAATTTGCTTTCCTATTTTTTTTTAAAAGGCAATACCAAGTATTTAAAGGCAATACCAGCTACTTATGTTGTCTTTTGGTGTCCTGATTAAGTTTTGGAAAAAAATATAATTTCCTTCTCTGTAGAAATAATCAAGAATTCCAATGGTGCAGTTTGTTAATCTCTGTTAAAACTTATCAAACCCTGTCACAAGCTTATATAGACAAGAAAATTTTAGATTGTCTCATTAGCTAACAGAATTAACTAACAAAATAGGTGACCAGGATCCAAAAAGCAATCTTGACAAAGACCAAATAAAATAAAATGCAATTTAATAAGGGCAAATGCAATATCTTACACTTGGGTGCAAAAAAATCTTTATAGATATAAGGAAGGATATAAGCATCTATTAAGCACATACTATGCACCAGACACTGTGCTAATCACTTTAAAAATATTATTTCATTTAATTTCTACAATAATCTGGAGAGGTAGATATGTTATTATCCCTCTTTTACAAATATGAAAACTGATGAACTCTCAGTACAAATTAAAGCATAATTTTCTCACTTAAGAAAAAAAAACAAATCTGGAAAGTGAGGCAAACAGAAATTAAATGACTTTAATAGGGTTACACAGTCAGTAAGAGTCTGAATTTGGATTTGACCTCTGATATGCTTGATTCCAGACCCAGCACTATATACACTGTGCCATCAAGCTACCTCTTAGATGAAGAATACTTGGTTAGGTTGAACAAATTGTCTGAAAAAGGACCGGGGGACATTAGTCAACTAAAAGTGAAGAATCAGTCAACAATATAATATGTCAGCTGAAAAGTTAATGTCAACTTGGCCTACATTAAAGAACTCAGCTTCTAGGAATAAGGAAGTGCAGAGCTCCTGTACTCTGCCCTTGTTAGATCCCATCCAGACTATTTTGTTCATTTCAGGGTACCACATTCTAGGAAAGACATTAATTATCTACAGAGTATCCAACAGAAGGTAATTTAAATGGCAAAGGATCTGAAGTTCATCATAATGGGATCAGATGAAGGAATAGAAGATGTTTAGCCTGAAGAAAATGTAATTCGTGGGGAATATGATAGCTATGTTCAAGTATTTGTTTGTAGGACCATCGTGTTGAAGAGGAATCAGACATGTTTTAGTTGATACCAGTTGTTAAAACTGAGAACAATGGTAAAAGTTGAAATGAGGCAAATCGAAGATTGATATTAGGAAAAACTTTCTATTTCAAAATTGAAAAATTCACCTTTGGAGGAATGGGTCCTCCTTAATTGGAGTATTTCAGGCAAAGATTAGAAAAACCACTTGAATATACATAGATCGTCAGTGATGTCAAATAATCATAAAATGAGAGATTTATTGCCAGGAAGGACCTCAGCAGTCATTTAGTCTCATTACTTCATTTTATAAAGAAACTGAAATGCAGATAGGATAAGTGACATCCTTAAGTCCATACAGATAGTAAGTGATTGATTTGGAATTTTAATGAAAGTTCTCTGATTCCAAATACAATACTCTTTCCACAGTAAAATGAAATTCCCTCAATCTTCCAACTATAAAATTCTGTAAGTCTGTCCATTGAACCAACTGGTTTTATATTACTACAAGTTTAAGAGCAGCTGTAGACTAGCTTTGAAATTTGATTCCATATACTCTACCAATAACTATTTTGACAATGTAAGATTTTCAATTTCAACAGATTTTCTAGAAAATTAAGTTAGATGTGAAGTTACAGGATGACTTTTAAGATAATAGATGTAACATGGTGGTCCATTAGACTGGGAGTTCCTTGAGCGGAAGGACTATCTTTTGCCATTCTTTTCATCCTCATATCTTAATATAATATCTGCACATAATAGGTGCTCAATACATTTTTACTGATTGACCATGGCCTTCCCTATACATACCTATGGAGGAACAAAGTTTTAATCTTAACTATGTGAATGATGGAGCCAAGGTATAAAATTTTAATTTATTTTAAAATTACTTTTATGGATCTATTTCATTTTTACATGGTCTCAATTCCCCAACTTATGCCAAAATGTCCAACTCCTCCCAGAAAACCATCATTTATAATAAAGTTTGGAAAAAAAATAAAAAGTTCTACAAAACTAAATAATTTATTTTATATTAACTGGTATTGTTTTTATTATTCCTCACCTATCATCCTCCACTTCAAAGGGGCAAGGCAAATCTTTCCTTTGGGACTAAATTTGATTTTTACAATTCTGTAACATTCTTTTTCAAATGTTTCATTTTTGTTGTTCTTTCTATTTGAATTGTTGCTGTCATTTTGTATATTGTTGATCTGGCTGCATTTACTTGACTTGGCATAATTTCTATAAAACTTCTCATACTTTTCTATATTCAAGATATATATATATATATATATATATATATAATAGCAAAGTGATGTCCAATTACATTCATGAATCATAATTTCCAAGTGTTAGAAATCTACTTTGCTTCCAGTTGACACTACCACACAAAGTATGGGCAAGGGGCTTTCAAAAAAGAGACTAAGTTATAATATTAATGAAGAGCTTTGGGGAAATTGAGCAACAAGTAATTATGGACTAGGCTCTCTCTCTCTCCCACTGCCTTGTCTTAACTATGACATCCAGACCATGGTTTATAATCTATATGAGAAACACCTCACTTTAAAATGTCCAGAAAACAATTAAATGTGCATACCTTATAACAAGACCAGAAAGAAAGTTGGGAAATAGAATAAGACCTGGAAATTAAATCCATACATGGCATCACCAGGCCTCCTCAACCTATGAAACATTTTTGATAGACTCACAGGAAACCTAAAGTTTCTCCAATTCATTAATGTGGGGCTGATTCACCCAAGGAATTTATAAGTGAAAATCTGTAAGTTAAAGACACTGGTTACTCTTTGTTAACAGAGATGAGGAACTAAATTTAAATTAGGAGTGGGGGTGGAGGTAGGGTGGTCAGGGAGAATTGATATTGGTACTGAAGAGGTTGCCAGGGACCAGGCATTATCATGCTGGATATATTGCTATTAAAATTTTATGACTCATTTCTACCATTCTGCATAAAGATTTTATTCACTGCATCTTCTTATGTGACTTTAAATGAAACACTGAAGGTAAGAAGAAATGTGAGTTGGAAGTGGGATAGACAACAAGCAAACTATGAAATCTGACTATAAGACAATAGACATGAGCCCTAAATGAAGGTATTAATCCAATACCACCTATGAAGCTGTAAATGATGACTTGCATTTTGGTGTTGGGTAGTATGCATTATAATAGATAGGAATATTTAGCCTAATTTATTCCAGTTCCCAGTTAAACTAGGAGTTAGGTAGAAAAGACACAAATTAAGTTACAGAGAAAATCATCAGTAATCTGCTTTTCTTCTTCTTTATATGTGGAGTATTTCCATCCCAATGCAAACATTTATTAAGCTATTTATGCCTTTGTTAAAAAAATTCCTAAAATACATATGAATCAAATAGAAAAACGTGGTTAACTTTCATTTTTAGAGTACTTGGGTTCCAACACTCATTTTAACCAATCTGTTCTTTGTTCACTGCCAGTTTTCAAGAAAATAGCATAGATGTGTGAAAGTCAGAGATGTTCACATTTAAAATACCAGATACATGCTTGCAAGCAGTGACAAACAAAATAGAACTTTTAAGTAATCTTATTTATAGTAATATAGTGATAATAATATAATGTTAAGAAAATTAAAGATTGAATTATGGTATTTAAAAGAGAGATGCTTTTTCTCCAACTAAACTCTAAGTTTCTTGAGGGCAGGGACTGCATTTATTTCCCCGCATAGGACAAAATAGAGAAAAAATCACAAGGCATGCGATAATTAAATATTTTTGGATTGATTCATCAAAGATTTATCCATAATAACAAACCAAAACTTGATTCAAATATGGATTGGACCAGAAGGCCTTTTGCATTGTTTTAGAAAGCATAGCTTGAGTTCATTGTAAGCATACCAATTATTTAATTTAGCCTCTAACCTCTAGTTTCCTTCAGTCATGAGGATTTCTAAATCAGCAGGTTAATTGAAAAAAAGAAAGCTTTTAAACACTAACATTATAAAATGCCCTAACTTTGGAAAACCACAAGGAAGGAAAGGTAATATAATAGAAAGACTGACAGAGAACTGCTAAAGGTAGATGAAAAGAACGCAAAGAAGAGACGTATGATGTAAGCACTTTGCGTCCCAAAATTATAAGAGGTTTAGAGGATCACTAATTTAGAAGAGGAAAGGGCATTCAAATCTGCTGAGTCCAACTCTCCCATTTAAGAGATGAGGAAACTGAGTCCCAGAGAGAGAAAGAAGAGAAAAAAGCATTTATTAAGTACCATCCTTAAAGTAATCCTGGGAGGTAGGTACTGTCATTATCTTCGTTTCATTGTTGTGGAAACTACCCAGGTTCAAACAATTCACAAATTTTGGAGACTAGACAGGAATTTAGGACTTTTCAAATACAAGTCCTGTGTTTCATCCATAGTTCTTCCCACCTGCTCCACTCTGTTACATTCGTTGATAGTCTGGCATGCACCCTAGTGTTTTTGGAGAGCAGATTTCAAAGCATTCATAGAAAGGATTGGTAGGACTCTAAGCACTAAGGATAGATTAAAGGATCATGTAGCCAGGGCAAGGTTTATCACCAGATCTTTTTGGCTCCTAATCCGCTTTGCTGGTTGTACCCCTGTTTGATATAACTGTGAAACAAATGTGGTTTTCTTCCTCCTCCTTGAGTACTTATGTTTTCAGTGATATACCCCTCAACCCACTTGACAAGATCCTGTATACTTCTCTTCCTCCTCCTTGAGTACTTATGTTTTCAATGATCTACCCCTCAACCCACTTGACAAGATCCTGTATACTTCTCTTCCTCCTCCTTGAGTACTTATGTTTTCAATGATCTACCCCTCAACCCACTTGACAAGATCCTGTATAGTTTGGCCAGTCTTCCCTCAATGCCCTCGTGATACCAACTTCCACAGAGCATATGATTTCATTAATCTACATTATTGAAACTTTGGGCAGCTAGGTGACACAGTGGATAGAATGCTGGTGGAGGAATACCTGAGTTGCTTGTGTGACTCTCTGCAAATCACTTAACCCTCTTAACCCTCAGTTCCTCACCTGTAAGGTGATCTGGAGAAGGAAATGGCAAACTACTTCAGTGTCTTTGCCAAGAAAACCACAAATAGAGTCACAAAGAGTCTGAAACAACTGAGCAACAATGAAAATTAAAATTCCTGTATCATCCTTCAGGATCCAAGGTATCAGTTATCCAATCTTATAAGCCAATTTGAGCTCATATTCTACTACTCTCGAAGACTTATTCTATTTCTTTGATGTTAATATTTTCCATCAAAAACAGTGGAAGAATCAGTGAGGAGAAATCTAATTCTCATTGGAAAGGAGGACTGGTTTCTGCAGTCTACGTGATGGAAACTTAGGTAGAAACTGAATATCTCACTTTAGAATTTTTGATAGGCAGGCTGAAGAAAGCTGAGCCTTCTCAGATAGTCTAATATGTGTCCTCATGCTTTGGCAGAGCAGATTTCAAAGGGGTCAAAGGAAGGGTTGGTAGGATTCTTAAGAATTAAAATACTTTGGAAAAACCCAGGGGGATATGAAGTTCTCAATAATAAAATTGTAAAAAAATAGAAAAAAAATTTTTGACTAGAAGAAAAAAAAAGAAATTGTCTAAAGGGATTTTTGTGAATATACAAGGAACATATAAAATTTGATTAAAATTTTTTAAAAAACATATACATAACTGGGCATGGTAGCACACAGCTGTTACCCCTGCAACCAGGAAGCATGTGGATACACAAAATGGAGTTTTGTATTGCCAAAATACTGAAGTTTATAGGGTGTTCATGCTAAGGCCAGTACCCATATAGCAAGCACCCTGAGGCCTACGGAAAGCAAACCAGTGTAAGTCCATAATGTAGTAGGCCATAGCTGTTGTCTCAAATAGCAGCTGGGCCTAGGTGAGAAAGGGAGACCAGTCTCCAAAAAGAATAAAAGACATATGGAATATGAAAACATTGGCAGTTAATTAATAATAGTATCGGAAATGCTAAATTTCCTATTAACTTCAACCTGGTGAAGAAAAATAAAGACTATAAGGAAAGACATTTTATGTGTTAACTGTTTCAGGGGAAGAGAAGCATCAAAGAAAATTTAGGACCATTCCTTCTTATAAACAAGTAAAGGAATGATTAGACATAGACCCAATTCATTTCAATAAATTTTTAAGTGTCTACTCTGTGTCAGGTATTGTGTAATACTTAGGAATAAAGAGACAAAAAATGAAAAAAGGCCCTGCTCTCAAAATGCTTATATTCTATAGCCCTCGCTCTCAAGAAGCTTGAATACTTCTTGCTAAAGGTAAATACCTTCTCCTCTACAGTAGTTCATTTGATTAAAGTTAATCATGACAGGTTATAAAATGGAATGAAAAGAAAACTAGCCTGGGAATAAAGCAGGCCTAGATTGAAGTCCTGACTCTGCCTCTAACTAATAGAATAACTGGTAGAAAATATCAATCTTCTTTGGAATCAGTTTCCTTCTATATAAATTAGATGATTGGATTAATATTTCTAAGATCTTTTGCAAGTCTATAGTTCCACGATTATAAAACAGGAATTTTAGAGAAAATGGATCTTGTTTTGAATATTGAAGGGAGTGGGGGAAATCAGTTCATGAAAATGTAGTGAGAATACATTCTAGCTGTCCAGAAAGGAAATGAGTAAAAATATTATATCAACACAGAGGAGGTATGGAAGACTGTAAGTAAATCAGCAAAGAGTAAAAGGCAAGAATTGAGAAATGTAAAACCATTAAAATATTTGGAGTAGGGAGTAGACACTGAGGTAATAAAGTCTGTTGAATACAAAGCTAAAGTCAATGAACAACCACTGTAGATTATCGAGTTGGAAATGGATGATGAAGATGGTCCAGGAAATTCTAGGATTAGTGCAGAGAATAAATTTTAGAGGTAAAAGGATTGGATTCAAAAAAGTCCAGCTAAGAGATTACAGAAGTAATGCAGATTTGTTATAATAATGGCCTGAGAAATGTAAAGTAAGAGTTGAATTTAAAAAGCACTTGGGAGAAAAAAAATCTGCAGGATTTGACTAGGGGAATTAGGCAAAAGCAATGATAATAATTTCAAGTATGTGAACCTGGACGATTAGGAGAATGGCAGTTCACAGTATGCACTCCTTAAGGTCAGGAAGGAGAATGTCTGTATTCTTTTTTGACATTCTTTAGCACAGAATGTTACATGCGAAAAACAGGTTATCCCCTTCTATATGTTTTCTTTGATGTATATGGGGCTGACCTTTCACTGACCTAGATGTATGGCCCAGAAAACTCTAAATGCCAGAAGCACAAAATGGTGTTTGAGGGGTGTGTGTGTGTGTGTGTGTGTGTGTGTGTGTGTGTGTGTGTGTGTTTCTGAATTTCTTCTTGTGGCAACTGCTTAAGTTTATCAGACCTGTCCTCTTCAGGAGTTCCTCTTGTGTGGGGCCTTTCCCTGAGAGTTTGCAGTTGTGTGGTTAGCTAATGAGGTGGACACAGAATATTACAGGCAGAGCCAAAAAATGTTTAACTAGAGAGCCAAGTGATGTTTTGTTTGTGCCAAAAAGATATGCATTTTCCACATCATATAATTTTTAAAGCCTGACTTAGGATTTAAATAAATATTATTTTTTGTCTATGCATCCTTGTCATTGATGTGAAGTCATACAATGTATACATATTTCCATGTATGTTCCACACTATTCAGTAGCATTTTTATTTCATTCAGTATTTGCAAAGTGACTTACTGTCTTTATTAGATATTAAACAAATCACATGTGAGCTCTACATAATCATTCCCTTAGTATGAATGGGGAATATGTAGACACTTAATGGATTGGAATTTGCCTGTGACCAATTATGTCTAGTGGAAAATGTAGAAGAAATCAGATGGATTTCAGTTAATAGCATAACTCATACATGTCAAATCCATTAAATAAATATTATTGAGTCTCAAACTAAATCTGTCAAAGCATATAAAGGGATAGAATAATGTGTATTTTTCTAATCTACCCTGTGCTCACTTCTACTGCTTAATCCATAAGCAGCATTTCTAATTTTAAAGTCATTCAGTTGAACTAAATCGTGACAGGTAAAAAAAAATATGGAAAGCATATGTCCTAGGTTTTTGACATCCCAATATACTTGAGAATTTAGGTCAAGTTTAACAAATATTGGCAAAATGGAGATTTGCAAAACTGAGTAGGCTAAAATGCCTATTTGAATAGCCAAGGGTCAACTCTTGTTCCCAAACTCATTCTTTCTGTCAGTTCAACGAACATAAATAAAGTAACTTGCATATGTTGAAAACACTGGAATAAGTATCTTGAGATACGAATATAAAGAGACAAATGAAAATAGTCCTTGCCTTCAATGGGCATATATCCTTCCATTAGATATAGCATATCCTTCAAAAATTATGCTCAAATTCTCAATTTGGATGTCCCCTCCAATGTGGATCCTAACTCATTCAAGGCTTCCCATGCTCAGTCAGTCTACCAACAAACACCCATGAAGTGATGATGATCAGGCAAGCACTGCACTACCTAATGGGAAGACAAATGTAAAGAAGAAAAGCATCCTAACTCAAAAAAAGCTTTAATTCTATCAATGCAACAAGTGCAAACGTTAGTATTTACAGAATAAATTTTAAGTAGAAGAAAATAAAATAATGAATAAAAATAAATACAAGAGGGCAATAATAGAGACAACTGAGTGGCTTGGTGGATAAATCACTGGATTTAGAATCAGAAAAAAAATCTGAGTTCAAATCCTATTCCTGGCACTTGTTACCTGTGTAATAATGAACAAGACAATTATTCCATATTGACCTCAGTTTTCTCATCTGTAAAATGAAGATAATAGCACCTATTTCCCATGGTTGTTGTGAGGATTATATGGAATAACAAATGTAAAAGTATTTTGCAAACCTTAAAACATTGTATAAGTGTTAACTACAATATGATAATGCATAAAAAGTGGAAGTTGAGCTGTGTCTTGAAGGAATGGAGGGATATTAGACTTTGGAAGTGAATATGGGGGTGTATTATTGAGCTGGAGGATGGCCATGCTAAAGCTTAGACACTGGATATGGAATATGGTGTATAAAGTACAGAAAGAAGGCCAGTATGACTAAAGTAGAGAGTGAAGGAAGAGACACTATGTATAGTTCCATGTAAAAGGTAGTTTGGGTCAGGTCTTGGTGGTCTTTAAGAGTTACAGAAAAATTTCTATTTTAGCTGACAGGAAATAGGGAGCCACTGTAGTTTACTGAGTAGGGAAGTGACCTGGTCAGATTACACTTAAGGAAAATCACTTTGGTTGGTATATGGAGGACAGACTAGAGTGGAAAGAGACTTAATACAAGGAGATTAATTAGAAGGTTATTGCAATAGTCTAGGCAAGAATGAAGAAGGGCTTGAATTAGAGCGATGTTTGTACAAGTAGAGAATAAGGGTTGGATGTGAAAGATGTAGAGATAAAAATGGTAAGATTTGTCATCTGATTAGATACGTGAAATGGGGGAGAATGAGGAGTAAATGATAATGACAAAGTTTTGAACATGATTGACTAGAAGAATGGTAATACCTTCAACAGAAATTGAAATATTTACAAGTGAAATGAGTTTGGAGGACAAAATAATGAATTCTATTTTGTACATGTTGACCTTGAGAGATTTTCAGTACCTGAAACATCCGTTAGGTAGTTTAGTTAGTAAGTTAGAACTGAAGCTCAGGGAGAGATGAGGGCTGGATATTTTATGTCTGTAAGTCATCTGCAAAGAAATAACTAAATGCATGGAAGTTGATGAAATCAGAGAAAGAGAGAAACAGACCTATACAGATGAAGAGGCAGGAAGACAAAAACAGAGAAAAGATATGGGGACTCAAGAGAGAACCTTGAGGAATACCCAAAGACATGATTTAGAAAAGAAAACTGAGGAATGGCCAGACAAATGGAAAGAGAAGAAAGGGAAGGAAATGTTGCTACCAAAGCTCTGAGGGGAGAGGCAATCTAGCAAAAGAAGATGTTTGACCATATCAAATGGATCAGAGAGATCAAGGATGAAGACTAAGAAAAAAAAGCATCAGATTTGACAATTAAGGTAATTAATAACTTTTTGAGACTCATTCATATTCTTGATTACGTTTGCTCCAGGAAGTCCAGTCAATATGTTAAAGGGCTTCCTAATTTTCTTTTTTGTTGTGCTCACTCATTTTTCAGTTGTGTGTGATTCTTTGTGACCCCATTTATGGTTACTTGGAGTGGTTTGTCATTTCCTTCCCCTGCTCATTTTACAGATGGGGAAACTGAGACAAGTAGTGGTATGGAGTGGTTTGTAATTTTCTTCCCCTGCTCATTTTACAGATGGGGAAACTGAGGCAAATAGTGTTAAATGACTTGCTTAGAGTCAAATAACCAGTGAGCGTCTGAGGTCAGACCTGAACTCAGGAAGATGAGTCCTCCTGACTCCAGGCCTGGCACTCTGTGCCCTGTACCACCTGCTGCCCAGGAGATAAATAAGAATTATGAAAAAATTGCAGAAAGAGAATGTACTAACATCTGGAAATCAGTGTAGACTTCATAAAGGAGGTGGAATCTGAGCTGAGTCTTAAAGGAAGATGTTATGTTTTGCATCATTGATTGCAAACTACTTTTATTATAATTTGTTTGGAAAATCATAGTTACTGATTTGAGCAAAGTGAGGTAGAAATCATCATTTAGTCCTGTATTTAAGAAATAACAGTTTGAAATAACCTAAATTCATTTTTAACATTAGTATGTTTCCTTTCTGTGCTTATGAGATCTTTTATGTGCTTCTTCAAAAAAAGAAAAAAAACATTAATTTTTTATATATTCAGAAAGTTGAATACTAAATTGGGAGATGCAGAGTTACAAAGAATAAGTTCAGCACTATTTGGCATTTAACTCATATGAAAATAGACTATTTAATGCCAGCATAAGTTAGTACAATCATAAATATTAATGGATATCTATACCTGAAAAATCAAGATGAACAAACACAGAAAGTAAAATATGTCAAATGAAGTATGAAATAGGAGCTATAAAATAAAGTGCTACAGGAAAAGGAGATGACACTTGGGGTGATCAAAATATAGAGCATTTACTTCTGGTCAGAAGGAATTGTTGATGAGAATTGTTACCTTGGAGGACTAATGTATCACCAGTGAAAAAGAAAAACAAAAGGAAAAAAGGAGATATGCTATTGTAACTAAAAGAGGAAAAGAGGGGAGAGAGAGAGAGAGAGAGAGAGAGAGAGAGAGACAGAGAGAGAGAGAGAGAGAGAGGGAGGGAGAGAGAGAGAGAAAGGGAGGAGCAAACAGGTAGAGATATACAGTGAGAAGGAGAGCAATAAGATTAAGCGGTAAGAAAACATTCTTCAGCAGGAAAAAAATGAAGAAGCATTTTCTAAATGACATCCATATTCATAATATGATTACAAAATATTTTTAGTATCATACCATTTTTCATATCAGAATATGCAGTTACAAATATATAATGCTATATCAAAGCATCCCCTAGAATTTTGCAAGACAGAATCTGTTAAATAATGCAACATATACAACAGCTGAAGCATACTATACCATGTAAAAAAATCAACTGTGAAATGAATCCTAGACAATAGAGTAATTCCAGTAGAAAAGGAAAAAGCAGTGGGATATGTTGAGAAATGAGGCATTGTGGTATCATTGAAAATTCACTAACACTGAAGTTAAAGGATGGAAGTTCAAATACCCTGCCCTGATGCTCATTCTCTGAGTGACCCCAGGTAGGGCATTTATCCTCACTAGGTTCTAAGTTTTCCCATCTATAAAATGAAGGTATTGGGACTTGATTGCCTCTGAAGTCCCTTTGAGCTCTAGGTCTATCTTACCCTCTCTAATCTATTATATAACTACTGATCTCTAGCCTAGAACAAACCAAACCCACCTGATCTGTTCCAGTTCACAGAAATAATCTGTCTACCAACAGACCTCTCATATTTCTTTGTCTACATTTCTCAATTTAGTCCAACAAATGTTTTTTATGAATCTACTGTTCCCAAGGTGAGAGGCAAAGAGGCATGGTGGATAAAGAGACCAGTTTCAGAGTCATCAAGACATTGCTTCAAGTCCTGTTTCTTACACATACTACCTATATGTCACTTGATTTTTAAGTGTCCCATGCAACTCTCTAAACAAGTAGAGGGGGCAGAGCCAAGATGGCAGAGTGTGAGCACGAACTCACCTAAGCTCTGCCACAAATTCCTTCACATATCTCTAAAAAGAGAATCTGTACAAATTTTAGAGTGGCAGAATCCATTAGGAGATAGTGTATGGCAGATTCCCAGCCCAGGAGAGTGAGGAGGGTTGATGGGAAGGATCTATTACATGGTGCTAGGGTAGTAGAGCAGGCTGTAGCAGTGCAGGCCTCACCAAAGTAAACCTGAGCAGGAATCTCCAGGTAGACTGGAGGAATCAGAAGCAGGACTGAGGATTCTAAAACCTATAAGCACAGGACAGGAGTCCAGTGGAACTGAGTGAGAGAGAAGCACCCGATTCCAGGAAACAGCAGCAGCTTCTCCTAAGACTATCAGTCTGCAGTTTAAAGGTTTGTGAGTCACCAACTTGAACCTCTGGGTGTCAAAATTGTAGAGTGATCTGTAAGTGTTCCTACCATTCCCTTGTTGACCTTCAAAAACCTGAAGAATATTTCCCCAGGAAAAATCCAGAAATAGTGGGATCAGTCAAAGGAGTAACAATCTCTCAGCAGCTGGAGAGGCTAGGAAAATCATCAAAGAGAATCTCACTTGCTGTGGTTGAAGGGAAGTAGTACAGGACTGGAGCTGTTCCAGACAACCCCACCTCAGGGAACCAGGAGGAGATCCTGAGCCCCAGCAGAGTAGAGCTCATAAACACCAACACCAGGACCCCAGGTATGCCTTAGCACAACCAGGGGAATCAGGAAGACACCAGTGCAAATGGAGGTTCACCAAGCACTGAGCCAGCCAGTGCTCTAGCTCAGTGGAGGAGATCTCCTCGGGCCAGACCCATACCTCACACAGCAAGCTTCAGGGTAACTCCAGGGAAGCTCAGAAAAAACTTCACCTGATCTTTGCCTTGGCACACCAGTCAGTTCACCACCAGGTAAGCTGCAGCACTCTAGTTTCTAGCTGGAAGAACCAGAGGCCACAATACACAAAGCCTCAAGGTCTCTGCATAAGAACCATGAAGCAGAGCCCCCTGAGCTCCAGAAGCAGAGATCCATTTTAAAATTCAGGAAAAAGGCAATTGTCATGAGCAAGAAACAAACCAGAAAAGATAAGACCATAGACACTTACTATGAAGACAAAGACCAAAATACAAGTACGGAAGAGGTCAGCATTGATGCTATATTCACATCTGAAACCTCAGAAAGGAATGTGAACTAGTCTCAGGACCAAAGAGCATTCTTGGAAGAGCTCAAGAAAGATGTCAAAAGCCAAATTAGTGAGGTACAAAAAAACTGGCCAATGATTTGAAAAATATGAAAGAAGAATTCACAGAAGAATTTAAAAGGAAAATTGGGCAAATTTCAAAACCTAACTGGAATGATTGCACAAATGGAAAAAGAGATGCAAAAGTTAACTGAAGAAAACCATCTACTAAAAATTAAAAGTGGGCAAGTGAAAACTAATGATTCTGTGAGATATCAAGAATCAGGCAAACAGAATCTAAAGAATGAAAAAATAGAAGAAAATGTAAAATAGCTCAATGGCAATGGGATGAAGTCTCCCACAAAACAGAGGTGCATAGCAGAATGGATTAACAAACATAATCCAACAGTATGTTATTGGATTTGAAACAGGGGTATACACACAGGGTAAAGGTAAAAGGTTAGAGCAGAGTATATTATGCTACAGCTATTGTAAAAAAAAAAACAAAAAAAACAAAAAAAAAAAACATCCGGCATAGCAATCCTAATTTCAGACAAAGCAAAACCAGAAATAGATTTAATAAAAGGAGATAAGGAAGGAAAATGTATCCTGCTAAAAGGCACCATAGACATTGAAGCAATATCATTATTAAATATATATGTACCATGTAGTATAGTATACACATTCTTAGAGGAAAAGTTAAGGGAGTTACAGGAGGAAATAGACAGTAAAACTATACTAGTGAGAGACCTCAATCTCCCCCTCTCTGACTCATAAATCTAAACTCAAAATAAACAAGAAAGAAGTTAAGGTGGTGAATAGAACTCTGGATAATGCAGATATAATAGATCTATGGAGAAAATTGAATGGGAATAGAAAATAATATACCTCTTTCTCAGCAGTACATGGGACATATACAACAATTTACCATGTACTAGGGCATAAAATCCTCAAAATCCAGTGCAGAAAGGCAAAGTTAGTAAATTCATACTCCTGAGATCATAGTGCAAAAAAATTATGTGTAATAAAAGGCCATGGAAAAATAGACCAAATATTAATTGGAAACTAAGTAATCTAATTCTAAGGAATGAGTTAAACAACAAATTATAGAAACAATCAACAACTTCATTCAAGAGAATGATAATAATGAGACAGCCCAGCATATCTTATATCTTGCAAAAGCAGTTCTTAGGGGAAGTTTTATATCTTTGAATGCCTACATGAATAAAATAGAGAAAGAGGAGATCAATGAATTGGGTATGCAGCTGAAAAAGCTAGAAAAAGAACAAATTGAAAATCCCCATGTAAATACCCAATTAGAAATACTGAAAACCAAAAGAGAGATTAACAAAATTGAAATTAAGACAACTATTGAACTAATAAATAAAACTGAGTTGGTTCTATGAAACAAACAATAAAATTGATAAATATTTGGTTAATTTGATTTTCAAAAATAAAGAAGAAAACCAAATTAACAATATCAAAAAAGAAAAGGGTGACCTCACCTGCAATGAGGAGAAAATTAAAACAATAATTAGAAATTACTTTGCCCAACTGTATGCCCACAAATTTGACAATCTAAGTGAAATGGATGAATGTTTAAAAAAATATAAATTGCCCAGATTAATGGAAGAGGAAGTTAAACACTTAAATAACTCCATCTCAGAAAAAGAAATTGAACAAGACATCAATGAACTACCTAGGGAAAAATCTCCAGAACCAGATGAATTTACAAGTAAACTCTACTAAACATTAAAAGAATAGTTAATTTCAATCCTTTATAGACTATTTGGGAAAATTGGGAAAATTCTTTTTATGATACAAATATGGTTCTGATACCTAAACCAGAAAGAGCCAAATCAGAGAAAGGAAATTATAGACAAATTCTTCTAATGAATATAGATGCAAGAATTTTAAATAAGGTATTAGCAAGAAGAATACAGCAAAATATCATGAGAATAATACATTAGGATCAGATAGGATTTATACTGTGAATGGAGGACTGGTTCAATATTAGGAAAACTATCAGCATTATTGATCATATCAACAACAAAACTAACAGAAACCATATGAGTATCTCAATAGATGCAGAAAATGCTTTTGACAAAAATATAACCCCTGTTCCTATTGAAAATACTGGAAGGCATAGGAATAAATGGAGCCTTCCTTAAAATAATAAACAGTATCTACCTAAAAAACATCTGCAAGCATTATATGCAGTGTGGAGAAGCCAGATGAATTTCCAATAAAATCAGAGCTGAAACAAGGATATCCATTATCACCAATGTTATTCAATATCATACTAGAAATGTTAGCTTTAGCAATAATAGAAGAAGAAGAAATTGAAGGAATTAGAAAAGGCAAAGAGGAAACTAAGTTATCACTTTTTACAGATGATATAATGATATCTTTAGAGAATCCTAAAATATCAAGTAAAAAAAGACTATGTGAAATAATAAACAACTTTGGCAAAGTTGTAGATTAAAAAATAAACTCATTTGCATTCCTACATATTACTAACATTCCAAAAGAAAATGTCAGAAAGAGAAATCTGACTTAAAGCTATGATAGGCACTATAAAATATCTGGGAGCCTACCTGCCTACACAAGCCCAGGGACTATATGAACACAATCACAAACACTTTTCACACAAATAAAGTCAGATGTATGTAATGGGAAAATATCAGTTGCTCATGGGTAGGCAGAGCTAATATAATAAAAAGCAATTCTACCTAAACTAAATCACTTATTCAGTGCCATGCCAATCAAACTACCAGAAAATTATTTTCTAGAGCTAGAAAAAGTAATATCAAAATTCAGCTGGAAGAACTAAAGTCCAGAATACTAAGGGAATTAATGAATAGTAATGCTGGGGAAGGTGTCCCAGTCCTACCATATCTCAAATTGAATTGTAAAGTAGCAATCATCAAAACCACTTAGTACTGGACAAGAAATAGAGGGGTAGATGAGTGGAATAGGTTAGGTACTCAGGACACAGTGATCAATGAATATAGCAATCTACAGCTTGATAAATGCAAGGATACCAGTTTCTGGGATAAGAACTCACTGTTTGACAACTGCTGGGAAAAATAGATAACAATGTGGAGGAAACTGGGCCTAGACAAATACTTGACACCATATATGAGAATGAAGTCCAAAAGGATACATGATTCAGGTATGAAGGCTGATACTATAAACAAGTTATGGGAGCAGGGAGTAGTGTATTTGTCAGATTTATGGAGAAATTTATAACCAAACAAATTTGGTTATAAAACATTTTAAAGTGCAAAATAGATAATTTGGATTACAATAAATTGAAAAGTTTTTGCAAAAACAAACCCAATGCAAACAAGATTAGCAGGGACACAGAAAATTGGGGAAGGATTAATATTTGTGATAAAGACCTCATTTTTAAAATATATAGAGAACTGGGTCAAATTTACAAGAATACAAATCATTCCCCAATTGATAAATGCTCAAAGGAGCTCAAAGGAGCTCAAAGGAACAGGGAGTTTTCACAGGAAGAAATTAAAGCTATCTATAGCCATATGAAAAAATGCTCTAAATCATTACTGATTGGAGAAATGCAAATCAAAACAACTCTGAGGTACCACATCACACCTATCAGATTGACTAACAAGATGAAACAGGATGATGATAAATGTTGGAGAAGATGTGGGAGAGTTGGAACACTATTTCATTGTTGGTGAAGCTGTAAACTGATCCACCCATTCTGGAGAGCAATTTGGATCTATGCCCAAAGCAATATTGCCTCTAGGACTGTATCCCTAAGAGATCATAAAAATGGGCAAGGGTACCACATGTACAAAAATATTTATAGCAGCTCTCTTTGTGGTGACCAAGAATTGGGAACTCCAGGGGATGCTCATCAATTGAGGAATGACTGAACAAGTTGTGGTATATGGATGTAATGGAATAGTATTGCACTATTAGACATGATGAATGGAAAGACTTCAGAGAGATCTAAAAGGACTTTTATGAACTGATGCTGATTGAAATGAGCAGAACCAGGGAACATTGAACACGTTAAGAGCCACAGTATGTGAAGACTGTTTCTGGTAGACCCAGCCCTTCACAGCAATTCAAGGACCCAAAATATTTTCAAAGGGCTTTTGTTGCAAAATGCCATCCATATCCAGAGAAAGAACTATGGTATCAGAATACAGAATGAAGCAGAATATTTTTTCTTGTGTTATGTTTTGGTTTGCTTTGATTTTTCTCATGGTTTCTTCCATTAATTTTAATTCTTCTCTGCAACATGACTAATGTGAAAATGTGATCAAGAAGAATGTATGTGTAGAACCCATATAAGATTGCCTGCCATCTTGGGAGGGAGGGGTTAAGAATGGGGAGAATGTTTAAGACGTGTGGAAGTGATTGTTGAAAACCAAAACCAAATTAATTTATACAAATAGAAAAAGAAAACTAAGTAGCATCAGCAGAGGGAGTTTACATGCTAGCAGCTCCTCAAAGTGGTGAAATCACAGGTCAAATTGATTGACTTGTAAAACAGAAACTTTATCTCTGTGTTAAATCTTGGGAATATGAAGATAAAAAGGAAATGGCTTCTGATTTCAACGAGTTTATTCAGAAGCAACAAAAAGCAAACAATATTGCTAGCTGCTAAAGACAGAAAGATGAAAAATTAAAGTCTTTTCTTCAAGTATCTGGCAATTTACAAATGGGTAAATGATGTGTGCACAGATAATTAATATGGGTGCAGAATAATAGGGTAAAAAGAGAGGTATCCCACCCCCAAGGAAAAACAAAACAAACAATACAATAAAATAAAATAAAATACAACAAATATAAAGCACCTACTATATGCTTGTTGTGCTAAGAATTAGGGATACAAAAAAGAAAAAGATAGTGCCTGCCCCCAAAGAACTTACTGTCTAATGGGAGAAGGTAGGATACAAAAGGAAACTGAAAAGTAAGTGGAGCAGTGGAAGGGTAGTCTAGGTGATGATGAAATCCAAATCAAGTAGTATAGCTAAGAGTTGGCTAAATTTTTGGGCTTTGGGGGAATCTTTGAAAGGAATTTTTTTTTGCTCTGCCCTTCAGCTCTCCAATAAGAGGTTTAGAAGCAACTGAGAATAGGCATGAGCTAGTTATAAGTACTAAAATTGAAACAATCTTAGTGATCATGTGTTTCTTGATAATGAAACTTTTCAGATGACAGGACTTAGAGGAGGAAGATGGTAAAATTTAAACTCAGAAGTGCTACTGAAGGGAAATGAAATAAACCAAATCCTGTAGGAAAATATGAGCAGAGAAAGAGGGAGAAAGTAGTATACTTCAATCTGTATTCAGATTCCATAGTTCTTTCTCTGGATGTGGATAGCATTTTCCATCATGAGTCTTTTGGAATTATATTAGATTGTATTGTTGAAAAAAGTCAAGTCCATCAAAATTGCTTATCCTATAATCTTGATGTTACTGCGTACAATGTTCTCCTGGTTCTGCTCACTTCACTCAGCATCTATTTATGGAAGTCTTTCCGGGTTTTTGTGAGGTGCATCTGTTCATCATTTATTATGGAACAACAGTATTCCATTACATTCATATACTACAACTTGTTCAACTATTCCCCAAATTATGGGCATCCCCTCATTTTCCAGTTCTTGGGCACTGCAATAGAGCTTATATTAACATTTTTCTACATGTGGGTCCTTTTACTACTTTTATGATGTCTTTGGGATACAACTCTAGTATTGCTAAGTTAAAGGGTATACAATTTTATAGCCCTTTGGGCATAGTTCCAAATTGCTCTCTAGAATGTTTGGATCAGGTTACAAATCCACCAACCCTGTATTACTGTTCTAATTTTTCCACATCTTTCCTAACATTTATCATTTTGTTTTGTTAGTCAATCTGCTAGGTGTGGTACCTCCAATTTATGAATTTTCATTAGTTTTCTCCAATATCTGGGATGCTCTTCCTCCTCACTTCTAACTCCTAGATGCCCTGTTTTTACTCAGTTATTAACAAAAATCTCACCTTCTCCATGAAGCTTTTCCAAATCTCCATTAATGCAATGGTTCCTTCCCTAAAAGATTATCTACTCTTTATCCAGACCATAACTTATACAGTGTGACTTGCATGTTATCTTCCACATTAGAGAATGAGTTCCTTGAGAGTAGGTACTGTATTTTTTAATTCTCTTTGTTACTTTATCCCCAAAGTTTAGCATATACTACATAGTAGGAACCTAAGAAATGCTTGTTGACTTGATTTGTCTCACTGCCCTCAGAAATTCTAAATTGCAGTTCAGATTTTATCTTCATTTGTGAAGTGAATTCCTCGTCAAGAACTCCCCACTGTGATGTAAGCACAGATCTTGTAAAGAAAAATGTATAGCTCATAGGGAATCATAGACTGACTGTAGAATGCCCTCTTGGTATTTTATATCACGTACTTAAAAACTCTTTAGTCATCACCAAGGCAAAATTTCTTTTTTTATATTAATGACTTGACAAAATGTCATTTAGTGGTTACAATTATTTTCTTCTTTATATTTTACCCTTTCATGTCATGTTTTTCCACTAATTTTTGGAGGACTAGAATATCACATATCCCCTATTCACTGATTGAGGGTGGGAAAGCTAGTGGAAACAGAGTCTCTTCCTCTACTACCATCACTCAATAAATATCCCTTTGAAATTCAAATTATCCAAATGTATCACACAATTCTGATCCTGGTATCTATTAACTACCAATCCCTAAATCATTCTTTGTCTTTTCTCAATAGTATGTTCAGTGTTTGTCTCATTGTCTTTCTCTATGGTCCAACTCTTCCCTTTATGCTAGATAATTTCACCACACATACTGATGCTGCCTCATTGTCTCCAACATCCCAATTCTTTAATATAATCAGTTCACCAAACCTATTCTACTCCATCTCATCTATACCTAGAAAAGATTATACTCTTCATAAATGAACAAATGAATGCAGGAACATTAAATAACTATGATGTACAGAGCACATGTACAGAGCTAAACATTGGTAAAACAAAGGGAAAAGTGGAAGCAGGCCCTAGTCTCAAAAACATCACATTCTAATAGCACAGACAATACATGTAGTAGATTTCAACTACAGGTCAGATGGAAGGTTGAATGGTCCTTTGGATGCAGGTGATAATGTGTCTTCCTTTAATAATATTTTCATTCTGATGCTGATTTTGCTGTGACCCACAAATGTTTCATGAACTATCAGTTCTGCTGTAATGCTTGTTTAGAAAATGCACATTTATTCCAACTTAATTGATATATTAGGGGACTGTCTAAATATAACATGAATTTTGCATTTGCTTATGTGTGATTTCATGATCAAGTAAAACTGCATTACAATGACAAGCCGTGCATCAGAGGGATCATGTATAGATGAGTTTGGGAGGGACGTTGTGAAAGAAGGGAAAAGGAGATGTCTGGCTACAACTGGTGGAAAGCGCTGGGGTAGCTATCTTCCTTGACCCAGGATGAAGTAGAAGTTCATCACCAGTAGCCTGGCACTTGGTGATGAATTATTTATTTGGCCACCAGAGCTCAAGAAATAAAAAAAATGCGAAGTGAAACCAATTTCTATGAAGCTGACTTCTGTTTCTGTCATAGAGTGGCTGAGTGGTAGAAAATGCAGTGACAGATTAAAGGATCACAGTTTTTAGACTGTTTATAAAAAATATTTTGGATGTTAGTTCTCTAAATGTCAAAGCAGAGTTCATTCCACGCTGCTGAATATGCTCAGATAAGCACATCCTGGTTCCAATGATCTTTCACACTCAATAACAATGGCCAATTAAGATAAAAGAAGACAGCTCTCTTGGCTATAAATTGTCCATGCATATTCTGACTCTGGATACCTATGAAGAGAGCTGAGGGGGTTGGGTGATGTTCATACCTCCTACATAGTATCCTCACCCCTTGCTACTATTATGGTATAGAGAAAGATCAAGATCAATTTAAAGTCCTTTCAGTAAGAAATCACCATGTTGTGGGGGTTGGGGGCGTATGCCCCAAAGCAATAAGAACTGGAAAAGGCTTCTCTGAGCATGGTTTAAGGTAGCAAGGATACAGGGATGGCCTCTGATGCACTGGCTAAGTGACCAACAAATTGACATGTGTAGAAGAAGTGAATCATATCAATCTTGATATTATTGAGTTAAACCACACACCAAAGCAAGTGGTAATTAAATAGAAAGGTGCCTCCCAGGTTCTTCTTAGAGAATTTTGATAATAGAGTTAGTAGAAGGAGAGAAGTTCTGTAGTGCAGACAACACAATTTTGAGGGTTGAGGGGTTGTATTAATATATTTGAAAGAGAGAAGGGTACGAAACATTTTGAAAAATCACAGGCATAGTTATTAGCAAAAAGGAGGCAACTAAGAAAATATCATTGGCTACTGGCCTAGATGTATACCTATTTTCACATCTCTAAACACTCTTTTTGAAATAATTTTCATATGCATCAAGGATGTCTTATATTAGTTTAATTTTGAGAAGAGAACAGGCAGGACTTTGCAAACAATGCAACTGTCTATATTAGACCTCATCTTTTTTTTAAAGAGTTGACTGAAAAGTATAGAAAGTCTAAAATCCCACTGTGCTTACATTTAGCTTAGCAAAGTACCACTTTAATGATTCTCCTCTAACAAGGTTTCTCCTTTACACATGTCAAAATTACATAAGATCCCTTTGAAAGATGTAATTACAAAGATAACTTTGTTTGGTACTTCTCTTATTATTAATGTCAAATGAAGCATAGAACAGGGAGATGCATGTTTGCCAAAAACATTTGAACTTGTCATGAAGAATATTCAACACAGAGTTCAATGGACAAAGGATTTGCCAGAAATGGGTATGTTTTCCAAATGTTCCATTTGCAGATGACATTATAGTGTTTGCATGAGGCTCTGGAATGTTGCAGAGCTTATTAAATGAGATTTATAATCATTTGAAAGAGTTTAGTCTAACCATCCACATATAGAGAGAAAAAACAAAACATGTATGAAAAGCTATTGTCAGCTGGGTTGGGGATACTGCAGCCTTAAGATCACATGTCACCTTCTAGGTCCTTGAGTGTGGCCTTTTGACTGAGTTGAAGTTTTACAGAATAAATTCTTTTATTAAGGGGGTTTGTTCTGTGAAGTTTGGATTCTACTGAAGGGCTGTACTTGAGGACCTAGAGTGCCACAGGTGGTCTCAAGGCTGCTGGTTCCCTGCCCCTGGTAGACTATGATATGTAGTTCTCTGGAGATAAGATGAGCCTAGAATTGATTAGGGAAAGAGGAATAGGTAGAATTACCTTTGAGATGTTGACTTTGCTTTGGAAATGCCTTTTGCTAATTCCAATACTCTCCCTGAAAAAAAAAAAGCCTTATTTTTAAAAAACAATTTTTTTCAGTGACATAATATGCCACAGAGTTACAAAGCACTACTATTTCTGAAGAGTAAAAGTTTTATATTACCCAGGGAAGTGGAAAGGCACAGAGTAGACATTACAACATATTTAAAAAAAATACAGAAGAGCAGAATTTACTCAATGTGCTGAGAGAGAGATATGGCCAATAAAGGAGATCAATTGGTCATTAAACAAGAACAAGGAATGCTCAATGTACAACTGAGTTCAAGTAGTTCAAGTAGAAGACTCTAAGTAAAGAAGGTCAACTTGGTGTGGAAAATTTATTGGGATAAAACTCACCAAAGAAAATACGGCATAGATGACTCACAATCTGTACAAATGGAGGGAATGTTCACATCATAGAAATCACAGTCAAGTACTGAAATATGCCCTGCTTAACAATACTAGCAGAAGTTTCCAAAGAAGTCATTGCTTCTATAATTTTGTAATAAAAATGAAGTGTCTTTTATTCCATGGACTAAATGTGAAACGTTAGAAATGGTCTTGGTTTATTAGATGAGGAAAAGGATTTGTCCTTTGCCTTCTTCATGACTGGAGTTGTTGTCCAGTACTTTTTTTAGTCATGTTTGACTTTTCGTGACCCTGTTTAGGGTTTTTTGGCAGAGATACTTGCATGATTTTTCACTTCTTTCTACAGCTACTTATACAGATGAGGAAATGAAGCCAAATAGGGATAAGTGACTTGCTTGGAGTCAAACAACTAGTGTTTGAGGTTAGATTTGAACTTAGGTAGACGAGTCTTCCTGATTCCAGGTCCGGCACTCTCTCCACTGCACCCTTCTCTAAGAAAGAAGAAAATGGAGAAGGAAATAATTTCTCTAATAAGAATTTCTAAAGGATATCTTCCTCAGTCAAGATATTCATTCTCCATTCTCCATAAATCTGACAAATACACTAGTCCTTGCTATCCTTTATTTGTTTATAGTATCAGCCTTTATACCTGGATCATGTATCCATGTGGACTTTATTCTTACCTACAGTGTCAGGCATTGGTCCTATGCCCAGTCTGTGATACACCGCTATCCATTTTTCCTAGCAGTTGTTGTCAAACAGTGAGTTCCTATCCCAGAAGCTGGGTTTATCACACTACTGTGTCTTAAGTACCTAATCTATTTCACTGTTCTACTCCTCTATTTCTTAGCCAGTACAAACTGGTTTTGATGATTAGTGCTTAATAATACAATTTGGGCTCTGGTAGGGCTAGGACATCTTCCCTAGCATTACTTTTAATAATTCCCTTATTATTCTGGACATTTTGTTCTTCCACATGAATTTTGATATTAATTTTTCTAGCTCTAGAAAATAATTTTTTGGTAGTTTGGTATGGTACTGATAAGTAAATTAATTTAGGTAGAATTGTCATTTCTATTATGTTAGCTTCTCCTACCCATGAACAACTGATGTTTTTTCAATTAACTTAGATCTGACTTTGTGTGAAAAGTGTTTTGTAATTGTGTTCATATAGTCCCTGCGTTTGTTTTGGTAAGTAGACTCCCAGATATTTTATAGTATCTATGATAGCTTTAAATGGGATTTCTTTTTCTATCTCTTTCTGTTGGGTTTTGTTAGTAATATACAGAAGTGCAGATGATTTATGTGCCTTTATTTTGTTATGGGATGCTGCAATTTTGCCAGAGTTGTTAATTATTTCATGTAGTTTTTACTTTCTTTTACTTGATTCTCTAGGATTCCCTAAAGATATATCATCTGCAAAAAGTGATAACTTAGTTTCTTCTTTGAATATTCTAATTTCTTCCATTTCTTTTTCTTCTCTTATTGATTAAATGAACATTTCTAGTACCATATCGATTAACAGTGGTGATAATGGACATTCTTGTTTCATCCCTGATCTTGTTGAAAATGCATCTGGCTTCTCTCCTTGCATATAATACTTGCTGATGGTTTTAGGTAGATATTGCTTATTATTTTAAGAAAGGCTCCATTTATTCTTATGCTCTCCAATGTTTGCAATAAGAACAGGGTTGTATTTTATCAAAAGCTTTTTCTGCATCTATTGAGATAATCATATGGTTTCTGTTAGTTTTGTTGTTGATATGATCAATAATGCTGATAGTTTTCCTAATATTGAACCAGTCCTGCATTCTTGGTATAAATTCTACCTGATCATAGTGTATTTTTCTCATGGTATGTTGCTGTTAAAATTTTTGCATCTATATTCATTAGAGGAATTGGTCCATAATTTTCTTCCTCTGTTTTGGCTCTTCCTGGTTTAGGTATCAGAACCATATTTGTATCATAAAAAGAATTTGGTAGGATTCCTTTGTTGCCAATTTTCCCAAATAGTCTATGGTACAGGAATTAACTTTTCTTTAAATGTTTGATAGAATTCACCTGTAAATCCATCTGGCCCTGGAGATTTTTCCTAGATAGTTCACTGATGACTTGTTCAATTTCTTTTCCTGAGATGAGGTTATTTAAGTATTCACCTTCCTCTTCCTCTAATCTGGACAATTTATATATTTTTCAAATATTCAAAATTTTCTCTTGTGTTGTCAAATTTGTGGACATAGAGTTGGGCAAAGTAATTTCCAATTATTGTTTTAATTTTTTCCTTTTTGGAGGTGAGTTTACCCTTTTCATTTTTGATGTTGTTAATTTGGTTTTCTTCTTTTTTAAATCAAATTGACCAAAGGTTTATCAATTTTATTGGTTTTTTCATGGAACCAACTCTTAGTTTTATTTATTAGTTCAACAATTTTCTCAATTTTAATTATGGTAATCTTTCTTTTGGTTTTCAGTATTTCTAATATGATATTTACTTGGACATTATCAAGTTGGTTTTTTTCTAACTTTTTTCAGCTGCATGCCCAATTCATCAATCTTCTCTTTCTCTATTTTATCTGTAGGCATGCAATGATATAGCATTTCCCCCATCAACTGCTTTTGCAGCATCCCATAAGCTTTGTTGGGTTATCTCATTATTGTCATTCTCTTGAATGAGGATTGTTTCCATGATTTGTTGGTTTACTCACTCATTCTTTAGAATTAGATTATTTAGTTTCCAATTAATTTATGATCTATCTTTATATGACTTTTTATTGCATATAATTATTATTGCATTATGATCTGAGGAGGATGTATTGACTATCTCTGCTTTTCTGCACTGGATTGTGAGGTTTTTATGACCTAGTACATGATCAATTTTTTTGTATATGTGCCATGTACCTCCAAGGAAAAAGTACATTCCTTTCTGTTCCCATTCTCCACAGATCTATCAAACCTACCATTATCCAGAGTTCTATTCACCTCCTTAACTTCTTTCTTGTTTACTTTGAGGTTAGATTTATCCATTTCAGAGAGTGGGAGGTTGAGGTCCCTCACTAGATTGGTTGTCCTCTCTATTTCTTCCTGTAAGTTCCTTAACTTTTCCTTTACGAATTTGGATGGTATGCCACATGGTGCATATATGTTTACTAATGACATTGCTTCATTGTCTATGGTGACTTTTAGCAGGATACAGTTTCCTCCTTATCTCTTTTGATTAGGTCTATTTCTGCTTTTGCTGTGTTTGAGATTAGGATTGCTACCCCTGCTTTTTTTTTACATCAACTGAAGCATAATATAGTCTGCTCCAAACTTTTGCCTTTACCCTTTGTATGTCTCCCTGTTTCAAATGTGTTTCTTGTGCCCCACTCTTCTGTG
This sequence comes from Bettongia penicillata ogilbyi, assembly GCA_023548195.1. Taxonomy (NCBI): domain Eukaryota; kingdom Metazoa; phylum Chordata; class Mammalia; order Diprotodontia; family Potoroidae; genus Bettongia; species Bettongia penicillata. The sequence goes on from JAJHZJ010000775.1 coordinate 3,205,566, forward strand.
CAGTGATAAGGGCCTTGAAGGCCCTCAAGTTGTCAGGGTATATGTAGAGTCCTGGCCATCATGGTGATTCCTCAGAGAAGGGGGTGGGGATGTAGGCACTGCAGTAAAGTGAATCTATCCAGGAGGGGTTGCGGAGAAAAGGAGCAACTGTTTGTTATTTTTTAAGTCAACCTGCAGTCTACTGGGTTCCTTATATACTGTTTAGTGATTCTGTCTCTATTAATGCCCTTGCCCTTAATGAAGAAACAAAGAAACAAATTTTCATTTTCTGTTTCAGACTAAGATAACTCATCTTTATCTTGGTCTATTCTTTTTGTTCTTTCATAGTACAATATCTCTTTTCCTTTACCCTTTATATATTCCTGTCCATTCTTAGATCACTCCTTTTAGCCCTATGTCTCCTCTGTTTTATTAAAGCAATTCAAATATGAATGTAGTCATTTTTTTATGTTTGTTTTGTTTTGATGGCAGACAAATTCAGAAGTACACAGTCAATATGAATTCTTCTTGGAGACAGAAGTAAAGGTAAAGCAGCAGAAATGATAGTATATTACTGAACAAACAACTTAATTCATTGACTATGGAACATGTGCCCAACATGAGTACCATGGTGAATAGAAAAGAAATATTAAAAAGGCCTTTTGCCTGGTTTTTATTCAGCACACCCTAATTTCCTTGAATATCTTGAGTCACATGACTCTGTATTCACTATAGTATACTCATATGACCATAAAATCTTGAGATGTTGTCAGTTGTCATAGATTTTGAGAACCAAAGTCTGTCTCCCCACATTGATGAGAAGCCAGAGTAGGATTCTGCTCAATTCAGAGAACACCCAAGGACATCACAAAAAATGAAACTGGCTATAACTTTGGAGACAGGAAAAGATTTGTTGCTAAAGTGGAAGTGTTTCCACATACAAATTCTATGTGTAGTCTAATCAGAAAGTGGTTAGAGTAAAGGTTAAAATCAATATCCAGTTAGCTTAAAATATAAAGATGAAAGGCATGACAAGAAAGGACAACAGTGGTTCAGAGTGCCAACCTCTTTGCAAAAAATTATAGAGGAGGAGGATGGCTGATCACAAGCTGTATTATTTCACAATGCAGGGAAGAACAAACACAGATGTGAATACACCAAGTATGCAAGTGGCACACTTGTTATCAGACCCAGCTAATACTGATCAAATTAAATGCAAAAGACAGAGAGACCTGCTAACATTTCTATACGTTTTTTCTTATGTCATCATTACTTCAATACCCAATATATTATGTGAAGAAATGTCATTAATGATAAGAAGCTATACCTAAGCAAATATTTAAAGAAGAAAGCTGTGCTGGAGGCAAAATAGTTAGTAAACAATTTTGAATTGGCATTTATATACTATTCAACCATTTGAAAATTGTTTCATGTGCATTTCTTATTTGATCCATTAGAACGTGAGCTCCTTGAAAGAAAGAACTGCATTTTTTTCTTTTTTTGTGTGTATCTCTGCTTCTTATTAAGGTTCTTTGGGACATCACAAGTGTTTAATAAATAAATGTCTTTTAACTGATTGATCCTCATAAGAATCACATGAGCTGTTAAAATATTGTTATTATCACTTATAAATGAGAAAACTGAGATGAACTGATGACTTACTTGGTTCACAGTTTCTGAGAAAGGATCCAAACCCTGGTGTTACTGGCTCCAAATCCAATATTATAGGCATAACAGGCTGGTGTTGTGAAGCTACCCAAGTGTCACTGTTCAAGCTGTCTTTTTAAAAAAATGTTATTTATGTTTATACAAATTTATAATCTGTCCCTTCTGTCACCCATAATTGAACAATGATCTGAAAAATAAAACCCATACTATAAACATGCACAATTCAGAAGGAAAAAAATTCCTGTATTGATCATGTTCCCCAAAATATGTCTCTTTCTGCATTTTTTAAAGTTCATCATCTCTATGGAAGGTGTTAAGTGATATGTTTCATCTTCTGGAATCATCAGGGCTTACTGTTGCAATAATGAGTATTCTAAAGTCTTTCAATGTTGATTTTCTCTGCAATATAGTTCTGGTCGTATAATTTGTTCTCCCAGATCTGTTCAATTTGTTCAGTATTTGTTTCAAACAATCCATCAGAGTTTCCTTCAAAACTGTCCATTTTGTCATTATGACACTATAATATACCATTATTTTCATGTCCTATAATTTATTTAGTCATTTTCCAATTGGAAAATAGTCTCTAGTTTCCAAATTTTGGCTGCTACAAAAAGAGCAGGAATAAGTGTTTTGTACTCATAGCTTTGAGATGCATGACTCTTAGTGTTACACTGGTGTCAAAGGCATGCATGATTTATTAATTTTTTGGGCATAGTTCCAAGTTATTTTCCAGAATAGCTAGATCAGTTAAGTCAGTGTGCTCTACCTATTTTTTATGCAGTCTTTCCAATATTTGCCAATTCCCCCTCATTTTTGTCAAACTAACTGTTGTGTGGTATAATCTCCAGGTTGCTTGAATTTGAATTTTTCTATTAGTCATCTAGAGCATTTAATATATGGTTGTTGATAGTTTTTATTTTTTACTTTGAAAGCTGACTATTCAACTTTTAACCATTTACATATTGAGAAATGGTTCTTAGTTTATAAATCTGAATCAATTTCTTATGTCTTGTTTATGAGACTTTTATCAGAGAAATTTGCTTTTCCCCAGTTACTTGTCTCCCTTCCAATTTTAATTATATTACATTTGTTTCTGCAAATATTTATAATAAGTTCATGTAATCAAAATTGCCCTTTTAATATTTTGCCACATTTCCCTTTATTTGATTAGTTATAAACTCTTTCCCTACTAATAGATCTAAAAATAATTACTTTCTTGGTCCTCCAATTTGTATATTATTTTTTAAAAAAAGTTTATTCATTTTAACATTCTTTTCTTTTTAAATTTTGAGTTCCCAAATTATTTTCCTCTAACCCACTGCCTTACCCACCCAATGAGAAAGGAAGCTAAATGAGATCATGCAAAGTAAAATCATAAAAAATATATTTCCATGTTACCCATATTGAAAAAAAAGAATGAGAAATAATATTCCAATTTGCACTCAGCTTTCATTAGTTCTCTCTGAGGAGGTATATAGCATTTTTTTCATCATGTGTCCTTTAGAATTGTCTTGGATTATTCTATTGATAAGAGTAGCTAAGTCTTTCACAGTTAATCATCATTACAATATTGCTGATAAGTAGAATGATTCCCTGGTTCTTCTCACTTCACTTTCATTCAGTTTATATAGGTCCTGCCATGTTTTTTTTTTTGTACAATTTTATAACTTTTTGGGCATCGCTCCAAATTGTTCTCCAGAATGGTTGAACCAGTTCTCTATGCCACCAATAATTCATTAGTGTAAATAGTTTTCCCCTCCAACATTTATAATTTTCCTTTCCTGGCATATTAGCCAGTCTGATAGGTGTAAGCTTGTACCTTGGAGTCATTTTACTGTGCGTTTCTCTAATCAATAGTGATTTTGAACATTTTTTTATATGACTATAGAGCTAGGGAAAAATGTTGACTAAATTCATCCATAGGAACAGAAGATCAAGTATGATTGACAGATGAAAAGAAATATAGAAGTGTGACCACTAGATCACATTAATATAATGGATCATAATTTGCAATGTTGTTTGCTCAAAACAACCTTGGGTGGTAGACAATACAGCTGTTATCTTTATTTAACAGGTGAGGAAATGAAAATCAAGGAAATTAAGTGATCTGTACTGAGTCACATAGCTATTAAATACATAAATTGTACTTATTCTGAGGTTATTTGACTCCATGACCTGAGATGTTTTCACTAAAGTACACTGTCTTTCAATCTATCATCTTTTGTAGACAAGATGTAAGCCTGTAGACATAGCTGACTGACTTAAATATGTGAGCAACTTCTTCATATACATTTAGGGGATTTGGTTTAGTCAGAGCAAGCTGTTGATCCTGCTCTCTTTCCCAGGTGAAGTCAGATTATATAAATAAATTTTCTCTCAGATATTTGGACTATCTACTTGGGGGGTATCACTACCAATTATTGTCTATGATCCAGATTAATAGGGAACTGATTAACTATATGTTGAGAGAGAAACATTTTTAAAGAATAGAATGATAGCGCGTAAGAGAAAGGAAGCTTAGAACAGAGTTGTGTTTGAAAGGTCAGCCTGAGAGAAAAAATTCTAATTTTTTTTTCATGAAAGAAGTTAAAAGTAAAAGATACAATTGCTTCTTTCAGTGCATAGGATGAGGGTACCATGCCTAAGGACATATCTTTAGACTCTTATCTTTATTTCCATAATAGCTAGCTTTGGCAAGTCACTGAACTTATCTGATCCCCAGTTTCCTCATTTGTAAATTGCTAATAACAACATTTGAGCTGAACACTGTAATTAGTGTCAGTGGATAAAAGCATTCTGTAATGTTCAAAGCCATAAATGAATACAAGCTGATAATAACAAATCAAGTACTTATCAATAATAAAAAATAGAACTTTGTGTGTGTGTGTTTGTCCTTCATTGCTGAGGAAGACCATGCCATTAGAAAAATGATGACATGACTTGCACTTGACTTTGTTTTGAGTGAGGGAGGGCTGTGCAGGTCTCCAGCCTCACTTCTCCTCCAGAGCCATCTGAATCTAGTGATCTGATATTCGTCAGGATGACTGGAGATGACTCAGGATGAGGCAATTGGGGTTAAGTGACTTGCCCAGGTTACACAGCTAGTGAGTGTCAAGTATCTGAGGTGAGATTCAAACTCAAGTCCTCCTGACTCCTGCACTGATGCTATAACCACTGCACCACCTAGCTGCTCCTCTAAAACTTTGCATGCATTGGCCCCAGATGGTGGCTGGGTGAGCACTAAGGACATACAGAACCTTGTAAGTGTGAAATCAAAGTATATATTTAAGCAAAAAGAAATCTTGATAAGTTGAAACACTGGGGTAAGAAATGCAGAGACAAATGACAGTAAGGTGAACATTATCTCTTTTTTAAAAAAAATTTCTAAACTTGTGTAATGTGGCGATAGGCAAGAATCCTTGCCAAGTAATGTTATAAGTATATCTTGGGCATCTGCTAGCTTCCACAATAAAAGGAAGGATATAATAAACCCAAAGAAATTATCTCAAACATAAATTCAGCAATTGATCAATAGACATTTAATATTGCTAATCAATCAAAATCCTTTATTAGGTTATTATGTATGTGCTATGCATAGTGCTATTGCTGTTTATCTTTCCATGACATCAGGAAGGTGACGCCATGACTTGAAAGTGAGTTGGATTTAAGTGAGGGAGGGCTATACATAGTCACTAGCTCCTCTCTCTACTCTAGTGCCATCTGGGTCCAGTGCAAGATATAGATCAGGATGACAGGAGATGGTCCCAGATGCAGTGGGAGACCTTGGCTTTCTTTTAAGTTAAGGTCTTTCTCAGCTCTCAATTTGACTAAGACAGCACCCATTCAGTGATTAAGGCTAGGTAAGAAATGAGGCGAAGCATGGCCTCTTTTACCTAGTCAAAAAAAAAAATCAATTTAGGAGGGGAAAATATAATACTAAGCATTGGGAATATAAAGGACAATGAAAAACAATTCTTGCCTCCAAGAACTCACATTCTAATAGGGGAGAAAACATATACTTTACTCGATCACTGATATTTTTATAACTACACTTTGTACTTGCATTGGTAATAAACATAATTTGCATATGACTTGATAGTTATGCTCTTGGCATTTTATTTCTATTTAAGGACAACTCCTAACTGATGGAAGATTATTTTAAATAGCGGAATTCTCTCTCTGATGAGTGTGTGTACAGTGGGAAGACAGCTATCCCTTTCACATTCTCATACATGATTTCATATAGATAAGAGCTAAATAATGGAGTACTGAAAATATATCTCCTAGATAACATGACCAACTGTACAAATTAGTATATGCAAAGACCCAAATACTACAGATTTCTGAAAAATAGTTTATCTTGAATAAAAACTGGGCAACAAGTTAAATTAATTATTTAAATATGTAAAGGCTATTACATCGTTCTGTCTCAGGTTACTCTGGGGCTATAAAGGTTCATCATAGAAGAGTTTTGCTATGCTTTTGATTTGGCTACTAAAGCTGTGCTTACACCCAGTCAAAATATCTGGACAGTTTCTATTGTGCAGAAACAAAATATGTCCAAATAGCAGAGTATTTTTTTTTTACTTTGTATTCATTTATCATGGCACCACTCTATGTTTTTTTTCTTTATCTTGGATCATAGATTTAAAATCTGAAAAGGACCATGCATTGACTCCAGTGCTTTAATTTATGTGAAGCTGAGACCCATAGATATTTTATGCTCGTCCAAGGGTCACACAGGTAATAAATAGAAGACATATTAGAATCTTGATTTTTTGTCTCTTAGCTCAGTGCTCTTTCTATGATGCTACAAAGCCACTTTTAGCTGGTATGTTGAATGACTATTTTTAATCTTTCTCCTAAGAATCACAAATCTCTCTTCTTGAACTATAATAAAACCTTGTATTTGCAACTGCACACAGAGAAATAACTTTAAGCACTTAGGCAGGTTTTACTCTAAGTTCTTTCTGATTTTTGACTAGTTGACCTCTAGACTAGGCCAAATGTGGGCCACCAACAAAGAAGCAGTGAATATTGCTTCTACATTATATTATGTAATATTATAGCAAATTTAGATGATCAGAAAGTAGAGTGTCCTCGGAGAGCTTAACATTCAGTTATTTAAGAAACATATACTCGATCTACCTCCCTGACTCCCCTCCAATCGGGGCTGGGGCTGCAGAAGCCTTCCTTCCTTCCTTCCTTCCTTCCTTCCTTCCTTCCTTCCTTCCTTCCTTCCTTCCTTCCTTCCTTCCTTCCTTCCTTCCTTCCTTCCTTCCTTCCTTCTTCCTTCCTTCCTTCCTTCCTTCCTTCCTTCCTTCCTTCCTTCCTTCCTTCCTTTCCTTCCTTCCTTCCTTCCTTCCTTCCTTCCTTCCTTCCTTCCTTCCTTCCTTCCTTCCTTCCTTCCTTCCTTCCCTTCCTTCCTTCCTTCCTTCCTTCCTCCTTCCTTCCTTCCTTCCTTCCTTCCTTCCTTCCTTCCTTCCTTCCTTCCTTCCTTCCTTCCTTCCTTCCTTCCTTCCTTCCTTCCTTCCTTCCTTCCTCTTCCTTGAAGGCTCTTATCGCTGGACCCAGGTGCCGCCCCCAGAGGCCCATGGAAGATGCAAGCTCTGCCTGGCGAATGTTCCCTCAGTGCAAAATCATACTCTCAGGGTTGGTCCCCTACTTGAAGTATGTGGTGCTGGCAGACTTTGTGCTGATGGACATCTTCAGGTATAAGTGGACCAAAGACCAGTGGGAGGTGACAGGCAAGGCAGAACCGCAGCTCCCTGGCCGCTCCTACATCCATCCGGACTCACCGGCCTAAGGCAGCCACTGGATGAAGGAACCTGTGTCCTTCCACAAAATGAAACTGACCAATAACACCTTGGACCAGCTCGGCCACATCATTCTCCATTCCATGCACCGCTATCAGCCCCGCTTCCTTGTGGTGCAAGCCGATGACCTCTTCAACATCTGCTGGAGGGGTTTCCAAGCCTTCAGCTTCCCCCAGACAGTCTTCAATTCTATCACGGCCTACCAGAACGAGCAGATCACCAAACTTAAAATTGACAACAATCCCTTTGCAAAAGGATTCTGGGAACAAGGGAAGCAGCAGAGAAGGACCCACAGACTCAGCCCAACCCAGGGGCAGAAAAGGAAGAGACAGGGGGAGCTTGCCTTCAGCCCCAAGGCTGAGAAGTCTGGTCTGACCAAGGATGAGACTGTGCAGGTCCAAGACAGTACCAGCCCTGGGCCAGTCAGGTATGCCCCCTTTTGGGGGCCCCTTGGTCTCTCCAGGGCCTCTGTGCCAGCCAGCCAGAGAGAGGAGCCGACAAGAGAGGCAGAAGCGCCCACCCCTGGGTCTTACCCTGCGTGCAGGTTCCAGGACTATGGTCCCAGCATCTGGGAAGCTGCTCCTGGCAGTGATGGGCAGCCCAGGCCTGTGCTCCCTGGGGCCGAGCCAGAGGTCAGACAGTTGCCTGGGGACTGTGCCCCCCCAGACAAGACTGGTCCCCATGGTCCCCATGGTCCCCTGTACCCTCCCTACAGGCCAGTGGCTGGTCCCCGCCCCTGCTCATGGACAGCCCCAGCCCTTCCCTTCCCTGGATGGGGCTGCCCAAGGAGGCAACCCAGACTGGGGCCAGTGCCCCTTCTTTTCCTATGCTTGCTGGTGAGAGCCAAAGTGTCCTCCTCCCCCACCCCCTACTCAGACCTAGAAAGAAGAAATAACGACTGCTTCCCTATCTACTGGCAGCCCTGGCCCCTCGAAAGGGAGGCTCAAGCAGAGCCTGCAGAGAGGGAAGAAGAGGCCGGCTCCGATCTGAATGAGACCTCAGCAACTTTGAGCACATGGGCTCTCTTATTCCATAGAAACTGGTGTTGGGAGAGGCTCCCACAAGCCACACCAGGCGTCCCAGCCCCACACCTGTCTGTCTGTCCCTCTATCAAAGCTCCCTTTCCAGCCTCTGCCCTGTCTTCCTACCTCTCCTTCCCTGACTTCCTCCTCCCTCTTCTCTCCCTGTCTTTTTTCCTCTTCCTCCTTTCCTCCCTGGAGGAGATCCAGAGTTTGGGAAATCATTCAGTCCCCCAGTGCCACCCTCTCTGGGTGGAAGGGTCTTCTGGATCTTCAAAGTTAGCCTGGGTGGAAATAGCTGTGTACCCACTGTTGCTTGTGGCCCATAATTCACAGACACCCAGCATTGGTAGGGCCCAATTCCTTCCTTCCTTTGCACCTTGCTCTGCTCATAGCTGATAATAATAAACCAAACTGTCTGCTACTCAAAAAAAAAAAAAAAGAAACATATACTCAAAGTAAACAGAACATCAAGCCAAGAAATTAGCTTGTGAAGAATTATGTGGTACAGGCTGAGCTATTTAAGAGTATGAGAATATCATGTTGAAATGGGCTGTACTTGAGAATTTTTAGAAATAAGTCAACTCTAACAAGCCACCAAAGGTTATGTATGAGCCTTATTTTAAAAGTGGAATCAGTCCTTATACCTTACTGTGATCCAAAGATATTCCTTCTCTCCCTATAAGGGCCATATCAAGGATCTGAGTACAACCAACTACTCCTTGTACTTTCTGTGTAAAATAATTGTAGGTTGTTAAAGACCTTGAAAAAAAAAAGTTACTAGAGTTACTTCTATGGAGAGGGAGAATATTTTGCCTTTATGAATTTTCAGCTTTTTCTCCAATGGGTTTTAAGGCATATTTAAAAGAATTATAGAAAGATGTAATTGCAAGAATTTATGTCTTATAATTTTACAGTATGTACACACATATACTTACATTATCTCATAAAAATGAATTATCCCCATTTTATAAAAGAAGAAACTGAGATCCTATAGTTAATAAGTGATCAAACTGAACAGAAAGCAAGGTCTTAGGGCTAATTTATTATGTTTTCACTATATGATGTTGCCTATCAGCTTGGTAAATTAATTTTTGGTACTCTGAATAAACTGTCCAATAAAAATAATATATTTTAAAACAGATACACATGCATGCATACACAGAGATAAACAAACACAAATGTCTGTACCATTAGAAACTTACCTGACATTACTTTTGGTGGAAATGAAACAAATCTATATTGAAATTTTCATTACAAATGAAGCCAGAAGACATAAAGAAACTATAGCAAGGTGTAATGATAGTTCTTAACAGTTTCCATGTATTGAATTCCAATTTAATGTCATTTTTTATGTCTGTTATATGGGATTTTTATCATTCAATATACTTCTGAGAAATAATAGATGATCTGCTATTTATTTATTTTTGCATAAATGAGATCTTCAAATTCAATCAATTTTCCAATGTTACATAGCTAAGGGTATGAAATGGGAGTCAAGTGCTTTGTGGAAAATACATTTTATTGGTTCAAGCTATTCATATTGAAATAGACATTTTAAAAGTGATTAATCTTCACTGTCAGAGAGGTGTCTTCTTCCTCTTATGTCACTTTAGAAAAGTGTATATAGTTAACTGTTCCAAGACTATAGGGTGTGCTACAGATAGGATTTTTAAAAAGTGAAATTGCAATGTTTATACTGAATGCCCTATTCAGTACTGTAATTTTATTATTAATTTATTTTAATATTCTTTTTCAAAAATTTGAGTTCCAAATTTTCTTCCTCTCACCAATCTCTCTCCTACCCATTGAGAAAGTAAGCAATATTGTATCAGTTATAATGATGAAATTTTTTTTCCATGTTAGCCATGTCACAAAAAAATGAAAGCAAAAAAAAAATAAAATGAGAAAACTGAAGGTGGAGCCTTCAGAGCAAAGACAGGGACTCACCTGAACTCTCTTCCCAAACCCTTCACATATCAAAATAATTAGTCTAACGAAATTCTCGAGTGGCAAAACCTACAACAAGATGGAAAAAAAACAGTTTTTAGTACCAGACAATTTAGAAGGTTGGCAGAAAAAGTCGGTTCCACCAGGTGAGACAGAAGCACAGTTCAGGACAGGTGAAAGCCAGGCCCCAGCAAACCAGTAATGAGCCTAGGGATGACTGAATCAATAGCAGCAGTAGTGATTTCCAGACTTCTTAGACCACAGAAGGTAGGGAAATAAGACAGTGCATCAGAAGAAGATTTACAGAAGTCTCTTTGCTGGCACTAGGAGCAGGACCTTTTGCATTGCCTATGCTTGGATCTGGGTCACAGATCCTGGATCTTAGTCCCAGTATGAGAAGGAGCACTAGCACAGCAGAGTTTGTGGCTGCAGGGCAGCAGGGACCCTTGTCACAGTTCCAGAGTTGAAAAGAATGCTTGTGGGCACTCACAAAATAGTGCACAGTATGGTAGATTAGTAAAGTCATGCAAGACTACACTACCTTGGAAGAGCCAAAAACTTACAGGTTCCCAGAATTACCTCTGAAAAACAGCTGCACAACAAACCCCTTCCATTTGGGAAGCAGAGCCCCATATTAGCATAGAGTTAAAAAGCAAGAAATAGGCTGGAAAATGAGCAAACAGAAAAAAGAATTCTGACAATAGAAAGTTATTATGGTGACAAGAAAGATCAAAACACACTTAGAAGAAGACAACAAAGTCAAAATTGTGGCTTCAGTCTCAAAGAAAAATGTGAATTGGTCTCAGGTCATGGAAGAACTCAAAAACGATTTTAATAATCAAGTAAGAGAGGTAGAGGGAAAATTGGGAAGAAAAATGAAAGTGATACAAGAAAATCATGAAAAAAGATTCAACAGCTTGGTAAAGGAGACCAAAAAATATTGAAAAAAAAATACAATGAAGAAAAGAATGCCTTGAAAAACAGAATTGGCCAAGTGGAAAAGTGATATACAAAAATTCACTGTCAAGAAGAGCTCCTTAAAAAGTAGAATTGGCCAAAAAGAAGAAGAGGTCCAAAGGCTCATTGAAGAAAACAATTGCTTAAAAGTTAGAATTGGGCAAGTGGAAGCTAATGATTTTATGAGAAAATTTTTAAAAGCAACAATAAAACAAAACCAAAAGAAAGAAAAAAAAACAGAAGAAAATGTGAAATATCTCACTGGAAAAAAACAAGTGACCTGTAAAATAAATCCAGGAGAGATAATTTGAGAAATATTGGATTATCCGAAAGTCATGATTAAAAAAAGGAGCTTAGACATCATCTTTCAAGAATTTGTCAGGAATAACTGCCCTAATATTCTAGTACCAGAGAGTAAAATAGAAATTGAAACAATCGATTTATTACTACTTGAAAGATATCCCAAAATGAAAACTCCCAGGAATATTAATAGCCAAATCCCAGAGGTCCCAGGTAAAGGGCAAAATATTATAAGCAGCCAGAAAGAAACAATTCAAGTATCATGGAGTCAGAATAACACAAGGCTTCTCAGTTCCTACATTAAAGAATTGCAGGACTTGGAATATTATACTCTTGAGGGCAAAGGATTACAATCAAGAGTAATCTTTCCATAAAAACTGAGAATAATTCTTTTCCTTTTAAGGATAAAATGGATATTAAATGAAATAGAGGACTTTCAAATCTTCCTAATAAAAAGACAATTACTGAACAGAAAAGTTAACTTTCAAATACAAGATGCAAAAGAAACATAAAAAAATAAGTAGTAAATAGAAATCATAAGGTATTCAATAAGGTTGAATTGTTCATATTCCTATATGTGAAAATGATTTTTATAACTCTTAAAACCTTTCTCATCATTTAGGGAAGTTAGAAGGAGTATGCAAAAATCAGAAATGTGAATTGAATGTGATGGTATGATTATATACAAAAATGAAATTAAGAAATGAGGAGAAAGTATGCACTGGGAGAATGGAAAAGGGAGAGTTGGAATGGGAAAAAATCATCTGAAATAAAAGACTTTTGAAAGAGATTATACAGTGGAGGGGAAAAGAGGGGAAATGGGGAGGGAAGTACATAAGAATTTGTACAAAGAGGGAATAATATACATACTCAATTGGGTGTAGAAATCTATCTATCTATCATATAAGAAAACAGGAATGGAAGAGAATAGGACAAGGCATGAGGAGCTGATAGAAGGCAGGGCAGTTTAGGGGAGGTAAAAGTCAGAAGCAAAACACTTTTGAGAATGGACAAGGTAAAAAAGGAGAAAGTAGGATTAATAGGGGGAAATAGGATACAGGGAAAGACAGTTGCTAAGAGTTACTGTGGAAAAAAAATTACAGTAATTTTCTGATAAAGACTTCATTTCTCAAACATTTTAAAAACTGAGTCAAAGTTAGAAGAGTCATTCCTCAATTGATAAATGGGCAAAAGATATTAAAAGGCAATTTTCAGACAAAGTAATCAAAGCTATCTATAGTGATATGAAAATGCTCTATTAATGAGAGATGCAAATTAAAATAATTCTGAGCTGCTACCTCACACTTGTGAGATTGGCTAATATGACAAAAAAAAAGGAAAATGACAAATGTTTGAGGGAATGTGGGAAAACTAAATCACTAATGTACCATTGGTGCAGTTGTATACTGATTCAACTCTGGAAAGCAATTTGGAACTATTGCTCAAAGGGCTACAAAGACATGCACACCCTTTGACCAAGCAATACCACTACTAGTTCTGTATCCAAAGGAAACAAAAAAAAAATAGGAAAAGGACCTATGTATACAAAAATATTTATAGCAGCACTTTAAGTGGTGGCAAAGAATTGGAAATTGAAGGGATGTTTATAAGTTGGGAAATGGTTGAATAAATTGTTGTATATGATTGTGATGGAATACGATTGTGCTTTAAGAAATGATGAGCAGGATGCTCTCAGAAAAACATGGAAATATTTATATGAATTGATGAAAAATGAAATGAGCAAAACCAAGAGAACATTGTACACAGTAAAAGCAATATTGCATAATGATCTATTATATGTCATTTAGCTCTTCTCAGCAGTACAATGATCCAAGACAATTTTGTAGAAATTATGATGAAAGGTGCTGTCCATCTCCAGAGAAAGGACTAGTAGAGCTTGAATACAGATCAAAGATACATTTTCTTTATTTTATTTTTCTTGTTTTCTGTCTGTTTTCTTTCACAGAATGGCTAACATATAAATGTGCTTTCCATAACTGCAAATGTATAAGCTCTTCTCAAGGCGAGGAGGAAGGGGAGACAAGGAGGGAGAGAATCTGGAATTCAAAATTTGAAAAAGAAATGAATGTTAGAATTATTTTACATGTAATGGAAAAATAAAATGCTAAATTAGAAAAAAAGATATTGAGAAAGTTATACTTCAATTTGCATTCACAGTACATCAGTTATCTCTCTGGAAGTCAGTAGCATTTTTCCTTATGAATCCTTCAGCATTGTTTTGGTTCATTGAATGGATCTGAGTAGCTAAGCCTTTCCCAGTTGGTCATCTTTAAAATATTACTGCTATTGTGTATAGTGTTCTTCTGCTTCTGCTCACTTTTTGCTGCATCATTCGTATAGTTGCTTCCAGTTTTTTTCTAAAACCATCCCCCTTGTCATTTCTTATATTGTAACAGTATTCCATTCCAATCAAATACCACATATTCAGCCTTTCCTCAACTGATAGGCATCTCCTAAATTTCTAATTGTTTGCCACTACAAAAAGCAACATAGATACATACATATGTACATACATACCTATATGTATATATGTATGTATTTGTATACATAGTTCCTTTTTCCTTTTTTTTGATTACTTTGAGATAGTGGTTTTCCTGGGTCAAAAGGTATGTGTAGTTTTATGGCCCTTTGGACATAATTATAAGTTGTTCTCCACAACGGTCAGGCCAGTTCACAACTCTACCAATAGTGGATTAATGTCCTTGTTTTTCCATATCAGCTCCTGAATTTATCATTTTTCTTTTTTCTCATGTTAGCCAATTTGATGGGTGAGAGGTGGTTTTTTGATTATTTTTATTTTCATTTCTCTATTCAACAGTGGTTTAGAACTTTTTATATAACTATATATTGCTTAGAATTTTCTGCATATTCATATCTTTTAGATATTAACAAATTTGGGAATAGCTATGATTTTTATAAATTTGACTCTTTCCTATATATTTGAGAAGCAAGGCCTTTATTAGGGAAATTAGATGTAATTTTAAAAAAAACATCACTTCATTGTCTATGGTATCTTTTAGCAAAATATAGTTACCTTGTTTATAATCCTAATTAGGTCTACTTTTGCTTTTGCTTTTTCTGAGACCATGATTGCTACCCCTACAATTTTTTTTACCTCAGATGAAACATAAGAGATTCTGCTCTATCCCCTTATTTTAACTTCATGTGTGTCTTCTGTTTCAAGTGCATTTCTAATAAACAACATATTGCTGGATTATGGTTTCTATTCAATTCTGGTATCTCTTTCCATTTTATAGATGAGTTATCACTTTCACATATGGTTATTGTGTATTTTTCTCTATCCTCTTTTATCCTTATCTCTCTTTTCCCTTGTTCCTCCTCAAATGCCTGTTTTGCATTTAATAGGTTTCAATGCCTAAAATTATGTGTTTATGTACTTTTCTCCCTCTTTTTGAACCCATTGCAATGAAAATGAGATTCATGTTGCCTGCCACTTCCTCATTTTCCCTTCCACTGTAAAAACTTCTCCTTGCATGCCCCTTTTATGTGAAATAATTTTTCTGATTCTTCCTCTCACTTCTATCAGTGCATCCTTTTCTCAACCCTTCATTATTTTTAAATATAATTCTCCCCCCTCAAAAAAATATGAGTCATATCATGCCCTCTGTCTATGTAGACTCCTTCTAACTGTCCTAATAATTCTAAAGGTCTCAGGATTTACCTGTATCAACTTCCTCTGTAGAAATATAAACAGTTTAACTTTACTGAATTCCTTGTGATTTCTCTTTCATGTTTACCTCTTTATGTTTCTCTTGAGTCTTCTGTTGGAATGTCAAATATTCTGTTCGATTCTGGTCTTGAGAGTCCTCTATTTCATTAAATATTTACATTTTTCCCCTCTGAAGAATTATACTATTTTGCCGGCTAAATTATTTTTGATTGCAATTCTAACTCCTTTACCTTCTGGAATATCATATTCTAAGTTATTTGTTCTTTTATTGTAGATGCTGCTAAATCTTTTGTGATTCTAATTGGGATTTCATAGTATATGAATGGTTTCTTTCTGGCTACTCAGTATTTTGTCTTTGCCCTGGAAGGTACTGAATTTGGCTGCAGTATTTCTGAAAGTTTTCATCTTAGGATCTATTTCAGAAAGTGATTGGTAGACTCTTTCAATTTCAATATTGCCCTCTGAATCTAAGATACTGGGACTGTTTTCCTTGATGATTTCATGAAATATGATGCCTTTGCTATTTTTTAAAATCATAACTTTTAGGTAGCTCAATAATTCTTAAATTAGCTTTCCGCATTTATTTTTCAGATCACTTCCTTTTGGAATTAGTAATTTCACATTTTCTTCTTTTTTTTCATTCTTTTAACTTTCTTTTGTTGTTCCTTGATGTTTCATGGAGCCTTTAGTTTTTATTTGGCCAAATTCTAATATTGAAGGAATTATTTTCTTCATTGAGCTCTTGTGCCTCTTTTTCCATTTGTCCAATTGTGTTTTTTAAAGAGTTCCTTTCTTTAGTGTATTTTTGTTCATTTTTTTTTTTTGCAATTTGACCAGTTCTATATTTTAAGGTGTTAATTTCTTCAATGTTTCTTTATGCTTCTTTTACCAAGCTATTAATTCACTTTTCATCATTTTCTTGTGTCACTCTCATTTCTTTTCCCAGTTTTTCCTCTACAACTTTCATTTTTTTCTTTAACTCTTACAGAAATTCTTGTTAAATTTATATCTTATTTGCATTTTTCTTGGTTTAGGCTTTGCTTATAGCTCTTTTCATGTTGTATTTTTTTTTAGTTTCTGCTTTGATATTTTCTGACATGCTAGCAGTTTTTTGTGATCAGTATTTTTTCTTTATCATTTTGTTTGTTTGTTTTTACCAGTCAGTTTCTTCACTTTGAACTTTATGTTAAAATTCATCTTTGTTCACTGTGAGGTGGGGAGGCACTGTCCCAGGCTTCAGAGTTTTTCACACAAGTATTTTTTTTGGGGGTGTGAGATTCAGCAAGTTTTCAGAACTTCCAAGATGTTGTTAGCCTGTGAGAGGTGCAGTCACTGCTTTCCCTGGTTTGAGCTTTGGTCTTTATCCAGGAATGACACTTGCTCCCCTGAAGTTTCAAGTGCTAGCAATCCTCTTTGTCCCTTAACTATGATCAGAATCTCTGCTGGCCTGTGACTGACTACAAGTGCTTCTCCTATCCTGGAACTATGACTCAAGACTATATATGGACAATGGATCTACCAGACAGTTGCAATTTCAACACACAATGGCAGCTCAGGGTCCCCTGTAAATCTCTTTCTGACCAATGTCAAATCTTCTTAAAAGTTTCTGGGTCAAGTGCATGAAAAGAAATCTTATCCCAATTCCTTGTTTGCTAAATCACTCTAGAATTTGTTTTAACAAATTATTTTAAGGTTATTTGGAAGGAAATTTTGGAAAGTGCAGCTGGGCTTCTGCCTTCAGTCATCTTAATTTAATTTAATTTTTTTTTTATGTTTTGAGATATATATATATATATATATATATATATATATATATATATATACATACCCATGAACCTTTCCCTATATAAGAAGAGCAGAAAAAGGAAAGCATATGGGTGAACCTAATAACTTAGTGAGTAGAGCATCAGATCAAGTCAGAATTCACATTCTGACTCAATCATTTAGTTATGTGACTCTAGAAGTCATTTTATCCTTTTTAGACTCTGCCTCTTTAGTTGTAAAATGAGGGCAAACGTTGCCCTTATCTCTGAGAATTGTTGTGAAGGTTAAATGAGGTAATATAAATAAAATACTTTGAAAACCTTAAAGCAATGTATAAATGCTAGGGCTTAGCATGTGCCTTGCAAATAGTAGATGCTTAATAAATATTGATTGACTGTAATGCTAGCTATTGTTATTATTGTATATGAAAATGAGAATCTCTATTATATAAAGCTTCTGTATTTAGTAGATATCTTGCCGCAGTACCCACACTGTTCTGATTGTCTCCATCCCCTTCTAAATTTCCTTCTGATCTCTTTAGTATGTACAATCTTTGCACGAGCATGTGTGTGCTTCTGGGTCTCCTTATCTAGGCTAGATGAGCAGCAGCCACTCATAGGTTTAGTCCTTATGCTTATTGATTTAGAAGCTTAGACCTGCTTCATTTCTAACCTATTGTGTTTCATTCCTTCTTAGACAATGTGATAACCTCCTGCTTTGCAGAACTCACCATGTCAGTGCTAGACTTTAACCCTACTGTAGCTCAGAACTTTTGAGTTCAATGACTCCACCAACCATAACCTTTCTAAGTAATAAGGATGACAGTTGTGAGTCACCACATGCAACTATGCACTACCATTTTGTCGAGTCTCACCATTATTTGTTGTATATTCTTCTGTCCTTGTTATAAAACAGTTATGAAATAGTAATAACTAACATTTATGTTTTTTTTAAAAGACTTGCAAAGTGCTTGACATAAGTTATCTAATGTGATTCTCACGACAACCCTATGAGGTAGGTGTTATTTTTTTCCTCATCTTGCAAATGAGGAAGCTGAGGCCAAGAGAGGTTAAGTGACCTCCCAAGGCAAATAACCTCTTCTTGCCTCATCAGAATTGAAGATTACCTGGACTCTCAAAATCAATTACAACAGAACATAATCTCTTGCATTTTCTGTAAGACTAGAAAGGTTTCTTGCCTGGGCCTGGTAACATGTTATTATAGCAGGAGTCCAAGACTCAGCTTGACTAAGTACAAAGAGGTTTATTACTAGAAGATTATAAACCAATGCCAAATTTATTTTGCATATCACAGCATCATAGATGGGAACACAACTTTGAAGTAGATAAAAAAGTCCTTCATTCTTGGTTGACACCCTTTGGCTTTTGTAGTGATGATAAAAGAGTAGTGGAAAAGCTTACATAATGATAACAAACAGTCAATAAGCCAGTCAATAAACATTTACAAAGTTCCTTCTTAATGTGTCAGACACTGTGTTAAACACTACAGATATGAAGAAGGGCCAAAGACAGCCTCTCTCCTGTAGGAGCTCACAGTCTAATAAGGGAGACAATGTGAAAATTGCTGTGTACAAACAAGTTGAATATAGGATAAATTGGAATTACTCAATAGAAGAAAGGTAGTAGAATTGAGAAGGATTGAAAAGGTTTCCTATAGATGGGATTGTAGTTGGAACTTGAATAAAACAAGAAAACCAAAAAGCAGAGGTGAAAGGGAATCAGTTATTTATCGTCAGTCAATGCACATTTATTAAATTTTTACTATCACTGAGTGAAGTTCTGAGCATTAAAAGAAAGGGCAAAATAGTCCTTGCCCTCACACCATATGTGCTTATGGGGGGAAATCACACAACTCTTGGAAGATATAAAATTGAAATTCAATTCTTTATAGCATAATGCATAACTTTTATTCAATGAGCACAATATTGGTAGAATTGAACCACATCCTCACTGAAGTCAGAAAACAGAAAGAAGTTAAAGCTATTGTAAGAATAATTTTGGGGGAGGGGGCAGAGCCAAGATGACTGAGTGAAATCAGGGACTTACCTGAGTTCTTCCACAAATTCCTTCAGATACCTCTAAAAAGTGAATCTGAACAAATTTAGAGTGACAGAATTCACTAAGAGACAGAGTGTGGCAGATTTCTAGCCCAGAACAGCCTGAAAAGTTGACAGGGAGGATCTGTTACACCAGGTTGTGGGAGCATGGAGCACTGCACCAATGCATACTTGGCCATAGAGGAGTGGGAATGGCCCCCAAAGGTCTGAGGCACCAGTAGCAGTGTCAATTCCCAAACTTCGAGAGAGAAACCTGGGGCCTGCTGCAGTAACAAAGGTTACTCCTGGAACTATCATCCCACAGACTGAATGTTTGAAAATCACTTACTTGAAATTCTTGGGAGCCAAGATGGCAGAATAAACTGTAAGTGCTCTCAACCTTCTTTGTTGACCTTGAAAAATTTAGAGAATATTACCTCAGGAAAAATCCAAGAATAGTGGAGCAAGCAGAAAATCTTTTAGCTCAGAAGGCTAGTGATATGGAAGAGAAGGGACCCTCTTGTAATGGTTGAAGGGGACCAGTGCAGGACTGGAGGGGTCCCAGTAAGCCCCACCTCAGCAGACTAGAAGAAGATCCTGAACCCCAAGGGTAGAGCTGGTAAGCACCAACACCAGGACACCAGGTGTGCTTTAACACAGAGAGGGACATGGGAAGGCAGTGGTACAGATGGGGGTCCACCAGCTGCTGAGGCTGCTCAATGGTCTACTGCAGTCCCAGGGAAGGAGGAGACCTCCAGTGACTAGACCACCCTTCCCCCACACCTCACACCATGAGCTTCAGGGTAACCTGGGGAAACTCAGACTTCACCTGGCCTTGGCCTTGGCACACATCACACAGGTAAGTTGCAACATTATATAGCTTCTAGTTGAAGGAACCAGAGGCTACAACACACAAAGGCAGTAATCAGGCTCCTAGCTCCCAGTACAAGAAATGGGGGACCGAGGCCCCTGTGCACCAGAAGCAGAGATCCACTTTAAAAACCAGGAAAAAGTCAATCACCGTGAGCAAGAAGCAAATTAGAAAAGCAAAGACCAAGAATCTTATTACGGGAACAGGGAAGATCAAAATGTGAATTCAGAAGAGGACAGCCTCCCCCTCTCTGAACTTGATAAATATAACCCCAAAATAGATTAGAAAGAAGTTAAGGAGGCAAATAGAATTCTGGAAAAGGTAGAGATGACAGACCTCTGGAGAAAATTAAATGAGGGTAGAAAGAAATATAACTTTTTCTCAGTAGTACATGGCATATACACAAAAATTGATCATGTATTAGGGCATAAAAAAAAATCCAGTGCTGACAGGCAAAAATAGTCAGTGCACCCATTTCAGCTCATGCAATGAAAATTAGGGCCATGGAATATAATAAAGGGCCATGGAAAGATGGATCAAAAATTAATTGGAAATTAAATAATCTAATCCTAATAAATGAGTCAAACAACAAATCATAGAAAAAAATCAACAACTTAATTCAAGAGAATGACAATAATGAGACAATCTATCAAAACTTACGGAATTCAGTGAAAGCAGATCTTAGGGAAAGTTTTATATCTTTGAATGCTTGTATGAATAAATTAGAGAAAGAGGAGATCAATGAATTGGGCATGCAAATGAAAAAACTAAAAAAACAACAAATTGATAATTCCCAACTAAATACTAAAATAATTAGAATACTGAAAACCAAAGGAGAAATTATTAAAATTGAAAATAAGAACACTATTGAAGAAACTAAAAGCTGCTTTTATGAAAAAACAATAAAATTGATAAATCTTTGATTGATTTGATTTAAAAAAAGGAAGAAAACCCAATTACCAGTAACAAAATGAAAAGAATGAATTCACTTCCAATGAAGAGGAAATTGAAAAATAAGAATTAGAAATTATTTTGTCCAATTGTATGCCCATAAATTTGACAATCTTAGTGAAATGGTTGAATATTTACAAAATTATACATTGCCCCAGATTAAGAGAAGAGGAGGCAAAATACTTAAATAACCCCATTTGAGAAAAAGAAATTGAACAAGCCATCAATGAACTCCCTCGGAAAAACATCTCCAGGGCCAGATGGATTTACAAGTGAATTCTATCAAACATTTAAAGAACATTTAATTCCAATGCTTCTAGACTATTTGGGGAAATTGGCAAAGAAGGAGTCCTACCAAATGCTTTTTATGATACAAATATGGTGCTGATACCTAAACTGGGATGATCCAAAACAGAGGAAGAAAATTATAGACCAGTTTCCCTAATGAATATAGATGCAAAATTTTAAATAAGATATTAGCAAAAAGATTATAGCAAATTATCACGAGAGTGGTACACTTTGGTTAGGTAGGACTTATACCATGAATGCCAGGCTGGTTCACTTCTAGGAAAAGTATTGCAACTATTGATCATATCAACAATAAAACTAACAGAAGCCATATTAATTTCCTCAATAGATGCAGAAAAAGCTTTTGACAAAACACAACATCCATTCCTATTGAAAACATTGGAGAAGACAGGAATAAATAGAGTCTTCCTTAAAATAATAAGTAGCATCTACCTAAAACCATAAGCAAGCATTATATGTAATGGAGATAAGCTAGATGCATTTCCAATAAGAATGGGGATGAAACAAGGATGTCCATTATCACCACTCTTATTCAATATGGTACTAGAAGTGTTAACTTCAGCAATAAGAGAAGAAAAAGAAATTGAGGGAATTAGAATAGGCAAAGAAGAAAATAAGGAATCATTCTTTGTGAACCATAGAATCAAGTAAAAATCTACTTGAAATAATAAATAGCTTCAGCAAAGTTGCAGGATACAAAATAAATCCACATAAATCATCTACATTTCTCCATACTACTAATAAAACCCAACAACAAGAGATAGAAAGAGATATTCCATTTAAAGTTATGGTAGATACTATGAAATATTTGGGAATCTACCTGCCAAAACAAACCCAGGGACTATATGAACATAATTACAAAACAATTTTCACACAAATAGTCAGATATAAGTAACTGGAAAAACATCAGTTGTTCATGGGTATGTGGAGCTAATATAATAAAAATGCCAATTCTACCTAAATTAATTTACTTACTTATTTAGTGTTATACCAATCAAACTACCAAAAATTATTTTATAAACCTAGAAAAATAACATCAAATTCTTCTGGAAGAACAAAAGGTCCAGAATATCAAGGAAATTAATGAAAAGAAATACTAGAGAAGGTCATTTAGCTATACCAGATCTTGAATTGTATTATAATGCAGCAATCATCAAATCCACTTGGTACTGGTTAAGAAATAGAGGGGTAGATCAGTGGAATAAATTAGGTACACAAGACACAGTAGGGAATGGTTATAGTAGTCTACTGTTTGATAAACCCAAAAACCCCAGCTTCTGGCATAAGAATTTACTGACAAAAACTGCTGGGAAAATTGGAAAGCAGTGTGGCAGAAATTTGACATAGACCATTGCCTGACACCATACACAAGAACAAAGTCCAAATGGGTAAGCAATCCAGGTATAAAGGCTGATACTATAAACAAACTAGAGGAACAAGGGATATTTTATGTCATATCTATGTAGAATGGAACAATTTACAACCAAGCAAGAGATAGAGAACATTATGAAATGCAAAATGGATAGCTTTGATTACATCAAGTTGAAAAGTTTATGCACAAACTAAGCCAATGCAACCAAGATTAGGAGGGAAGCGGAAAATTGGGAAAGAAATTTTACAACCAGTGTCTATAATAAAGGCCTCATTTCTAAAATATATAGAGAACTGAGTCAAATTTACAAGAATACTAGTCATTCCCCAATTGATAAATGGTCAAAGGATATGAACAGGCAGTTTTCAGAGAATGAAATTAAAGCTGTCTATACTCATATGAAAAGATACTCTAAATCACTATTCATTAGAAAGATACAAATCAAAATAATTCTAAGGTTCCACATCACACCTATCAGATTGGCGAATGTGACAAAACAGGAAGATGATAAAGATAAATGTTGGAAAAGATATGGGAGAGTTGGCACACTAGTTGATTGTTGGTGGAGCTGTGAGCTGATCCAACCATTTTGGAGAGCAATTTGGAACTATGCCTAAAGGGCTATAAAAATATGTATACCCTTTAACCAAACAGTACTGGATCTAAGGCTGTATCTCAGAGAGATCATAAAAATGATAAAATAATTATAGCAGCTTTTTTTTTTTGTGGTGGCCAAGAAGTGAAACTCCAGGGGATGCCCATCAATTGTGAAATGGCTAAATGAGTTGTGGTATATGAATGCAATTAAATACTATTGTGTGATAAGAAATGATGAATAACTGGACTTCAAAAAAAATTGGAAACACTTATATGTACTGATGCTGAGTGAGGTGATCAGAACTTGAACATTATGCACAGTAACAGTCACAGTGTGTGAGGACTATTTTTGATAGACTTAGCCATTCATAGCAATGCAAGGACCTAAAACATTTCCAAAAAGCTCATGATACAAAATCCCATCCACATCCAGAGAAAGAACTATGGAATTGGAATGCAAAATGAAGTAGATTATTTTCTCCTTTGTTATGTTTTGTTTTTCTGATGGTTTTTCCCTTTCATTTTAATTCTTCTATGCAATATGACTAATGTGAAAATGAATTTAATATAATATTTAAATATAATATAAACATTATATAAATGCTGTCTTGGGGAGGGAAGAATTAGGGAGGGAGAGAAAATTTGGAATTTATAGAAGTGATTGTTGAAAACTGAAAACAAATAAATTAATAAATTTGGAAAAAAAGAATAATTCTTAGATTTTCTTAAATGATTTAAAAAAAAAGAATTGGAATTTTTCCATTATGCTTCCAAAAAACAATAAGAGACATCACAAAGGATCTATCATCCCACCAGCTGGATGAAAATCTCTACATCATATTGCTCCAACAACCACTGTAAGGGATTAAGAGATAAAGAATTTCTAAGAATTTAATAAAATAATGCAAAATCGATCATTATGCACTTATAGCACAATGATTTCCATGTAAAATGGAGTAAAGTGAAGGACATTAGAAAACAAATAGGTCAATATCATAATCTCATCCTCTTAAAACTCAGAATATCAGTTCAATGCAAAGTTAAGGACTTAAGGTTCACAAGAGATGACTATTTATTCTGTAATTTCTCTGCATGCACTGATGTTATCCTCAGGAACAGCATGAGAATGAATATGCTGGATTTTGCAGACTATTTGATACATGAATGACACCTTCATGAAATGTAGTAGCTTATTCTAATGGAAGATAGTACTGATTCTAGAGTTAAAAGGTCTGGTTTCTATTTCCTATAACCTTTGACTTACAATTTTAGGAAAAATTAATAAACTTTTCAGAACCTCAGTTTCCTTATTTATAAAATGGAAAGTAAGACTTACCTCTTATAGTTGTTGTGAGAAAAGTAATTTGTAAATCAGAAAGGGCTACAGAACAGTGACCTACCTTTATGATCACAAAAATATATGATGCCATTGTATATTTTGTTGCATTTTATTTGATTTATCAGAATGACGTTTCCATATAAATTAAATCATGTCTTACATCATTGAAAAAGGAAGTAATAACAATTATAAATAGCTGTCATTTATATAGTGATTTAGGTTTTTTAAATTGCTTACCATATCTCATCTCATTTGGACCCTCGGGTAGGTGCTATTATTATCCCTATTTTGTAGATGAAGAAACTGAGGCTAAGGCCCAGGATCACATAAAACTATTAGGAATCTAAGGCAGTGAAGTCTGTGCTAACTCCTAGTCCAGTACTGTATCTGGTATTCTGCCATCTTAGACCTTTAAATAAAAATGTGAAGTATTTGTATTTTAGCACCAAGATGCTAACCAATTCTGAAAATGACTAAACTTTCAAATCTCTTCACTCTCTTCTGCATCAAAATCTCATTGTTCCTACAGGGGAGGGGAACGAGAATGAACCTGAAGACTCTACTGCTCAGCTCAGTGCCCCAGATCACTCACTGCATGATACTTTAGTTGCCAAGCCCTAGTTAACTGATCACCTGAACACCATACTTGCTAAATCAAAAGAGGAGGAAGGGCGGGAGAAGAGTAGGAGGAGAACCCATAACCAACCTCTCTCCCAACAATGTAACATCACACCGAACCTAATTTCTTAAGTCTAGTTCTGCCATATTGTGTCTCTCCTCATCAGCAATCCACAGCGTTCAATGCCTACTTGGTCATCTTACCTAGGAGATTCTTCCATACTGGTAGCTCAAGTTCTTTGGTCATCTGGAGATTTTGCTCTTTTGCAATCTTTGTGCTCCACTGTGTTATCTCCTTTATAATTACATATGTCTTTTTAACTCATTATTCAGGTATAGGCTTTCTTCTGTACCATCCAAGGTATTAATCAATTACATAAATTGTTAATCCTAATGAGAGACATTACCTATAATACATGGGCTTGTCTGTTTGCAGATATTGGACAAATCTCGAGTCTAAACCACAGTGACTTTAATGTTGGGATTTTCAGGTCAAGTTGACTGATGAATTCACGGAGACAGGTGGGAAGAGTACTTTGGGGAAGCTGAAACTTTATAAAACTTCCCAGATTTTAGTGTGAAGGTTGCTATTCATTTCATCTGAGCATAGAGTCAGATATAAGATAAGCAATCTTATCTCATTTATGTATTTGCCTTCCCCAGTGTTGGGCATAGTACCGGACACATAGCAGGTGCTTAATAAATGTGTGTTTATTGATTGAAAAACCTATGTGAAAAAATTTGAACCTAAAATTTATTATATCAACCAATTAACTTTTTTTTCCAAAGTATGAAGGAAATTAACATTAAATTCACATTTAGGGTAAGTTGAAGCTTGGGCTAGAACTCAAAATTTTTCAGAGATCCTAGAACAGATTCAGAATAAACCCAGGACAACCAGAGAATTTGACGATTTTAAGGGGAAGAAAGGGAATTGAGTTCTGCTTTAGTTGAGGAATGACTTGAAAAGATGACAGTTTCTGTGAAAAATAAATTGAAGTAAAACATCCCTACAAAGGACTGCTAAGAGGGATACAATGAATGCGCTGAAAATAGCAAAGGCGACAGATGAAACCCAAGTAAAAGTCACATAGTTAAGAACTGTAGGGAGCAGATAAGCTCTGAAAATAAGTAAACTTATCAAATACTATCTAAGAGGATTAGAGAAATGAGGGTTAATGGCCTTTTTGAATACCACTAGGGCCAAATAAATAAAAGAACCATCATTCGTGTAAGAGAAAGAAAAGATTATAAAAGGATTGAATTTTTTAACTCATTGGTGCCTAAAATTAAGAATTTTTGTAAAAGTTTTGAAAAAAAATAATTCTGTCACATATATTAATGTTTTTAGTACAGTGTTGAAAAATACAGTATTTATTGTTTTGAAATGATGGAAAATCTGTTAGTTGTTTGCTTAAGTTACTTCCTTTTCCTTCCTTGGAGTAGGGGAATGATTACTTAGAATGACGAAGATTGCACTTTCTAACCTTTATTCCTCTGAAGCTACAGCGAAGAGGAGGAACTGTGTTCTAGGCAAGACGGATGATGAACCGTAGAATTTGATGGGAGCGTAGTGTATATTAAGGACATAGTAGTGCTAAATAAGGATTTTTAAAGCTGGATGGGAGCCAGATGAAGTTGAGTCTTAAATCCTAAGGTAAGAGGCTTATATTTCATCTTTTAGGCAACAGGGACCCACTGAAGACTTTCAAGAAGGGTTGGGGGAGGAGGGAGTAACATGACTAGGCCTCTGTGTTAGGAAGATTATTTGTGGTAACTGAAGCAGAAAGATTGGTTCTGAGGCAATTACAGTATTCCATTTAAGAGGGGATGAAGGTTTGAACTGAGGCTATGGCAATGTGAGTGGAGAGAAAGAGATGCATTTTAGATGCTGTAGAAGGAGAAAGAACATTTCTTGACCAGTGGTTGGATATGGAGGTATCCTCATGCTTTTCTCTTCGCGTTTTGTTGTGGAATAGAAACTGATGCAACTAAATAATCCACTTATTAGAAGATACTTTATTCAGTTCTCACCATGAGTCTATGATACAGATAATGCATATAAAAAACAATAGCATGCATTTATAAATGTTATCTCATTTAATACTCATGATAACCCTGAGAGATAAGTATTATCATTATCCACATTTTACAAATGAAGAAGCTTAAACGGAGATTCAGTAGCTTTCCCAATGTCACACATTTAGTAAATGTCTGAAGCTGGATTTGAATGAACTATGTTCTTCTTTATTTCAGATCCTAATGTTCTATCTATTGTATCCTCTATATTACTACCCCCATTTTACAGATGGGTAAAATGATAATTGAGGAAGGTAAATTGAGTCACATAAGGTCACCTGGCTCAGAAACTGATGAAGTGGATTTTAATTCAAATCTTTTCATTACATTAACATTACAATGCTATAGAATGGTGTATTTTTCTGCCTTTTAAGATCACCTCCTCATTGATCACCATTGTGTAGCTATTGCCTGAGGCATTCATTGGATTTTGTAGCTATTACCTACATCTATTCTCCATTCTGTAATTTTCTTGCCAGAGCTGGTGACTGAGGTATGAATTCTTCAAAACAGCATTTATCAAGTTTTTCAGGTGATATTCTTTAATACATTTATTTTTATTTATGTTCATTTCTAAGATTGACTTAGATGTCTTCTCCATTAGCTGAAGTATTTTTTAAACTCTTTTACATTGTATTTAAGAGAAAGACATAACCATCTGCAAAAAAATAGATGGCTAACCTCCTAGTTCCTATCTTTGTTCCTCTGAACATGGGAGCTATGAATTATTTTGCTGTTTGTTTAGTTGGTTGTGTCTGACTATGACCCCATTTAGGATTTTCTTGGCAAAGATGCTGGAGCAGTTTGGCATTTCCTCCTCCAGCTCATTTTTATAGATGAGGAAATTGAAGCAAGCAGGCTTACCCAGAGTCACACAGCTAGAAAGTTTCTCAGGCTGGATTTGAACTCAGCTTCTCTTGACTCCAGACCTAGTACTCTGTCCACTGTGCTACCTAGATGTCCATTCAACAGAACAAAAAAAAAGTTTAATTCCAGTTCATTAGCAGACATTTAATCTATTATCATGAAATATCTTCATGCCATTATTATTTTCAGTGTCCAAATGATTTTTTAGTATCCAAAAACAAAGTTTATAGGTTTTCAACATCCTTTTGGTTTTTCTTGAAGTTTCCAGGATGTGTGTATATGATTATTAGTTGAAAATACAAAACATCAGTATGAAATCTCTTCTTGCAAATTTGTGAAATGACCTCTTGTAAAATCTAAGGACTCTCCCTAATCTTTATCCTCTGACCTCTCTGAAGCTATTGACCCTATCAGCTACTTACTCCTCCCAAGTAATTTGTCCTCCTGGGTTTTTGTAATGTGTAATGGTTATCAAGTAGGAAAGACAAATAGTGAAGGGGTGTGCAAGTGTAATTCAGTGGAAAAAAGGATCTGAGGTCCAAGACTGGGTATGAACTTCACTTCGGGGACTTATTATTCACACAATTTTAGGCAAATTCCTCACTCTTCTTAAGCCCTGCCTTTCGAATTTGTAAAATGAAGTGGTTTGATTAAATGACCTCTGAGATCCCCTTTATCTCTAAAGAATGATCTTAACTATTTAAAATTCCGGATATCTATTTTTCAGGTATGTTTCCTATGGGATTCCTTTTCTGGCAAGTGTTGAATTGAACTGTTTCTGAAATTGATAAATGAGATTCTATAATTCTAAAAGATCATTTTTGTTATTTAACAGCTGACTCTTACCCTATCCCCTGAAAAAGTGGCCTTAACCCATTGACAACGCATTAACAATATTTATCAGTATTAATCAAATCTAAACAATAAAACAATTAGTTAAGCTTTGATTTCACTTTAGCATTAGCTGATTTCTAAGATGAAAATATTCATGTTCTTAACCAATCAACTCTCTCAAGCTTGTACCAGTCGCTCCAGAATGTACTGCAAATGACATGCACAATTTTTATTTTTCAAGGAGATCCCTATTATGTTCTGTTTTTTAATCAAATATTTGACTTTCTGCTTTCCTCGAGTTCTTATTTCTTTTCAGATCTCTTTGAAATGAAGTCTTCTAAATCTTCACAACCTTTAATCAGAGTTATTGCCATTTTACAAATTAGAAAATTCTGCCTGAGCAGTGCTAAGGAATATGCTCCAAATCACCCAGCTATTAAATATTGGATCCAGGACTCAGAGCTGACTTTTAGCAATGATTATCCTTTTGAAATGAGTTACTGACATAAAGCATTTTAGGGCACAATATGTAGAAATTTGGTAAATATACAAAGGCATGTGATTGGAAGACAGTTTCCTCAGTCATTAAAGGAATTCACCAGTCAGCTTATTCACTGATCTATGCATGTAGGGGGAAATGGAAAAAATAATATTTATTTTCCTGAAAATGGAATTAGTGTTCTTGGCAGTGGGTGCCTATAAATTTTTATATCAGACTTGAGAAAATTAATGTAACAAATGCTAATAGAAATAGCTAGTATATGATTGTGTTGGAATGAAAATGCATTGCTAATAAATCACTAACATTTTATGTATTTTAGAGAATTGCAAAGTTGAAGTATTAACACAGGGACAATTAAATATATGCAATACATTTTGATTTTACTTATTATAAAAAAATCAAATGAACATCATACAGTCTTTTGGGGAGAATATATTTTCTTTGAGTAAAATTATTTCCAAGGAAAACAAGCCCTTCTCCAACCCCCTAGAAAGAATGAGGTATGACTCCCTCCAAAGAAGATAAAGGAAGAAAAAAAAACATTTTAATGAGAAGAGAAAGAAGGGATTAAATTATAAGATCACAGAAGGAATTAATAAACAACAGAGAGATCCATTACTGACTCTCTGACCTTGCTTCAGCAAAGTCCAGTGTGTTATTTGCAAAATATACACTTTAAAAGGTGTATATGGTAGGGGGATTTGAATATATAGTTAAAACAAAGGGTTGGATGCCTCAGCTCAAAAAAATAATAAATTCCTGAAAGAGGAATAGGACTCGGCTTAAATTGTGGGAAATGTTCCTCCAGGTTGATGAGCTCTATGGTTGACATCTTGTGCACCCAAAAGTCACCAGCGGGCCCTGTCAGGTTGCCCCAACTTCTGTTCCATTGCATTTGCCCTTTTCTAGCCCACCCCAGACTCTCTTGAGGTGTCTCCAAGTAACTCAAATATTCCCAGTTCTATAGGTCCAAATGTTATATCTTATGATCTATTGGCAAAAAGGTGGATGAGAATTTGGTCAACCCTAGATTTTCTAGCAAGTTCTAGTCAAAGGAAAGTACAATTTATTCTATCCTTTGACATTGATTTGAGGAAGGGGAAGGGATGACTTCTGGAAGCCTTTATATGTAGGTAAATGTGGGCAGTCACTGGGAGTTCTAGGGTTTTTCTCTCTATTGTATCACGAGCTGATTTTGTGATCATGTATATACTGTTTGGCCTCTTTATGCCTTTGGTTTCTCACCTATTAACTTAGAGCATTGTATTCAGGAAGTGTTATTCATTATGGGGTCATGAGTTTTGTTGGCAGTCTGGTGAAACCTACAGATCCCTTCTTAGAATGTTTTTAAATATATAAAATAAAATACATAGGACTTAAGAGAAAACCAATTATACTACAATATAGCTATCTATTTTTTTTTTAAAGTTTATAGACATCAGGTTAAGAACCCTTGGTAGAGGATCCAAAGCTTCATATTGTTTTTTGTTTTGTTTTGTTCTGTTTTCCCTCCAGTTTGCAATCAGAGTGCCATCTGGTGGCCTTTCTGATCTATATGGATGTGATCATTTTTCCAGGCCCCAAGTTAACATAACATAGCTTTTCTTGTTTTGGAAAGAGAAATAGCGTGGGAGTAATTTCCTTCATTTTGCCATCTTTTTACATCTAGCACACAAACAGCTAAGTTTAGAGCCATTAGGATCCAGTGTAAAGGGATGATATGAGAAACATTTGCACTGATCCCCATTTTCTACTTTGTCAGCAGCTTCCCATTTGATGGCTTTAGAAGTAGCATGTCTGCCACTGGAAACTGACATGCTGTGAAAATGAGCAAAAAGCTCTATCTGTAAATCACCTCAGACATCACAGTACACAATTTCTTAAATGTTAACCACAAACCTTTACCCTTTTCAAGATGGTTAAATTCTAAAGGGTTAGCCTGACCAAGAGAAAGAGCAGCTTCGTGAAAGTTAGTCCAAATTATACAAGATTTGAAAAGCAGAGCAGAATACAGATGCCCTGGCTCCTTGTTTAATCATGTATTCAGCGAGTATTAGAGCTGCAAGGGATCTTGAAAATCTTCTATTCCCAGTTCTCTCAGCTTATAGACAAGAAAACCAAGGTGCGGAGAGGATAAATACAATGCCTAAATTTGATGGCTAGGTAGTGGCAGAGATAAGTCTATTTAGATTTGGGGTGTCTTAGCTATTTGTTCATTGATCTTTTTAATCATGCAATGCCACAAGTTCATCAATTTAGAACTGGAGAAGACCTATCTTAGAGGTAAATTTGTTCATTTTACAGATGAAAAAACAAAGACTCAGACAGTTAAAGGACTTTCAAATGGTCATACAAATATTAATTAGTAGAACCAATTTGAGGGTCACTAGGTGGCACAATGGATAGAGCACTGGGCTTGGAATCAGGAAGACTCATCTTCCTTAGTTTAAATCTAGCCTCAGGTGCTCAGTAGCTGTATGACCTTGGGCAACTCACTTAACTCTATTTGCCCCAGTTCCTCATCTATAAAAATGAGCTGGAGAGGAAATGGGAAACTGCTCCAATATCTTTGCCAAGAAAATTTGAAATGGGGTAATGAAGAGTCAGACAGGACTTGAAAATGACTGAACAGCAACAAAGAATTGATTTGAAATCAGGTTCTCTTTCATATGTTGAACATTATCATGTTGGCAACTGCCTCCTTTGATGGTACAATGTATAGAGAACTGGACTTGGAGTCAGGAAGGCCTCAATTTAAACCCTCCCTCAGACACTTATTTACTGTATGACTCTGGGCAAGTCACTTAACACTCTTTCTGCCTCAATTTCCTCATCTGTAAAGAGGTGACAATAATAGCCTTCCCTACTGGTGCTATTGAGTGGATAAAATGAGGCTTTTTAAATCTTAAGATACTATGTAAATATTAACTGTCATGATTATTATTAACTATTATTATCCAGAGGATTTAAATTTCAGTCAATACTATAAAACATCTTTATATTCATTTGGGGCTAGCATCAATTACGCTGAGGAAACAATGACAATATATTTCCTATCTCGGACACAGCTGCCTTTGCAAAAGAGAATTACTAGAGATGGCTACACCCTAACTCAAAGAAAATATTAGATAACATTGGAAATATAATATACCATAGAAAGCTGGCAAGAGAGATAATTTTGGTGAGAGGATTCTTTTGTCATATTTCTTAGAATCAGACTTTATAGGCAATGATTTACTTTGTGCTTAAGGTTGTCTTTGAATGTACTAGTATTAGGTTTCTATGTTGTTTCCTGCATATCCTGAATATGTGTGTATTGACAGTTGCAGGCAATAGAAGTCAGGATTATAGATATGAGATTTTTTAGATCACTTACCTCAAATGCTTCATTTTACAGATGAAGAAAAATAAAACAAAATCTAACACACCCCCTGCAGGTAAATATCCCTGAGGATATAAATCTAGTTAATGAATTGTAATTTACATCTTATTAATCTAGGAGTATGCACATGCCTTTTCGCAGAGGGGAAGGGACAACTTGGACATAGTTCTTCGCTATCTTCATGATAAGGACTCAGGATCATAGAATCATTGATAAGAGCTGAAAGGGATCTTAGAGATTAAATCATATGAAAATGCTCTAAATCTCTATTGATTAGATAAATACAAATCGAAACAACTCTGAGGTACTACATCACACCTATCAGATTAGCTAACATGACAAAACAGGAGAATTATAAAATACTGGAGAAGATGTGGGAAAATTACAACACTAATGCATTTTTGGTGGAGTTGTGAACTGATCCTACTATTCTGGAGAACAATTTGGAACTATGTCCAACTGGCTAAGTGCATTTTCTTTGACCCAGCAATACCATATCTAGAGTTGTATCCCAAAAGAGATCATAAAAATGGGAAAAGGACCCACATGTACAAGAATATTTATAGGAGCTCTTTTTCTGGTGGCCAAAAATTGGAAATTGAGGGGATGCCCATCAATTGGGGAATGGCTAAGCAAGTTGTGGTATATGATTGTAGTTAAAACTCAAAAGCTTATGGAGGTGAATGTTGAAAACTAAAATAAATTAATTTAAAGAGATTATATTTAACCCCCACCATTTTTGTAGGTGACAAAATTGAGATCAGACAAATGAAGTGTCTTGTTCAAAGTCATCTACGTCACAAGTGGGATAAGTAGGATTGGAATTCAGTTCCTCCGATTTCCTGTCCATTGCTCTTTATGCTATAACAAGGTAACAAAGATTTTGTAATGGGCAAAATTGGGCAGAAAGGTTGCCCAGTAAGTAGAACACTGTGTTTAGAATCAAGATTAGTCTTCATCAGTTCATATCTGGTCTCAGATAGTAACTAGCTGTGGAACCCTGGGCGAGTCATTTAACTCTATTTGCCTCAGTTGCCTCATTTGTAAAATGAGCCAAAGAAGAAATGGGAAAGTAGTCCAGTATTTCTGCCAAGAAAACCTAAAATGAGGGCCATGAAAAGTCAGATACGACTAAAATAACTGATCAGCAACAACCATGGGTTAAATAAACAGAAAACCAGATTTTTCCAATCTCCAATTAAAAAAAGTCTTGTCTATGGGCATCTAAAATTTCATTTAGGGAAGAATGACTTCAGAAACTGAGGTCTCTCTGACTAATAAAGAAAAACTTTTTCCCTAGCTACTGAGTAATTACCTAGGGAATAGAAGATTAATCTGTAACATCAGGCCCAATGGTTCTCAGTGACCTCCACTGTCTTTGATTAAAATGGAGAACAGGTGAATGAACTTATTCCTTTATTCAATATTGCATACAGTGTCTTAGTATTCCCTCCTTGATTAAAGTATCAGATAATGTTTTAAAGGAAACATGGGGGAGTCATACCAATTCTTTTAAGACCCTTTTAAGTT
The DNA here is from genome assembly GCA_023548195.1 of Bettongia penicillata ogilbyi. Taxonomy (NCBI): domain Eukaryota; kingdom Metazoa; phylum Chordata; class Mammalia; order Diprotodontia; family Potoroidae; genus Bettongia; species Bettongia penicillata. The sequence goes on from JAJHZJ010000775.1 coordinate 3,240,038, forward strand.
CTTCTTCCCACTAGTTTAGAGACTTTGGTGTAATAACATAAAGAAATAATAAAGCAGGTTGTATCAATGACCTTTTGATTCTGACACAAAATTCCTGTGCATTATGCTATCAACAACACTCATAAAAGTTTAGTGTGTATTTTACCATGGACAGGGCACTGGAGTTCAGAAAGTCTATTAGGTTTTCCTCTTACTGGGATGACATTTACTCACAAAACAATTCCACAGATGTCGTTTTGGTGACATTTTAAGGTTAAAGCTGTTAAAAAAATAAACTGAAGACTTTTGGGGGGTGATTCACTTATCAACTTCTCCACACTAATACCTTTTATGGCTCAGTAGATGTTCTTCCTTACATAGTTTTTTCACCATGAATTTCCCCTCAGACCAAATACTTCACTCCTGCCGTTGCTAGCTATTGGAATTAACTGCTGTACAGCTGGAGATCATGGGGACCAAGTCATGGCTGACACACCTCTGGCATAACAAACATCTTGAAGGGCAGGAGGTTGAGCCAAAGTGACTATTCACTATTGCCTCCTGTAGACTGTCTTCTGGAATTCCTCAAGCTTTGTTCTCCATGGAAAAGTCAGACTGAAAAAAACAGATTCTGCCTGGCTTTGGTAGCATTCTCTCTTTTAATCAGGTCTTCTTTTTTTTTTTTTAAATTTTAGATAAAGTGAAATTTTAGTGTGTCCGACTGTGGCTGATCAGAACAATATGAACTTGGAATGCTCTACCACAGATTGAGCACAGATAGTCTGTGTGAATATTTGGGGTGGATGTCCCAAATTTGTTCTTCCTCTGTTTACTTTGTGCTGTCTCAATTCTGCTTTTCTAAAAGAGCACAGAACCCTTTCTAACACGGGCACATCATACTGAGTGGTCCTGTGCCATTGTCTCTTAAGTTGCACAATCAAATCCAAAGTTGTTGAAAGAAACCTTGATAGTGTCCTTGTATTGCTTCTTCCGGCCGCCATATGATTCCTTGCCCCATGCGAGTTCTCCATAAAAGTCTTTTTGGCAAGTGTACATTTTGCATTCCAACAACATGGCCAGCCCATCGGTGATGCACTCTCTGAAGCATACTTAGAATACTAGGCAGTTCAGTTTGAGTAAGTACTTAAGTGTCTGGTACCTTATCCTGCCAGGTGATCCCAGCTTCTTCCTAAAATGGTTGAAATGTAAATAATTCAGTTTCCTGACATGGCTCTGGTCTACTGTTCATGTTTCATAAGTATACAACAATGAAGTCAGCACAAAGTCTCTGTAGATCTTCAGTTTGGTAGTCAGTCTAATACTTTTTCTCTCTCAAACTTTTCTTTGGAGCCTCCTAAACTCTGAGCTAGCTCTGGCAATGTGTATATCAACCTCATTGTCAATGTGTACATCCCTGGAAAATACACTACCAATGTAAGTGAGCTTATCCACAGCATTCAAAACTTCTCCTTTTGTTGTAATAGATGGTTCCACATATGGATGTTGTGATGGTGGCTCATGGAGCACCTGTGCTTTCTCGGTGTTAATTATTAGGCCAAGATTAGCACAGGCAATAGAGAATTGACCCACACTTTTTTGCATCTCAGCTTCAGAGGCTACACTAAGTGCACAATCATCTGCAAACAGAAAATCATGCAACACACTCCCTCCATTTTGGTCTTGGCTTGTAGCCTTTTCAAATTGAAGAACTTACCATCAGTATGATAGCTGATCTTGATGTTGTATTCATCCTCATTGAAAACATTGGTCAACATTATTGAAAACATCATGCTAAAAAGCATGGGAGCAAGCACATAGCCCTGTTTCACTCCACTGGTGATTGGGAAGGCACGAGAGCATTGTCCATTATCCAGAATCCAGGCAAACATGCCATCGTGAAATTGATGTTCAATATTGATGAACTTCTCCAGGCAACCAAATTTTGACATAATTTTCCATAAGCCCTCATGACTAACAATGTCAAAGGCCTTGGTCAGATCTACAAGCATTGTGTACAGAGCTCTGTTCTACTCCTGGCATTTTTTCCTGGAGAAACACCATATTGACTGTTCTGAAGCCACACTGGCTCTCACCTTCCAGATGAAGGATCAGCCTACTAAGGAGGACTCTAGCAAGAATTTTGCCAGCAGTGTCTAAGAGAGATCCCCTAGTGATTGTCACAGGACAATCTATTCCCTTTACCTTTACAGAGATAGACAATGGAGGCATTCTTGAACTCCTGGGGGATAACCTCCTCTTGCCATATAACCTGGAAAATTTCAGTTAGCTTTTATTTGAGTAATTGTCCCCCTAACTTGTAAATCTCAGCTGGAATAGAATCCACATCAGGTGCTTTGCCACATGAAGGGAGCCTAATGTCCCTAAAACCTCTTCTTGAGTTGGAAGTTCGGCTAAGGAGGGATTGACTTCAACCTGAGGTCAACAGTCAATGGCCTCAGCATTGATTGATGATGGTCTGTTGAAGACACTGTGGAAGTGTTCAAGATCATATTCTTCTCACTAATCACTAACAGTGACTCCATCAGCACTGAGTAGTTTTGATTCACCATAGGTTTTTGATCCATAAGTAGCTTTTCAGCAAATCATAAAAGCTCTTTGGATTGTTACTATCAGCATAAAACTGAATTTCATCTGCCTTCTTACTGAGCCAGGAATCCTGCATCTCTCTAACCTTTGCTTGTACTTTGCTTTTGATGGAATTAAATGCCTTCTTAGAGGTGGATGAACTCTCCTGCTGGTAAATTCTGTGAAGTTTTCATTTTTCATTTAGTAGCTTCTCAATTTCTCCATCATTTTCATCAAACCAGTCTTGGTGTTTACAAGTGTTCTGACCCACATGAACAAATACAGTGCTGTACACTAAATCTCTGAAAGCTGCCCACTCCTTTTCTGCTCCACTGTTGCCAACTGTGTGTTGACTCAACTGTTCCTCCAAATTAGCAACAAACTGTTCATGCTCAGAGAAGAGCTCTAATCTGTTAACATTAATTCTTCTGGTAGTCATTTTGCCTTGGGGGTGGTACTTTTGATGAATGCAAATATTTAGCTTGGATAAGTCTACGATCAGTCCAGCACTCTGCACCATACATTGCCTTTATCACTTTATCAGAATTTTGGGGTGTATGGTGTGTTCTGGGAGGACCAATACGTTTGGTGTGATAGCTGTCAAGCCTTTTTCGGGCCTCGTTCCACCTTTGGTGTCCACATGTTCCACTTAACTCTCTCCTGTGACTTCAAGAAGCTTCAGCATGTGCAGTGGCCACACTCCGGCAGACTATTTTGCAGATGGGCCAAACCAGGTTGAGGGTAACCAAGGATTCTCAGATCTATTGGTGAGTTAGAAAGGTGTCTACTCCAAGCATGTGAAGACTTCCTCTGGTGGAATGGGCAGATGAGAACAATTTGTTCCAACAGTCATGAAGGCAGATGAAACAGGCGATGTAGAGCACTTAGAGCTTGTTTAGACACTGAAGATGCCAAGGTCATCCACTGCTCAGTACTGCTCCCCAAAAGAGCCTAAACTACTAACTGATGCTGGTAGCAGATTTTTTATCCCAGAGGAACAAAACTTTGTAACTTAGAGAGGATGTCTGGAACAACAGGCTTGTTCTAGCCCCAAAGTGCAAGGCTTGGAGTCAGGATTTACCTGGATTCCAATACTGTCTCTAATCCTGTATGTTTGTTAGCAGGTTACATAGCTGTGCATCTTAGGAAGCAATATGTCACAGTGGAAACTGATAGAGGTATGGCTGGTGAGTGTATCCTTGCCCTATAATTTTCAGATTTTGATTCATTGAACTGGAGGCAGCTGGTGGAATAGAGGATAAAGAAATGGGTCAGTCAGGAAGACATGAATTTTAACCTTCCTCAGGTACTTACTACCTGTGTGATACTAAGCAAGTTGCTTAACCTCTTTGTGCCTCAGTTTCCTCATTCATAAAATGGAGATAATAACTAGTAACAGGTCCTATGTCTAGGGTTGTTGTGATGATCAAATGTGGAAATGTAAGTAAAGTGCTTTCTAAAATGTTACTATATGCTAGCTCTTATTACTACTGTTTAACCATCTGGGCCATAGTGATCTTATCTATAAAATGAAGGGGTTGGATTAGATGGCTTCTAAATTCTCTTTCAGATTGAAATCTATTATTCCAAGCCTGTTATCCAATAAGTAGCTCAAACTTCTTGATTCTTAGTCTCCCCCTTGATCCTGCAAGACTCTTGGATGTGTTCTTTTATAAATACTCTTCAAATGACTTACTCCAAGGAGTAGAGGCTTTCTAAGTATTTTACATTGCTTAGATACAATGAGAAATTTTAGCAATCTATTTATTGTCTTTTGCTCTGGATACACAGCTATTCTTTATGCTTCATTAGCTCTATGTAACCTGGATTACATCTCTAATGCTATTCCTTGCATGTAGATCATTGCTGAAAATATGCTACATTTTGTTTAAAACATTCTTTTTCTTCCCATTGCTCTTCACACACCTTTAGCTTTCATAATGTGGAAATCGTACTGGTTCAGATACTTGTAGGAGGCAGCTAGGTGGCTCAGCAGAGAGAGCACTGGACCTGGAGTCAGGAAGACTTGAGTTCAAATTTGGCCTTAGATACATACTAGCTGTGCGACCCTAAGCAAGCCACTTAACCTCTGTTTACCTTAATCAGCTGGAGAAGGAAAAGGCAAATCCCTCTAGTATTCTTGCCAAGAAAGCCTCATGGACAATATTGGCCTGGTCCCTGAGGTCACAAAGAGTTGGACATGACTGGATAACTGAACAGCAACAGGTATATGTACATAAATATCTCACAATGGAGACACCACGACCTTTGGAAAATACACTCCCCCAAATTCTGTATGAGCATGGAACAAAGGCGAATGTCACCTCAGAAAGTGACATGCAGAACGCTTTAGCAAGAAGTGCGACTATTGAAGGAGAAAGGAAGGCAGAAATAGAAAAAGAAAATGGGAATGTTAAGAATCTCCTCTGGTACCATATTCCATCTTTGTTTTGTTGTTAGAGAACCGAGGTTTTCTCTTTGTCTCCTACAATATGAGGCTTGGCAGTGATGCAACATTACCATGTAAACCCAAGAGTTTTCTTTAATCCTGTTTATTTTGTATGCTGTGCTCTACATGATCATTTTCTCCCATCCTATCCATTTACTCCCATTCTGAAAATCATGACTGCAGTGACCAGCAAATCTTGAAGACTTATGTGTTCAGTAGAATATGTTGGTGACAGACATTGGGACAAATCCATTTTCAGGGTGATTAGATAAAGAACTTTATTGAGTCACTGCTTATATTGAGTACTAAGATATTCTGTAAAGCATGGGTCTAGTTCTGGGTTTCTGCTGGATTAATGGGGCCTAAACATGTATCCTCCTACATTGGAGCTTAGGCTAGGTAGGTGGCACCGTGGGTGGAATGAGGCATGAATTCAAATCTGGCTTCAGATACTTATTAGCGGTGTGACCCTAGGCAAATCATTTACCTCAGTTTCCTCATCTGAAAAATGAGTTGGAGAAGGAAATGGCAACTCCCTCCGATATCTTTGCCAAGAAAATCCCACATAAGATCATAAAGGGTTGGTTATTACTGAAACAAAGAAAAAACAGCATTGGGGTTTAGGAGATGAATTGTTTTAGAAAATAGGAGTTGAGAGTACTTGCTATTAGGGTAATTTTCCTTTTCATTTATTTTGCTTTTGCATTTTAGGCATTGTAACAACTTTTATAATATGCTTCATGTGATTAATATTGGCTGATCATGGGAAAGATAGTCAGAAGAAATCTGGGGCCTCTGAGCATTCATTTAAGTGGATATGAACCCAAACACTTTTACTAATATCAGGAGGTAAAAGAGAAGATCCACCAACAATTGAGGAGAGGACAAAATAACAAGAAGTAGAACTAAACTCCCTTCCCATCCCCAGTTCTTCTGTGTAGATTTAGGAAATACACCGGGATCCTACTTGTGAAATCCAAGAAAAAAAATCACAGTGGACTATTTTTCTATCCAAGAAAGAAATCATAGTGAAGCATTTTTATTCCTCAGGTAGGCACAGGGAAACAGACAAAGAAGTCTGCATATGCTAGGGATAGAAATAGCTAAGAATATCTATATGAAACGTTAGAAAAGGAAAGGCTTTGAATCAGGGCAATAAATCCAATATCTAGCACAAAGAAGTCTGACTTCATGCAGTTTATATAAACAGGTGACAACTGGCAGCTCTGGCACTAGATTTCTAGATAGAGGATCCAAGAAGACTGAGGTGGTCACTTGTGCACAGGGGTAGGTTGAGGAGAAGTCACAGTCTAGACTTTGTATTGATTGAGGAGTAGCTTCAGAAGTAAGTAGCTACTGTGTGCTACCAGCCTCTAGCTAAGTATGAGCCTATTGTAGAATACTATTACCCTAAAATTTGCTGTTCTTTCTTTTGCTTTGAATGGATCTTTTGCCCGTGCATGATTTTGCAGTATTATCCATGTGTTATTTAGAAAATATTGGTTCTTTGAGTTATGTGAATCTTCTAAAAGTTGACACATTTCATTGCATAATATAAAAAAAAAATTCTTTTTCTAATATTCTCAGATCTCATCAGAAAAGTCTTTCTGTATTGAGAAATTGTCAGGTTCACAGCAATAGACACAAGTTTTCCAAAATTCTAATTTTCACTCAAAAACTCAAATTTTATCACTGATTACATATACTGTCAGTTGTTTTTCTTGAAGTAACAGGATCATTTATTCATTTTCAAAGAAATATCTACTGAATACCCATCTGAATAAGCATAGTTTGCCTGTCAATTTTTCTTTCAAGAAAAGTTACTATTCCATGAGAAAAAGTGGTCAGTTCAGCTTACAATTTAAACAATCATAGGTGTTTTTCTTGAGATAACCATTATGCTTCAATTTACAGCAAGAGGGTTTTATGTGCATTTCCATTTTTATCACATATAATTTAAAAAAAACATGTACTCTAGTGTTAAAAGCTAATTTATATTGCTTTATTGAAGACATTCTAGTAAAAGTGGCACACTTAAGAATGTATGTCTTATATGTGTTATAGATAGATTACTGTGAGTATGCAGTTAAAAAATAAAATGATTAATAGACTAGTTGTGTGCCACTGACTTGATTGCTTTGAAGATGCCTGAAGTTTTACTCACTTTAATTTAATACAATCTGTGCAAATATAAACACTATGAGAATTAAAAAAATCCAATACTTAGAATATTTTAATACCGCATGTCAACAAGCATTCACATAAAAGATCTTCTCAATGATCAGTTGCTGTTGATACTGCACTAACACAAGTAAAATAGTAAATCCAGAACATCTTTAGAGTCATCCATTTTAAGGCAAAACTTTAATTCTGCAGACTAGTTAGGAATGCAGTCTTCATATTTTTCTGACACCACAGGTCATGTGACAAATGACAGGTCTTGTAGCCTCTGGAAGAATACAACGTGTATTTATGAGAGAATAGAAAGTGAAAAAAGAAAATATCTTAGTATTATGAAAATAGTTTTGACCTTTTGGACCCCATGAAAGGGTCTCAGGGACCTCCAGAAATGCCTGGATAACACTCAGAAAATTGCTTTCCTATTTCATTAATCTTTCCTCAATATATTCTATCAGGACATTTTTTTCTTTAATTCATATATTTTCCTTCAACAAAACAGATTGAATGAATGGCAGCAAGGTGAGATAGTGCATAGGGTTCTGGACCTGGCATCAAGACAATTGGAGTTTGAAGCCTGCCTCGGACAATTACTGGCTATGTAACCTGAGGCACATCATTTAATACCTCTCAACCTGTTACCTAATCTGTACAATGAGAATGACAATAGTACTTACCCCCTAGAGTTGTTGAGAGGATCAACTCGTATTACACAAAAAGGACTTAGCAAAATTTAAAAGGTCATTTACATAATATTTATACTACTACTACCACTACCACCACCACCACCACCACTACTACTACTACTACTACTACTACTACTACTACTACTAGTGTTGCTGCTGCTGCTATTACAGTTGCTACAATTCTCAATACTGTCAGACATACAGTAGGTACTTAATAAAATCGTGTTTATTTAATTTTTAAATACCATTATAATTAGGAGCATATATAAATGCACAAATACACTTTAGTTAAAATGAGGAAAAGAATGATTGCAACAAATTATGCAACCATACATGATTTTTTTTTCAAATTTCTCAGTTTTTAAAAGGAAAGAAGTTTGTATATGCTTTCAATGAAAGAAGGAAGTGACAACTGATCCAGTATTTTTAACATGTTACTTGTTTCAGTTTAATGGAGTCTTTGTTTACAGTTGTAGTAAATACTAAGTTTTTTTTTTCCCAGATATACTTGCTTTACTTTGGCTTTTCATATAAATCATCACTTGGGTGGCAGGATTGGGCAGTGTTTCTTATTTATCATTCTTTACAATGTAATTATATGGGATTTTACTAACGTATACTAAGGTATTATATAATGTATGCAGTTATTCACCAAACCAGAGGGCACAGTTTGCTTCTAACTTTTTACCTTCAAAAATGGTACTTGTATGACAAATTTTGAACAGGTAGGTCTTTTTTTGTCTGTCAGTGGCTCAATGGTCTCTTTGTGATTTAATACTAGAAGTGAGATTTCTGTGTCAAATCATTTCTTATTTAATTCCGAATTGTTTCCAAAATAGTTGGGCAAATTTATAGCTCTTGTTACAGTGAATCACATACTTGTTTTCCCACTTTCCAGCCAAAACAAATATTTTCATCTTTTCCAAACTTTGTCAATTTGATAGGTGTGAGATGATAATGCCAGTTGGTTAAATTTGCACTTCTTTGATTAGTAGCAATTTTTATAATGTTTTCAGATTATTGCCAGTGGTTTACTTATTTTGGAAAATAATAATATCTTTTAACCACTTTTCTACTGGGGAATGGTTCTTAGTCTTAGAGATTTTTGCAAATTCCCTTTGGATTCCAGATATGAAAAATTTATTAGAATTTTTGAACATAAAAATAAGCAAACAAAGAAACCCTCACCTCTTCTTATTTATTCGTATTGATTTTATCTGTAGAAAGGATTATTATATTTATATAACCCAATTTAAAAGTTTTTCACTTTTATTATTTTCTTTACCCCATAATTGGTTAAAAATTCTTCTACTATCCATAATATAAAAAGTGAAATATTTTCATTATTCTCTTTTTTTTTTATAGTCTGGCTTTTAATTTTGGGTCATTTTTAAATTTGGAATTTATCATGCTGTAATAAATAATATTCTGCACCCAACCTCTATTCCTCTAGAAAATTAGTCAGTTTTCCAAGACATTCTCATTCAATAAAGAATTCTTTCTATAATACTAGCCATTCTCAGGTTTGTGGGAGACAACTACTCTCTCAGATTTCACTAAATGCTAACTATTTAATTTATTCTAGTGACCTATTCTTTTGATTTTTCATCTAGTTCCAGATAGTTTTCATTATTACCACTTTATAATATCATTGAGATTAGAAATATCATGTCTAACTTATTTTTTCACTTTTCCTTTGATATTCTTGACTTTTTTCATATAAATTTGGTTATTGTCTAAATATGTAATGTGTTCATGTATGGTAAAATGATTGCCTTAGCATTACCTTTATAAATTAACTTGAGTAACAAGAAAAACAAATGACATTTACATAGTTTTTTTTAAGCTTTACAAAGTAAGTGCTATTTTTACTATATTGACTTAGTTGAGTGTAAACATTGGATGTATTTCTACATGGTTAGGTCTAACCTTTCTGAGAAGGGTATTTTTGAGTTATTTTTAAATTACTTCTGTGTGGCTTAGTAGGTTTATTCTCAACCTTTAATACACTATCTTTGAATCCATTTTCATTGTTTTATTTTGTAACCTAGAGACGTCTATGATTTTATGGATTTATTGTACATCCTTGTACTTTGATGAAACTATTATCTTGATAATTTCTTTTCATTGATTAGGGAAGCTTTTCCAAGTAACCATCATATCATGTACTAATAGCAATAAATATGACCCCCCTTCCATTGTTTATTGCACTATCTTTTCTTAATGATATAGATAACATCATTAGGACTGTGTAAAATAATCACAAGAGTAGGTCTCATAGCTTCACCCTTATTCTCACTAGAAAATCTTTCAATGTTTTACATAAAATACTACTAATTCTTGAGTTTCAGAGACGTTGTTCCACAATATGGAAAGATCTCTTCATTCCAATAATATTTAATTTTTAATTTAAGGAGTATTTTTAAACTTAAGTGCAATATTTTATCAAGGTCATGATCCATATCATGATCCAATCCTGAATTTTTTGTTATTCATATAATCATGTCCCTAGCCTCAAAACAATCCTTCTCTCGCTATGCTTCATCCCTATTAAACCTATTCTTTATCTTTAATGCGTGTTCCAATTCCATCTCTCCTGTCAGTATTCTCTCAGACACATTGCTTCAGTTCTGAATTCACTTTTCTGCCTTCTCAGTTTTATCCCCAGTAGTAACCAATTTGATTCCACTCTTTTCTGTACACTTTAATCCTTCACTCCTTTGTTCTGTTACTACTCATCTTTTGCCAAATTCTTGCCTTGAGTTCCCAACATGTAACTATATTCCAGAGAGAGAAACAGAGACAGAGAGAGGGAGAGAAAGAGAGACAGACGGACAGACAGAGACAGAGAGAGACAGAGAGGGAGAGACAGAGAGACATGGAGAAAGTCATAAAACTATGTTTACTGGGCAAGCCATGTTATCTAATATCCTGATACCAGCTAGACCCTCAGTGTACCAGGGCAATTCTCTTAGTTGAGTCCCTATCTCATTTCCTTTAGCAGCTCTTCCAAATCTTGTCTTCTTTACACAATCCCTCTTCTTTCCATCTCTCTACTGAGATCCTTGCTTCTTACTTGATTGAGAAAATTGAGGCCATTTGTAACGAAGCCTCTTTTTTTCATCTCAAAAATACCTTGACATCATTCACTATTGGGTCCTTTTTTAACTATCTCTAATGATGGGGCAGTCCTTTTCTTTGCCAAGGTTAACTCCTCCACAAATATCATTGATCCTATCACTTTAGTTCATTTTATGTACATTTGTGGTATGCCTACTTTGATAGTCATGATCATCTATACTGAAGCATGTGTAGTACAAAGGATATTGACATGGGTGTGCTATAAATGTTTAACAACCAAGTCTAGGGGGTAGATGGGTGGGGTATATATGACACACTTTTAAGTTTAAACTGCAAAGTTTGCATTTTCTGTATCATTTTATTGTATCTAGACAGTTTTTTAAAAAATCTAGTAAACCAAGTTCTGATTTGTAACATTTGACAATTTCAGAAGTATAAATGTTCACGCTGAAAATTTAACAATTGACTCTCGCTAGCTAATTTGAACTGGCTCCAATATACCCTTTGATGTTATTATTTCTGATTTGTTCTAATATATATTATCTTATGATATCAGAGCACTGTGTCTCTCATTCCACCCTCTTCCACATCAAACATCATCATGACACTTAAAGTAAAGCCAGTCTTGACTACAGTGCTATCCAGCTTATTTCTTAGATTCAAAGAAAGAGTTCTTTTTTTTTACATTTTTTAATTGTCCAAGTGGAATTTTATTTATTTTTTTGATACATGATTTATTTTTCAGTCCTCAACATTCTCTTCCACAAGAATTTGAATTCAAAATTTTTTTCCCTATTTATTCCTACCACCACACCAGGACAGAATACACCCCATCCACCCCTTCCTCCAGTCTGTCCTTCCTTCTATTACCCCCACCCTTCTTCCATCCTCCTTCCCTTTACTTTCTTGAACAACAAAGTAGATTTCTATACCCTATTGACTATATATAATTTTCCAGTTGCATGCTAAAATGATTTTAAACATTCATTATTAAAGCTTTGAGTTCCATATTCTCTTCGGTCCTCCTTCCTGATCCACCTTCATTGAGAAAATAAGGAATTCAATATAGGTCATACATGTGTAACCATGAAAAATACTTTCACAATAGTTATGTTGTGAAAGACTAACCACATTTCCTTCTGTCCTATCCTGCCCTAGATTTATTCCATTTTCTCCCTTGACCTGTCCTCCCACAATAATGTTCACTTTATCCCTTTCTCCAATTTGAGGGACCTTCTATGATCTTCCCTCTCCTATCCCCTCCCCCCCCCCCCCCGCCTTACAACGGGGTAAAACAGATTTCCATATCCAACTGAGTGTGCGTTATTCCCTCCTTGTCACATCCTGTAAGAGTAAGGCTCACCTATTGCCTTTCATCTCCCCCCTCTCCCCTCCATTGTAAAAGCTCTTTCTTGCCTCTTTTATGTGAGATGATTTGTTACATTTTACCTCTCCCTTTCTCTTACTCCTAGTACATTCCACTCAACAGTAAATTTTATTTTTTAGGCATTCTTCCTTCATGTTCAGCTCACCCTGTGCCCTCTATGTGTGTGTGTGTGTGTGTGTGTGTGTGTGTGTGTGTGTGTGTGTGTGTGTATTCCCCCTAACTACCCTAATACTGAACAAAGGTCTCATAAATTACAAATAACATCTTTCCATGTAGGAATGTAAATAGTTGAACTTTAATGAGTTCCTTAAGGCTTCTCTTTCCTGTTTGTTTACTTTTTCATGTTTCTCTGAACTTTTGTATTTGAAAGTCAAATTTTCAATTCTTCTCTGATCTTTTCATCAAGAATGCTTTTGAGTCCTTTGTCAAGTGGAAGGTATACTACCTTAGGCTTCAGAGGTTTTGTGCAGCTGTTCTCTGAATTGTCTCTTGGGACGTTTAAGATCTTAGTTCCCCCAAGCTAACACAATCAAGGGAAAGTCGTTTACTCTTCTCCTGGCCTGTGCTGTGGTCTATGAGCAACTACAAACACTCTTTTCTGCCCTGGAACTGCGAATAAGATTCTGTTTAAACAGCTACCACCAACTCAGCCATTCTAGCCCTCCTCCTCACCCCAGGACTACCACTCAGGACTGACACCCAGATCAGCTACTTGATATCCCCAGGTCTTTAGGCCAAGGGCTCCAAAAGTGGATATTGCTGCCTCAGTGGCTGCCACTGCCCTGGGACCAGGGCTGGGACCTGACTGCACTGCTCTCACACTCAATTAAAAGACCTTTCTTACTGACCTTTAAACCTGTCTTTGGCATTTGTGGGTAGAGAAATCTGGGAATCACAGCAGATTCCCTTGATTCAGCACCCTGAACCCTGCTGCAGTCCTGTTTGAACCATGTGGCCTACAGTGGGCTGTGCCTCAGCACCCAGCATGAGTATGGTACAATAAATGTTTCCTGTAAGCCTTCCAGGATGTCTTGGGCTGGAAATCTATTTCACTCTGACATTTTTTTATAGATATTTTAAGGGTTATGGGGCGATAGCTAGAGCAGGTCTGTCCTTCTACTCCACCATCTTGGTTCCACCCCCGGAACGTTCTATCATGTAGTCTAGCCCACTATTTAGCCCACTCAGTGATATTGCCATAGCTCAATCAGGCATCATTTCATTGATCTTTCTAGGCTTAAAGAGCTTAGTACAGTGACTGAAACATAGTATGGTGGATGGTATATTAATATTTCTTTCCTCCTTCCCTAAAGACCTTCACAGCTACTATGATGATCGAAGGACATACAATGCCAAATGCGTACCATCCATCACTGGTTGGTATTTTTTATTTAGCCTTTGGCCACTCCTTTCTACCACATAGACAATGGGTTGACTTTGAGAGTTATTATTGTTATTTCTATTATAAGTAATAATGTTATTGTCTTTTATCACACAATATTATTATGAATATTTTTTATTATTTTGATGTGCTATCATTTACTAATGCATAGCACAAATGTGAAGCTTGTTAGTCAATACAATGGGGAACAAATTCAGGTACAGAGAAGATCTGAATGGAGGTTGAGGAGGAGGAAAACATGCTTTATCTTCAACACTGTGACTAAAATTTTCTGTGGCCCATTACTCATTGTCTTTTTATTTTTCTTCATCCTCTTCTTTGATTCCTAATGTTTGAAATGTCCTCCTTGTTGATCTCAGAAATTGTCCTTAAGAAAGGACTAGAAATTCATGTGGAGTAATACTTAAGTGACTGATCGACTAAAATCTTTCTACTCCATTTCAGTATTTTAATTTTAATAGGTATAAAATTCTTTAACTAAAATAATGAAGACTGAATAGTACAATGTTTCACACCAGTTAGTGTTTAAATGTTTGTGGTTCTTTTGGGGGTAGGTGGCTTTTTTGGCATCTCTGAACCCACATCAAACAATCACTCACTAAGCATTTATTAAATGCCTGCAATATCCAGGATGCAGTCTTCTAGGTGCAGTGACATAAGGACAAAGGGGGAAGTAGTCTCTTCTCTCAAGGAACTGAGAATCTATCACAAGAAACAGCATCTATGAAAATAAATAGAGAAAAGACACCACATAGTTACGGAGGGAGGGTACTAGCAATTAAAATCATCAACAACAGCCTCACACAAAATATTGCATCAGTTGAGCCTTGAAATGAGGGCTTCTACGAAGCAGCGATGAAGAGGGGTAAATTCCAGGCATGGGATGTGTGTGGGCCACACCAAGGGGGTTTGGCCAGTGTAAAATCATAGAGATAGAAGATGGAATTCCACATATGAGAGATAGAAACAAGGTCAGTTTGACTGTTCCAGAGAGTAAAAAATGAACAATTTATAATTATGATGGAAATGTATGTTAGGGCAGGTTGTTAAGGGTTATTTTTTTTTAAACCAAACAGAAAAGTTTATACTTTTAACTTAGAGGTTATAGGGAACATGGACTTAGGGGTTTACGAATAACATGGTCTGACCTGTGTTTAAAGAAAATTACTTTGTCTGCTATGTAATTTGAATGGAGAGTGATTTAAGTCAGGAATCCTAAATAGGAGGCTATTAAATTAGTCCAGGAAAAGCCTGAATTAGAGTGGTAATTATGTCTATAGTGATATGGGGAATGATGTGAGAGATGTTATCAAGGTTGAAATGACAAAGCTTGACAGCTGACTGTCAAATGTGGGATGAAGTACAGTAATAAGTCAAGGGCTACCTTGAGGTACTGAATTGGGTGACTAGATGAATACTGATGCTGTCAATAGAAATAAGGACAATTATTAGAGGAGTGGGGGAGTCAGGGCAGAGAGTAGAGAATAAGTTCTGGTTTCAGCACGTCAGCTCTGAATATTTTATGGCATATTCAGTTCAAAATGGCTAGTGGACAGTTGTTTGTCTGGAATTGGCATTCAGAAGAAAAAATTGGAAATGGACATGTAATTAAATTATCTATACACAAATGATCACTAAACTCGTTAAAGCTCATGAAGTCATAAAGTGAGAGAGAATGAAAAAGAACAGAAGAGGGTTAAAGATAGAACCATAAATTTCACCCACATTTAGGGGTTATTATATTGATGGTGAAGGAGAAAACAATGGAGACAAATAGTGCTAATTCAGATAGGAGGGGGACTGGGAAAGATTAGAGTCATGAAAACCCTAGGAAAAAAAAGAATATCATAATAGCATGGTCAACGAAGATAAATGCTTCATGGAAGGCAATAAAGATATAAAGAAGGAATAAGAAAAGATAATCAGACTTAGCAATTAGGAGCTCATTGGTATCTTTACAGAGAGCACTGTTAGTTGAATTATGAGGTCCGAAGTCAAGGTGCCAAGGGTTTAGAAATAACTGAGAGGAGAATTAGTTAAGACAAAGAAGGCAGACAAAGTTTTCTAGGAGTTTAGCCAAGAAAGGAAATTAATTCCTCTACTAGTACATGATGATAACGCTTAATGTTTGTGAGTCTTGTAGAGTTATTTTTGTTTTCATTTTAAAATTGTATGAAACTTTTATTTTTCTTATATATCTACTTTATCACAATTATTTTCCAATTTTCCCTTGACCTACAGAAACTTTCTTTGTACCAAAAAAAGCTAAACAAAGAACAGAAATAACAGATACACTATGTTGTTCCTTTTTAATAATTCTCATTCTATCTAACAAGCTCATTCTTACTTAGAGTGTAACATCTCTCTGCCAAGATGGAAAGATATATTTCATTCCTCTAAGATTAATACTGGTCATTGCATTGATCAGAGCTCTGATTTTCTTCAGTATTACTTGATAGTGTCTACTTAATTTTGTATCAGTTCAAAGAAGTATTTTCAAGTGTCTATTATTCATATTTATCATTTTTGATACAATAATTTTCTATTTTCCATATGACAGCTTGTTCTGCCATTCCTTATCTAATGATGATCTATTTAAAAATAGTTCTTTGTTATCATAAAAAGTGGAGCTATAAATATTTTCATGTATGTACATCTTTCTTGTATCTTTGATCTCCTTAGGATCTACACTCAGGAGTAAAATCTCTGGGTTGCACAACACAAGTTCAGTTGAATGATTTTCTACTATAATTTCAAATAGTTTTCTAGAATGGTTTGAATCCACCAAAAGAGCATATGCTTATCTTTTTCTAGGCCTTCTAAAGTTTGTCATTTTCATCTTTTGTCTTGTTTGCAATTTGATAAGTATTATTTGAAGTTGCAAAATTCTTTTAATTTGCATTTCTCTTATTTTTACTGATTTAGATTATATTTTTGTCACATGGTTGTCAGTAGTTGTGTTGATAATGCATTTTTCTGTTTTAGTATAATCAAGAGCTTCTGATTGAATCATGTGATTAAAGAACTTCCCCAATCATTAATGAGCATGGAAAGATTTGTAGGAAGGCCCACACTATTTGTTAATGAGCACTGGTTCTCAAGGGTTGTGGTGCCCTCTGGTTCTTAAAAATGTATAAATACTCTGAGGTGAGGTTTTACTTTAGGGCTTAGTTTTTGGAAGAAGGTTTATGTGTCAGATGAGACTCTGGGAAGAATCTTAGAAGCCCCCCGGTTTTGAAAGCCCAAATGTTGATGCTTCCCTCTCTGGTAACTATGGTCAGACAGTTGAACCTGTCTGTTGATTTATGATATATGTATTGCTTATGGTCAGACAGTTGGAAACCTATCTGTTAGTCTTTATTTCTCTTCTTGGCTTTTTCTCCATTGCTGAATGATATATATGTTTTATTAAGGAGATTATTAACCCCTCAACAGTTGCCTTTCCTTTCAGAAAAGCAGATCTAAAAACCTATGATAGCAGGTTCCCACGCTGTGTATGCTGGGGTATTTTCTGTTACAATAATTTACATTTTTTTTTTTTGAAAATTCTCTCTTAATGTTTTTTTGATCAGCTATGATTAGGGAAATATGTGAGGGTTTTTTTATTTGTATCAATTTTAATAGAAGATACTTGTCAGAGATATTCAATGTGACTATCTTTCCAAATGACAAGTTCTTTTTTTTTTATTCTAACTATATTGATTTAATAATGAAAGTTCTTTTTTATATTAGGTAGTCAAAACTATGTATATATAAAATCATCTCAATGCAAGTGCCTTTAAAGAAAAAAGTCCTCAAGAAATGTACAATCTAATAAGGAGGAGTGAAGAACACACAAAGGAAGATGGAAAATAGCAGAGGGGTAATGACACCAGAGGTTACCTGAGGACATCTTGTTCCATGAGATTGAAACCAGGCAGAGCCATAGATGCAAAGTGAAATGAACTGAAATTCCAGTTTCTACCTTCTGAAAAAGAAAACTTTGGAAAGACTTGAGTACTCCATCTATCTTTCCAAGCATTTATGACTTGTAAAAGATCACAAACTTAATAAATGGCAGAATTTAAAACCATGTCTTCTGACTCTAAGCTTTGATGACTTTCAATGATGACTATTATGACTTTCAAATCCTGTCTCTGCCATCAATATGTTGCCTATGTGACCGTGGACAAGTCATGCCACTTGTTTTTTTTTTTAAATTTATTTATTTAACTTTTAACATTCATTTTCACAAAATTTTGGGTTCCAAATTTTCTCCCCATTTCTCCCCTCCCCCATCCCAAAACGCCAAGTGTTCTAATTACCCCTATCACCAATCTGCTCTCTCTTCTAAAATCCCTCCCTTCCCTTGTCCCCATCTTCTCTTTTGTCCTGTAGGGCAAGATAACTTTCTAAACCCCATCATCTGTATTTCTTATTTCCTAGTAGTAAGAACAATATTTGACAGTTGCTCCTACAACTTTGACTTCCAACTTCTCTTCATCCCTCCCTCTCCATCCATTCCCTTTGGGAAGTAAGCAATTCAATATAGGCCATATCTGTGTAGTTTTGCAAATGACTTCCATAATAGTCAGGTTGTGTAAGAATAGCTATATTTCCCTCCATCCTATCCTGCCTCCCATTGCTTCTATTCTCTCTTTTGATCCTGTCCCTCCCCGAGTGTTGACTTCAAATTGCTCCCTCCTCCCACTGCCCTCCCTTCCATCATCCTCCCACCCTGCTTATCCCCTTCTCCCCCACTTTCCTGCATTGTAAGATAGGTTTTCATACCAAAATGAGTGTGAATTTTATTCCTTCCTTTAGTCAAATGCAATGAGAGTAAGCTTCATGTTTTTCTCTCACCTCCCCTCTTTTTCCCTCCACTGAAATGTCTTTTGCTTACCTCTTTTATGAGAGATAATTTGCCCCATTCCATTTTTCCATTTCTCCCCCAATATATTTCTCTCTCACCCCTTAATTTCATTTTTTTAAAGATATGATCCCATTCTATTCAATTCACTCTCTGCTCTCTGTCTCTCTGTCTGTGTATGTGTGTATGTATATATGTGTGTAATCCAACCAACCATCCAGATACTGAAAAGTTTCAAGAGTTACAAATATTGTTTTTCCATGTAGGAATGTAAACAGTTCAACTTTACTAAGTCCCTTATGACTTCTCTTTGCTATTTACTTTTTCATGCTTCTCATTCTTGTGTTTGAGAGTCAAATTTTCTTTTCAGCTCTGATCTTTTCATCAAGAATGCTTGAAAGTCCTCTATTTCCTTGAAAGACCATTTTCCCCCCTGAAGCATTATACTCAGTTTTGCTGGGTAGGTGATTCTTGGTTTTAGTCCTAGTTCCTTTGACTTCTAGAATATTATATTCCATGCCCTTCTATCCCTTAATGTAAAAGCTGCTAGCTAGATCTTGTGTTATCCTGATTGTATTTCCACAATACTTGAATTGTTTCTTTCTAGCTGCCTGAAATATTTTTTCCTTGACCAGGGAACTCTGGATTTTGGCCACAATGTTCCTAGGAGTTCCTTTTACTGGATCTCTTTCAGGAGGGGATCAGTGAATTCTTTCAATATTTATTTTGCCCTCTGGTTCTAGAATATCAGGGCAGTTTTCCTTGATAATTTCATGAAGGATGATGTCTAGGCGTTTTTTTTTTTTGATCATGGCTTTCAGGTAGTCCCATAATTTTTAAATTGTCTCTCCTGGATCTATTTTCCAGGTCAGTTATTTTTCCAATGAGATATTTCACATTATTTTAATTTTTTCATTCTTTTGGCTTTGTTTTGTGATTTCTTGGTTTCTCATAAAGTCAGTAGACTCCATCTGTTCCATTCTAATTTTTAAAGAACTATTTTCTTCAATGGGCTTTTGGACCTCCTTTTCCATTTGGCTAATTCTGCTTTTTAAAGCATTCTTCTCCCCATTGGCTTTTTGGGCCTATTTTGCCAATTAAGTTAGCCTATTTTTCAAGGTGTTATTTTCTTCAGCATTTTTTTGGGTCTCCTTTAGCATGGTGTTGACCTGATTTTCATGCTTTTCTTGAATCTCTCTCATTTGTCTTCCCAGTTTTTCCTCCACCTCTCTAACTTGATTTTCAAAATCCTTTTTGAGCTCTTCCATGGCCTGAGCCCATTGGATATCTATTTCAGATGTTTGGGATACAGAAGCCTTGACTTCTATGTCTTTCCCTTATGGTAAGTATTGTTCTTCCTCCTCTGAAAAGATGGGAGGAGATATCTGTTCACCAAGAAAGTAACCTTTTATGGTCTTATTTTTTTCCCTTTTTTGGGCATTTTCTTGACTTTTGGGTCCTTTGTCAAGAGTAGGGTAAATTCTGGGAGTCTATGAACTCTCAGTTCCTCCAAGGTGGCACAATCAAGTGTGTACTGGTCTGGACGCAGACAGAGATTTTTGTGCGCAGAATCTTAGCAGATACCTCTTGGTCTCCACTTGGCCTCCAGTTCTGCCAAGTCAGCACTGGGGGCTGATTTTCAGATAAGCTGAATAGGCAGGGCCACCATTCAGTTTGAGACAAAGACCAGCTCACCCAGGGCCTCCACTCAGGGCTGAGGTACAACTCAGTTCTTCAATGCCCCCAGGGGTTTTTATGCTCCAACAATGCAGCTTCCATATGGGCTGCTGTGCTGGCTCTGTGGCTGCTGTCTGCTGCCAGTGCTATGGGAAGGCCCTTCTCCCTTCCTGGCCAGCTGATAAAACCCTGTCACTGACCTTTGGTGCCTGTGGACCGAGGGATCTGAGGACCCGCTACTGCCACTGGAGATTTCACCCCCAAAGTGTCCTCCTCCCAGAGTCTCATTCCGCCATGCTACATGGCCAAGGCTAGGCTGGACTCTGTGCTTGGCTCCATGTCCAGCATAACTGATGTTTTTGTGGGCCTTTCAGGTAACCGTGAGCTGGAAGTCTCCTCCACTCTGTTGTTCTCCACTTCTGCTGCTCCAAAATTTGTTGAGAGTTCCTTTCTACAGGTATTTTATGGGCTGTGGGGAGGACCCTGCATAAGTGTTTCTTTCTAGTCCACCATCTTGACTCCCCTCATCTTTCTACTGATGTAGAATCAAGTCATGCCACTTCTGAAGGCCACAGTTTTGTCATCTGTAAAAGAAAATGATTGGATTAGATAATCTGTAGTTAAAACCTCTCATGTCTAAATCCATGGTACTATACCTCACTTTTCCTAAGTCTGATCCTGGATGTCTAAGACATTTTAATCATCATCATCATCCTGATCCTCATCATCACTACCATTATATGGCAAAATCAGGTTTGCCAAGTGCTTTACATGCTGTTTGATACTCATAACAACCTTGGAGGTTGTTGATTTTGACAGATAAGAAAACCGAGGCTGATGGAGATGAAGTGACTTGTCCACTGTCACACAGGTAATGTGTATCTCAGGGATTTATGATTCCATAAATAGAGAAAATCATTCTTTCATCCCAGGAGCAAGAATAGACACCAGATAAAAGTCTCCAATGTTTGTGAGGCACTTAGCTATCCAGCAGAAGTTAGTTTATGGTTCAATGAGATATGCCAAAAATCTGGAACTACACAGCCTAAACATCCAGGTGAGTGACAAACATTTCTGTTAGGAATATGGGTAGGTAAACTTAACTTGTGGGTGTATGTCAGCTCTTTTTGCCTGACTTCAGAATTGATGTTCTGATCAGTTCTCTATTTACTGTACCACCTAACTGCAGATCATGTTTGGCAACCCAGAAATTAGTGCCAGTGCAGCTGTCCCAGACACTGTTAGTTGTAAGACAGAAGTGTAAACAAGATTAAAAAGGGGTTAGTACATACAGTCTCACAGCTAGAAAGTACCAGGAAGACTAAACAGATGGTTTTGTGGCAGAAGAAAATGTGAAATGTGTAAAACCAGACCAAGGAGTCATCAGTAAGCTTTAACAAATACAAAGGGAGGGGAAGGCTGTCTAAGTTTTATAGGCAGTGACGACAAATGGTCTAACCTTTTGGGAGCACACCAAAATAAGATTCATGCAGTTTCTTTCACTCAGAATATATGACTGCAATATATAGCAGAAGACATCAATTCTGAAGTCAGGCAAAAAGAGCTGACATACACCCACAAGTTAAGTTTACCTACCCATATTCCTAACAGAAATGTTTGTCACTCACCTGGATGTGTAGGCTATATAGTTCCAGATTTTTGGCATATCTCATTGAACCATAAACTAACTTCTGCTGGATAGCCAAGTGCCTTACAAACACTGGAGACTTTTATTTGGTGTCTATTCTTGTTACTGGGATGAAAGAATGATATTTCAAACATCTGACTTTTGGTCTAGGTATCAATAAAAGAAGCTAGGAAGGAATGAATTTTGAATCCTTTTACTACTGCAAAGGTACTTTGGACAAAATTTCACCTTAAAAGTGACTAAGACAAAGAGTGATAGGAATTGAGGAAGAAAAACAAGGTATCAATAGTAACTCGAAAGAGATAATGGTACCAGGATTAGAAAGGGAAATATGCACCTATTTTTAAAGGCAAATAAATAAATAAAAGTATATGTCTTATGCATTGGTACATAGTCATTGATTATTCAGGCATGGATTGAATTAGAGGGCCTCTGAGGTCTTTTCCAACTCTAAGATTCTGTCATTCAAAGATTCTATTAAAGACCAGTGGACCTCACCAATTCTAGAATGTATTGTTAAGGGGATAGTTGGTAAATGTCTGGAAAATTATGGTGATACTGAATCTTATCCATATCTCTCCATTTTCCCCCCAGGAGATTCACTAGAAAGGATGTCACATGATTTGCTAAAATCTAATACATGAGTAATATCTATAGAATTCCCCTCATCTACCAGTCTAGGTAATTTTGTCAAAGACAGAGATGAGGTTAACTTGGAACATGTTATTCTTTATGAAACTATACTGTCTTCATGTCACCTTGGAGAGAGGACTTTAATGGACTCACCTCTCCTTGTTCAGGTATCAGGTGGATGACTTCTTAGGTCTCTTCCAATACTGATATTATGTAATTCAGTGAGTCTATAATGCTAATGTTGCACATAGTGGTTCCTGCTGTAAAGAATTTTGGTCTGCTTGCAAATGACATTTAATTAGCCACTAAATAATGCAGTACCATATGACAACTCCTGGCTTACTGCCATTGGGCCATTCTCATTCAGATGGAGGGTCTTTCTAACATCCAAGGCTAGTTTCCATGTTAGCAGTTTACATTGTACAATTTATTTTTACTGCTACCTTTTGGATGCATTGAGAATGATAACCAGAATGCTAACTAACATTTACCTCATGCTTTAAGGTTTTACAACAAACTTTACAAATATTGTCTCCTTTAATCTGCACAACAGCCCTAAGAGGGAGGTGACGCAGAGATGTCTCTGCCTATTTTATAGAGAAGGAACCTAAACTTCCAAAAAAATCAGATAATAAAGCAGTAATACTGAGAAAGAACCTTACATTTGGAGCCAATTTCCAGGTCTGCCACAATTACCTGTGTTGTGCTGGGTAAGGCATTTAACCCCTGAAGGTCATAGTCTCCTTATTTCTCAAAAGAGAGGGCTGGACTATATGAATCATAAGATCCCTTTCAGTTCTAAACTCATAATCTGTGAGTCTATAACTTGTTTATGACCATACCAACTTGTGAGTTATGTATAGCAGCATGCAAACTAGTGTGTGCCTCAGGCTGTGTCCCAAGTCAGAAGGAGTTGTGTGGGCTTTTTTTGAGATAATTAGACTTCAAGTTCCTCTTTTAAGGATTTTTGAGACCCAACATTTCTGGCAGTTATAAAACTGACAAATATATAGCACATCCTGGTGCAGAGAGTATTCTCATACCTTTGGGTGCAACAGGAGCTGATGTTTAGTTTCATCCATTCATATACTCATTCATTTGTTTGTATAGTCATTTACTTTTTCATTCATTCATGCAGCGAGTATTTCTTAAGTATGTATTATTTCCAGGTACTATGCCATGCACTAAAGATGTAAAATAAAAATGAATTACTGGCCTCAAGAAGCTTGCATTCTTTGTGAGTACTTCATCTAATTTTTTCCTTCTGTTAGATAACAGGTCTTGAGTTTTAATTGAGCACAATTATGTGTGTGTATGTGTGTGTGTGTGTGTGTTCGTTCTTCGTTGCTGAAGAAGACCATGCCATCAGAGAAATGATGGCATGACTTGCACTTGACTTAGTTTTGAGTGAGGGAGGGCTGTTAAGGTCACCAGCCTCACTTCTCCTCCAGCCATCTGAATCCAGTGACCAGATATTCATCGGGATGATTGGAGATCACTGTGAATGAGGCAATTGGGGTTAAGTGACTTGCCCAAGGTCACACAACTAGTGAGTGTCAAGTGTCTGAGGTGAGATTTGAACTCAGGTCCTCCTATCTCCTGCACTGGTGCTCTATCCACTGCACCACCAAGCTGCTCTGAGCACAACTATAAACTGAACATGAATGTCTCTTCAAATCAGTATGATTCTATTTCAAATAATTTTGCTCATAAAAGACAAGGGAATGAATCCCATCATTTGAATTAATCCCATAAATTCTGGATAGCTTGAATCATTAAAAGAAATTCCCACACATCAGTCCCAAATTTGCCTCTGAAAAGAAGAGAACAGGAATTAGCGTATGTCTACATTATGCCAAAAAACAGGTGTTTGAAAAATGAAAAAGTCTTTCTGCTGGGCTATGCCAATGGTCTAGCTTGGCATATCATTGTATTTGTGTGGGGGTACAGATCATTTAGTGACAAATTGAGTAATGAGTTAGAAAGTTATTATAAAGCACATACAAAAAAGGAAGTCCCTAATGTGATCAATCTGGAAGTTAGTAGACAAATTTCTAGGAGAAAGACCAAATGAGATAACACTGAACTGACCTATTAACAAGGGAGAGGGGAGGTTGCAAAATAGTATATTTATGATGATTGATTAAGCATTAATGACTGGCTAAAGAGGAGAATTTAGACTGGTAGGTACATCTTGATCAGTTGTAATGGATTTTGATAATGAGGAAGAAATTGTGACTCTAATCATTTCTTCTGCTATGTGTAATCACAGATTAATAGTAGACATGTAGTTGCCACTGATAAAGTTATCTAATTAGGAGATGCTGCTAAAGTTATGATTTCAAAGATTTTTGAGGGAAGGATAATTTATTCTCTGAAAGGTGACATGATGACTCTCACCCATATACCTACCCTTATGGGTGTTCTCTTTTGGAGAGTTCTTAGCAGAGTCAAAGAGCATGGAATTTACTCAGGCTATGTCTAACCATGGTTTAAAACAGGTGAGAAATTGTGTGGATATCTCTTAGTTAATCTTCATTTTTATAGAAACAAAATAAAGAATATAAATGTGGTGAAGGCTGAAACATAGCAACGAGTCTAGCCCTACGGGAATTAAAAGTCTCAAAGTAGATAGAGTTTCCCTGGGGAAACATCAAATCCTTCCTACCAGCACAGGTCCCTTCATTCTGATTGCAGGAAGAGAGAGCTGACAGTCTAGACCTTTGCTCTTACCAGTCCACTAGTTCAATACATTCAATTAAATGGAATTCAAGAAGCATCTTTTCTGAATCTAATTATATTCCAGTCATTATATTGAACACCAGGAAATACAAAGACAAAAAAAGGGCACAGAATCTCAAAATGTTAAAGTTGGAAGGTATCTCAGTACTCATTTGTGTCAAGGCACACCAGGAAGGAATCCTATCATATATCAAACACTGGTCAGCCAAGCTCTGGAAATCCAACACCCTTGGAGGAATATTCTACTTTTAGATAGATTTGTTAGATTAATTTTTTTTTTCCTGAAAGCAATCCTTTTTTTTTTTGCATTCTTGCAACCACAACTCTCTGTTCCATGTTGTGATCACTGGGCCATAGCAGAAAAAAAATCTAATTCTTTTTCTACGTAAAACTTTTCAAAATTTTTTCTTTCATTTTTCATGGTTTTCTTGCATCACTTTTATTTCTCTTCCCAATTTTTCCTTTACTTCTATTTACTTGATTTTCGAAATCCTTTTTGAGCTCTCCCATGTCCTGAGGCCAATTCATATTTTTCTTGGAGGCTTTTGATGTAGGAACTTTGACTTTATTGTCTTCTTCTGGTTGTAAGTTTTGATCTTCTGTGCCACCAAAGTAAGATTCTATAGTCTGAGATTTTTTACATCATCTGCTCATTTTCCCACCAAGTACTTGACTTTCTAACTCTTTGTCAAGGTAGGACTCTGCTTCCAGTGGCATGGCTTTTCCTATTTTTGAAGAGAACCATCCCTGGAGTCTTCTTTTCATCAGGTTAAACATTTCCAGTTCTGCCAACCAATCTGTATATGTTGTGGACTGAAGTCCCTACTTTAATGTTGGTTACATTCTACTATGGACATAAAGTGTGTAAGTAGAGAAAGGAATAAAAGAATTTGAGGAGAGGAGAAAATGATAAGAGATATATTAGTAGCAAAGGATCTGGAATAGCCCCTTAAAGATGGTATTACTGAGATACAACAGAAGGCCAGAATTCTAAGACAAGGAGTTTGTCAAAGATTAATATGAAATAGGTCTAAAAAGATGGGATCCAGATCAGGAAGAACTTTCAATGCTAAGTAGAGGAGTTTGTATTTTTATCTTTGAAGCAATATAGAGATACTAAAAATTGTTAAGCTCAGAAATCATGAGAGCATAATGAGAGCTGAGAGCAGAGCTCTAGAAAGAGAATTTTAGCATCTGCCTCTGAGATTGTACAGGGGAAAAACTAGAACCTTGAAACCCAATTAGGGGCTATGGCTATTGTACGGTTGGGAAAAGATGAAGATTTGAACTGTGAGTGGAAAGGTGAGAGACAAGTTCATTTGCTGGTGGTAGAGCACTAGACTTGGAGTTGCAAAGACCTCAATTCAAATCCTGCCTCAGACACTAATTAGCCACGTGTCCCTGGGCAAGGTGTTTAAAACACATCTTTCTGCCTCAGATTACTCATCTGTAAAATGAAGGAAATAAATCACACCTACTCACAGGGTTGTTGTATGGTTCAAATAAAATACCATCAATAAAGCACTTTGTCAAACTTGAAGCACTATGGAAATGCTAGCAACAATAATCTTGTCAATTATTATTATAGCCTAATCCACTAAAGGCGATGCCTTTCATAATTTTTTAAATCCCTTTGTCTTTTTTTGAATCTTAATGTTAGGCCAGCTTTGAAGGTCCTTTAGCAATTAGGAGAGATAAAGGTCACTTTGCCCAGTGTCATTATTTGGATAGAATCAAGTGCTTTGATGCAGCCACAGTCAAAGTGATCTCTCTTTAGGAATTAACAGATGATTTTGCAAAAAAAACCCAAACAAACAAATGGACAAACATTCTATAAACAATAACTTCTGGAGGGCCTAAATCTGCCCCATATCCAGTTTTTTATTATGTATTCTAATGCGGGGCAGACACTGACACAAAATGTGCAAAAACCATTTGTTCCAGTATTTATAGTATTAAGGACTAGTGGCAGGTCCTCTGAACTTGTGTTTTGAGTTGCCACATTTTCCAGAAACACTGGACTCAGAGCACATAGAAGGCCTTGAATGTTTCAAGGACAAACCCCTCTTTGTCCTCATACACACAGCTGAGTTGACATACATGCTATTCACATGACCAGCTAGACTCCCTCTGTGTGCCTGGAGGCCAAGACAGGTGACAGACAGTCTGCACTACGTATGTGCATCTGGAACCGTCCTATCTTCATAATCTAGTGGGTCCCAAAGAAAAGAATGCGGTTTTTTCCATCACCTTGTTCCTCCCCTTCTGGCAGAGTTTTGTCTTTTTCCCACCTTTACTTTACTTTTCCTCTTCCCATGCCATGCCCCTTCCTGGTATCTCCTCTTTTCTTTGTCCTACTATTAGGAAAAGGAAAACTTATGTATCAGTTGTGAATTCTTTGGGCACTACATGCAAGTTCATTTCTCTTCTAATAAACCTAATTTCACATAAGTTTCATGAAGTTGTCGCTGCCTATTGACAATAGTCATCAACATGCCAATTCATCTAGTGAAAAAAGCAATTCCAATTTCACCTGTCTAAAGTGACCTTGTGGCATCACTAAGTCATATGTTAATCTATAGATAAATGTGTTGACTTCATAGTAAAGTGAAACCAAATGATTCGGTATCATGGGGATTTGGTCAACCTAATTCAGAGGTGTCAAACTCCCTGTCTATATCAAAACAGGGCTAGAAAAGCTGTCAAAGTTAGAAGAGAGGTCAGACTCAGGTCCTCTGTCTCCAGATAAACTTTCTTTTCATTACTCACTCTGCCCCCTTAACTTTGTAAAAGTTATTTATATTTATGCCTTAACCCCTCCTGGGCCATATTAGCAGTGAGGCTAATGAAAAGCTCTTGAGAGCTCCCAAAACAAATTAAAATGTAATTGGGAAAAATTTAACAAAATAAAGAAAAGCACAGTCCAACTTAGATAAGGTTAATTTGTGGTTTTCTAAATCAATATGCAGTGCAGGGATCAGTTTCTATTTGAGTTTGATACTACTGACCCAATTTCCACAAGTCATTCTAGCCCATGAGTCATATCTGTCTCATTTAGGAGATATTTTTTTAGTCTATTGGGGACCCCAGAAGCCAAACAATTAGGTCATCAAACAATTTTAAACAACCAAAAATTCCATGAAAAATAAATGAAAAGTAGGTCATTTGACAATGAGTAAGCCATGAAAATTTAAGCCAAAATAAAATTAAACAGTAATAATCAAAAAGATGTCAATGATTTTATTCACTTTTTAACTGGGTCAGTCTAGTTCTGTGTAGCCTAGGACTCTAGGTCTTCTTCAAGATGAATCTTTACTCCTGCACTTGAATTTCCTAAGGTTTTCAGCCATTATATTAAACACTAGGGAATACAAAGTCATCCCCTTTACTGGGAGAGCTGCACATTCATTCCCTTGCTCTATAAACCTTTAAAACCTTCTCATTTTCTTCTGGGACAAAATCACGTTCCTCTGTCCGGAACTCAAGGCCCTTTGCAATCTGGCACCACCAAGCCTTTCCAGCTTTACGTCATGTGTATTCCTGCATGTGCTTTATGCTTTAACCTAACAGATCTGTTCTTCATTTTACTGAATATACTTCTTTTATGTCTTTGCCTTGGCTCATGTTGATCCTATGTCTGCAGTGACTTCTCACTGCATTTTCCTTACATAATTCCTACCAGGCCTTTAAATCACAATTCAAATGTCACCTCATGAAAACCTTCCTTGATTACCCCAGAGCTACCAGTCTTCCCCCTTAAACCTCATGCGATCTGTCTCTAATTGACTTACAAAAAATGATTAGACCTGGAAGGAACTTAGCAGGTCATCTAGTCCATCTTTACCTTCTTTTGCACCAAGGGAGATGGGTAAAATGAGGTGTAGAGGGCACTCTGCTGAATCTTAGGAAAGATACAAAGTTTGTGTAAGACATTGTCCCTACCCTCACTGCTAATATGGCCCAGGAGGGGTTAAGGCATAAATATAAATAACTTTTACAAAGTTAAGGGAGCAGTGTGAGTAATGAAAAGAAAGTTTATCTGGAGACAGAGGACCTGAGTCTGAATCTTTCTTCTGACTGACAACTTTTCTAGCCCTGCTTTGATGTTTTCTTAATCTATAAAAAGCTGGCATTAGAGTAGATGTTCTCTAAAATCTCTACTTACCTCTAATTTAATGGTTCTAAATCTTTTCAGGAATTTCTGTTTAAAGTCTAAAAGGTTAAAGTGACAGAGGTATGATTCAAACCTAGGCTTTCGGAAGGTGCCCTATCTGTTACATAATGTTTCCTCTACCATGCTACCTACCATTAACCAAAAAAATAAAATTGTAAGTCCATGAGACATGCATTGCATGCATGTAAAAACTCAAGAAGTCCAGTGGTGCAGGAAAAACCATGGGTATTTAAGTTACAGGAAAAAGGGGGAAAATACTAAATACCTTCTGAAGGGGAGGTAAAGACAGCAACAAAGGAAGCATTATTTTCCCTTGGGATAGTATGGTTTGCTTATCTATAAGGGTCCCAGATGCACAATCTCTCAGTCACGTATGAGTGTCTAGTACCTATCTTAACTCTAAGAACACACAGGGAGTCCAGTTTAGGGTCCAAACAACAAATTACGTAAGCTTGGGGCAGGGATCAGAGAGGGAGTGGAAAGGTGGTTTTGTCCTTGACACACTCAAGGACTCCTGAATATTCTGGGTCCAGGGTGTCTGGAAAATATGTCAACTCAAGAAATAAAGTTCAGGAGGCTCCTTAACAGTACCAAGCAACAATTATCTGTTTTTAGTCCCTTATTCCCTTTCTAAACCTGAATCACTGTGAAGGCAGAAGTTATGTTTTATATAAATCTGTTTGCTTCCTATTACCGCCTATAATGCTCTGTACAAACTAAGCTGTTTGTAAATATGCTTCTTATTGTCGATAATGTCGAATGGTGCAGGCCCATCATTTCATCCACTAAGGAATATTCTACCAGAAGTTTATAATAAATGTTGAACCCTGATATTTTATAAATGTTATTCCAGAGAAGCATTGCTTTGAACCAGTCTCAGAATGAAGAAAGCCTGGGTGGGAGTTCTATCTCTGACACATAATTATTATGTCACACTTACGCAAGTCACTTAAACTCTCAGTGACCCTGGGCAACTACCAGAAACTATAATTTGCACAATAAACACTGGTCTAGTAGTGGAAGGAATATCTTCATCAGCAGTATTCCACACTAATGAAGAAATGTAGTACAATGGAAAGAGTGCCGAATTTTCCCACTGAACTTGGAATCATAGAACTTGGCTTCAAATTTAGACTCTGTCACATAGGAAATGTAGTTATACTTTGGGCAAGTGACTTACCTTTTCAGATCCTCAGTTTTCTTATATGTAAAATCACGGATTTCATTGTATTGCCTCACAAGGTCATTTCTAACACTGGAAAAAAACATTTTAAAAAAAGAAACTATGATTTTTAATCCTAGCAAATAAAGTTTAGTGCAAAAAAAGAAGTCTCAGGGTCTGAAATTATAAATTACTTCCCCATTTGCTCAATTTGCAACCAGGAAGAAAGATTAAATATTAGTAGGGAGTACCTAACCATGATATCAAAGAGTACAAAACTGATCCTGTTATTAGCCTTATTTTACCCTGAAAGATGATGAAAGTTAACCAACTGAGTATGTAAACATGGTATCTTGGGTGTAAAACCAAGATCACAAATAAAACATCTTGAGGATAATCCTAAGGATGTCATCTTTGCACCTTGAAGACAAGAGAATAATCATATTGGTGGTGTTCATCATTTCTTTAAGCTACTTCCCGAGGAAATGCTGATGATGAGGATAGTTGTACCCAGGCAATGATGTACAATCTACAGGAGTTTTTTTTTTCCTTTTTTCTTTTTCCTCATGCGTCACCTAAATTGTCAGTCAATTCTTAATTGTAGACCCTTTACTCCTTCAGATGATACATGAGAGAGAATGAACACAGATTGACTTTCAAATTTCAGGTTTAGTTTTGCTTCCTGGCACTTAGGAAAAGTATCTTTTTATTTGTAAACAGAGAAAATTTAATATAAAAATCACTGAGAAGGAATAAATATGGAACTACACTATGTCATTTTCCAGCAGATAACTACACTTTAATGTTTTCTCAGAGCAATGACTTCATCCTTTAAACACAGAGATTCTTTTAAAGCCCATTTAATTTGCTATAGCCCAGAGGGCTTTTTTATATTTCTCATGTAGAAAAAAGTCATAAATTCACATATATTATAGCATCGCCCTAGTTACAACTAATTGATGATTTTTATGCAATCCATTGAATTTTTATTTGAAAGTGAAAAAGACAAAACATTCACCAAACTCTCTTGTTCTTTCTGTCCATCACCACAGAACATCCATGAAATCTCTCCTAATTTATTAGCAAGCAATACTCCACATGGATAAATAATTATTGAGACTTGCAGTGAGATGAATGTCTTAAAGAAATTGCCCTGTGGAGCTGGAAATGCTTTGCTTCCCAACTTCAGATGAAAGAAAACAAGATGAAGCTTTTATCCCTAGCTTTATGAGTTTCTGTAAAGATCATTTTTCTTAATATCATGGTAGCAATGCTGTGCTTCTAAATCCAGAACTTCAATTTCTTCCCAAGTACTGCTCAGATCAATATTTAAACTTTAAATACATTGTGAAAGCCTTTAACAAGTGTAGCTATTGGCTTGGGAGATCAAGAAGTGAACTAGCAGTGAGACATCTGACTGCTTTTGTCCATTCATTAGAACAATGATTAAATGACTGTGCTAAATCAATCCTCTTCAAATACTAATCAAGCTAATGCTTAGCTTGCTATGTGGAAGGCAATACATTTATAGATATTCTAATAATGGCCAACATCATGTTTTAGCGACCATAAACTTAAGGGGTGATCTTGAATAATAATCATTTACATTTATATTCTGCTTTAAGGGTCCTTTCATAGAAACTGTAGAGAAACAGACAGGTTAAGTGACTTGCCCATGGTTAAACATTGCATATAAATCTCATATTTCAGGTCTCTTTCTGGCCCCAAATCAAGGATGCCTTATGGTTTATTATACTGACTACCATCTTTTAATAATCTGGATCTGAAAAATGATATGTTTTCAAATTTTAGTTTGGAATAACTTTCAAATTCAATACATAAATTTTTTCTTTAAAAGTTCCCCTTTAGCATGGTTTTTGTCATTAACATTCTTTTTAAATATATACTTGATGGAATCACATATGTAAATGGATGTACCTACAGAATGATATCAGAGAATCTAGGAATAATCCCATAACTTCATTCATTGCTTAATAGGTTCTTGATACACTTTCAGTGGGTCTCTATTTTCTATAAGACAAAATTTTATCTCCTCAGAAGAACTATTCTTAGATTTTCTATAGTCTTGCACCAAACTATCCTGGTCTTATTTTATAATTATTGGGAGATGAGACCAATGTTTCCATTTGATTGAGGGAACTTGGGTGTGAAAACATCCCACAGATGCAGATCAGCACCCCATCTATAATTTAATTCTAGTCAAAGTTTTGGAAGTATTAAGATGCCACAAAGGCAGTACCTGAGCCCAGGGTTTTCATCTTTGTACATCAGTTTACTACCACTATGCCTCACTATCTCTCATCCTACTCCTATTATTTCATAAAAAATGAAAACATACAATAGATGAAAATGAAAAATATGTATTCATTCTGAAAGAGGATTATAACTTTTGACTAGAACTTTCACCCCTCATCCCTAAAACATCTTTTAAGTTTCCTGCTGCTCTATAGTAAATACTCTCTCTTTGGGCTGGGGGAGGGGAAGCATGGATTGGCAAAGCAAATATTTCAAATTTAAAAGAGAATCTGCGAATAGAAAAGATATTCACCCTACATTGGACGAATTATCTGAATATTAAGATTTATATAGAACCTCTAACATTATCTTTAGGTCTAAAAGGTTTTCTAATTTGTCTTAATTCCAAATAATCATTGAATACACCTTCTAAGAAAGGAAATTAATTACTGGGGCTTATGAGCTATAGTTTTATGTGAATGTTGACTGACACTCATGATGAACCTTAAATCTGTGTTATGATTCAAGTCAACCACATATGGGGAGAATCCTCGTTATTACATTGCAGTTTTAGTCCTCTTCCTAATAATCCTCTCTGTTTCATTTATTTTATCTTTCTAATCCTTGTACCATACTTACTTATAATCACATCCAGTCTCATAGCTCCTACTTCTATGTAGATGATCTTCAAACAATATTTCCCCATGTCCAGGTCCACATAATTCTTTCAACTCAGGTCTCTATGATTTCCCCAAGTTCACACAATTCTAGGTCCTCACTGAACATCTTCAATGACATATCCTGCAATTGTTTACATGATTAGGAAGGGTTAAACAAAATGGGATGAGGATTTAAGGAGGGAGGAATCTTTTTTATCTGGAATAGTCAATGAAGGTATCATTGAGAATGTTGTACCTGAGTTAGGGAAGAAGGATATGTATGTTAGGGTTGGGGGGAGGGATTTAGTTTAAGCAAAGATAACGATATATGTGAATATATGGAGTTGAGAGACAGCACAAAAAGATTGAAGAAACTGAAATAGTTCAGTTTGGTTTTATTAATAAGTATATGAATTAAACTGTGTGAAATAAGGATAGAGAAGTAAACTGGAGATATATTGTACAAAACATTGAATGACAGATTAAGACATTATATTTTAATTTTTTAAATTTAATTTATATTTAGTCAATGCTAGATTTAGAGCTGGAGAAATATATTGATGAGTCATTCGTATATAGTTCATAATTGAAGCTATGGGAATAGGTGAGATTTTGCCAAGAAAACAATTAAGAGAAAGAGAAAAAAAAGAATCAAAGATGAAGCTTCATGGGAGGTCTATGGTAAGAAGACAAGAAAAGAAAGAGGAATCAATGAAAGAGATAAAAGATGAATTGTAAGAAAAATTAGGAAAATCAGGAGAGAATACTCTACTGGAAACCAAAGTACCAAAGAGTATTAAAGAAGGGATAGACAATGGTACCAGATGCTATAAGGAAAATGAGGACTGAGAAAGTATAGTATTTAATAATTAGGAGGTTATTAGAGGAGTATCAATGAAAGGTATGACTTTTCTTCATTTTTAAAGAGAATATGAATCTCTGTAGGCACAGGTAAAAGACTGCTGGGGGAGTGGGGGAGAGAAAATGTGGGAATGATCGATGAAGGAAAAGAATAAATGAGAAAGAAGTGTGTGGAGTGAAGGTTACCCTTAGAGGCCTTCACTTTGAAGAGAGGTGGAGCTCCTTCTCTGAGAAACAATTCAAGGAAGAGAACATGGGAGAAGTAGTAGAAAGGTTCTGAAGGCATGAAGAATGAGGGTTAAAAAAAGAAAAGTCTGTGGGATCAGTGCCTAGTAACCCCTCCATTCTCTTTGGCGATGTGTTAAGCCATGTGTAATTGAGACTCTTTCCCTCCAATTGGAAATATAAGACAATCCCTCCCTCCTCATGCCATGTGTGTTTTGAACCAACAGAGCAAAGTGGAATTGGCTCATAACTATTCCATGTGGGTGGTACAGAGAACATCGATAGAGTTCCATGTTCAATTATAAACCTTATAATGTTCTCTACGTGATCAATGTGTGGCCGTGTCAGACACTAAGAAGCTTTGTTTTCTCCTAAATACAAAAGAAAATACAGCTGCATTTTAAAAATACATTTTTTAAAATTTTACCTCATACTGTGGGTTAATTGCTCATGCTATTTTAAAAGGCAGACACTGCTAAGGAAAGGATGTGGTTGATGTGAAAAAAGACACGTGTTTTCTTTTGTTTTGTTTTTTCCTTTGTCCACAGGATGCCTATCATGCTCATGATTTCAATGGGTCTTTACAAATGATTTCTCCTAATGGATTCATAATGTGAAACCTTTAGGGTCTTGAACAAGCTATACATAAATGTAGGTTTCTGCTTCCATCGAGCACTAAGAGAAATCCCCATAATTAAGCTCATTAGCCTGATGTATTTCCAGATATTTGCTTAATAGCTTCATAATATAGTAGCACAAACTGGCTGCATATGTTTCAGAAACCATTCTCCCAAAATTGTTGCAATGCATCATAAACAAAGCCTGAATAACAATGCTTAATTAATCTTGGCTTTGGAGAGGAATTGTAAGCTATCTATGATTTTCAGGATACAGTAATGGTATTTCTAGATATTAATTTTTATAGTAGTACATAAAAAGCTATAGATATGTATATATGTGTATATATATATACATATATAGTCATGGTACAGTCTCCAAAATTACCCAGATTTTCAAATTAATTTCCAGGTGAAACCCAAAAGCAAAGATTCTTCCCCTTAACTTCCAGTATTTCTGACACCTAGTTTAATTAAGGCTTAGAAATCCTATGAAAATCTTTTATTAGCCAGAAACTGGAAATAAATGAATTCATCTTTAAACATCACATATTTAAAAGTGTGGATTTTACATTTTTTTTGGAAAAAAAAACTATTATTTTAGATGGTAGCAGAGGGTGTTTAGTACAAAGTGTTTTTACCAGCAATCCTGTTCTTATTTTTTATATTTAATACTCTATGGTCTATTGCACAGGTGAGTAAAATAATTGCTCTTGTTTTGATAGTTAAATAAAAGTATTGTGATGTAAATTCATCCCTTGTAGGAGCTCTGAAAACATCCTCACTATAATTTCAACAGCAGAGAAAACAATAGAGTTAAAATGTAGGACATATTTTTACCACCTGATTTTACCCTTTTCTGCTAGATATTTATCTTTTGAATGCATGACATCTGACCCCAAAGTATTAACCATTTTATTAAAAAAAAAGTTCCTTTATACATCCAAAGGCCTCATCAAACACCATTTGGATTAGATAGTCTAAACTATAAAGCCTGTATCTACAGAAAATTCCTAATCTCTAAATTGGTTGAAAGTGAAAAGAAAAGAGGACAGTAAATCAAAGTTTCAGGGATCATTAAACATGAACTTAGCACTTTCAATGTCAGCCTTGATTGGCCATCATTTTTAAATCACATGGTGGTAGTTGAGCTGATTACTATTTATTGACCCTGTGACTACGCTCCTACACTTGTAACCTGATTGGTTGGCTGGAACTAATTGATAGGTATGGCTGCACATATTGAAAGGGCTATTTGGAAAAGTGATTATATGACTATGCAAATGAATTTTGATGTTTAACAAGGTATAGACATAATGTACCATGGCAAAATATGTCCAGAAATAATGTCCATGATGCATAAGAATTATTTGAATATAGTACTTGTACTTATCTGAATAACATATGTCTTATATTTACATAATAGATCTCAGGTGCCAGAATTTGTTGATGATTAAGTATTGTCTCTAACTTAATAATGCCTTTCTGGGTCCATCTAGCATGTGCATGAATTTCCATCAGCAGATTAAAAGTAATAGCCAACATATACATTACACTTTAAGGTTTGCAAAATTCTTTATATTGTCATTTGGCCCTTACTGACTTGGAAGTCGGTGCTATTTGTATCTTCATTTTACAAATTAATGCCCTGAGGCAAAGAGAAGCTAAGTGACTGGTCCATTGTCACATAGCTATTAAGTATCTGAGACTGGTTTTGATCTCTGATCTTTCTAACTCCAAGACTTGTACTCTCTACTGTGTCATCTTGCTGCCCTATCTTTCCACCTTGCTGACTATCAATATACTTGCTTTCTGGCTGTCAAAGATCTGTGATTTCATCAGCATGAGGTCTCCCATCAAGTGATTAAAATTTGTTGTATGCCTGTGAAACACGGACAATCTACCAGCACCATGCCAGGAAACTGAATTGCTTCCATGTGAACTGTCTTAGGAAGATTCTGAAGATCACCTGGTAGGATAAGGTACCATACACTGAAGTCCTTACTCAAACTAAACTGCCAAGCATTCAAACTGTGTTTCAGAGAGTACAACTCCGATAGGCTGGCCACATTGTTCAAATGTCAAATGTACACTTGCCAAAATAACTATTTTATGGAGAGTTCTCAAGGGGCAGGCAAACACGTGGTGGTCAGAAGATACAAGGACACTCTCAAGATCTCTCTCAAGAACTTTGGAATTGATTGTGTGACATGAGAGATGCTGACACAGGACTGCACAGCATTTTCATGCCCACATCAGAAAAGGTGCTGTGCTTTTATGAGGATGCACAAATTTAGAGTATCCACCCCAAATGTGAAAAATGACTACCTGTGCCCAATCTGTGGTAGAGCATTCCGAGCTCATATTGGTCTGATCAGCCACAGTAGGACTCCTTGAAATTGACTTTGTCATAGTCATGTCATTTTGGTCCTCTTAAGAGAGCAAAAGACAACCAAACCAATAACCAAAATATATTGATGAATTACAAATATCTTAAAAATTGCTTGTGGTTCATCACAGTGATTTTTTTCTGTAGTGCTTGTTCTTTCTTTCTACCTCTGTCTATCTGTTGGTCCATCTCATACACACAATTCTGAAACTTCTTAATTCATAAGCATCTAGAACTGATTTTTCACAGACATTTAAAATTAAATGCAGAAGTTAAGGACTCATTTTGAGTATTTCAATGGTTTCTCTGATGGGATCCAAAATTTATTTAGAATCCAGGGAGTCAGGATTACCAGGTCTAAGATTTCCAACCCACAGATGATTACACTCACAATAAAGATGTTTTTATCCTGGAAAACATTTTTGTTGTATTTGTAAAGATTGTGCCAAAAAATCTCCTTGACACAATGTTAGTGTCCATGATACCATGTTGAAACAGCAAGAGTATTAGTATGGTAATTTCCTTTAATGAATGTTTTTACCTTTTAGACTGCTGTAAATCTCAGAAGTGACATAAACAAAGCTGCTTCTTCTCTGGAATTCCAGAGGAGACTTTCTAAGAGAAAATAAAATTTTGAAAAAGGATAGAGTTCAAAGCATCTCAATTATAATATCTTAGAAACTTAAGAGTTGGGGAAAAAAATCTTAGGGTTCAATTAACATACCTCTTGCCCCATAATTGAATTAAAATGATTTCTCCAACACTTTTTAAGTAATTAATTGACAATGAATCCACCTTCTATTTACTTTTTGCCAGTCAGAAAAAGCATTGCCAATTTCCAAAGTGTCACCTGACACGTATATCATGACCATATTTCCTTCTTAGAAGTTGAATGAAAATAGGGGTATATAAAATAAAAGAGAAAAAAAAATCCAAAGATTTGCTATAAAGTACACTAGATAAATCCTTCTTTGCCACTGTGAGAGTCACAAGGTAACAGGTACCTCTCCTCTCTGCTCTTAATGGCTCAGTTCAACAGCTGTTCAAACTGAACCATAGGCCCTTATCTCAGTTTTCCAGATGGACCCTTTAGGTGCCTGGCTGACCCTGAGAAGGGTAATTGCCTAACATAGTGGGGTTTAAAAGAAATAAGTTTTGAAGGATAGAAGGAACTAGACTTTATTAATTCATGAAATGTGTTTAATGTTTTAGATTTTAATTATGTCTTTATCAGTTTTCCCTTTAAAATTCTAATATAGCAGAACAGTAATCTTATATTTCAAACTCAAGTGTACCATGGATAAAATCTTTGAATATATATTTAGTGTCATCCTTGTAAAAATGATGT
Source organism: Bettongia penicillata ogilbyi (assembly GCA_023548195.1). Lineage (NCBI taxonomy): Eukaryota > Metazoa > Chordata > Mammalia > Diprotodontia > Potoroidae > Bettongia > Bettongia penicillata. The sequence goes on from JAJHZJ010000775.1 coordinate 3,279,026, forward strand.
TTATCAGTACAATGAATCATTATATATGAAAATATGTGAAATAAAATAAGAATCATGATGACTTCAATGGCATTTTCTAATGAAAGAAAGCAATGGAATGTTTGTTTTAATTTTATTCATCTTAGAGAAAAATCCATAATAACTATGTAGTAAAGAAACAAAAATTAATTGCTCATAATTACAAATTAATATAATACTATTTTTAAAATGCTTACCTTTTAAAATATTCATCTAAGAAAACATCTATATTTATTTGAATGTTAATTTAGAGGTATGCTTCAGTTTGGAACTTGTGTCTATGTCCTGGAAGCTGATTTTTTAGAAGCTGTAGTGTTAATAATCTAAAAGATTGCAATCTCTAACTGCACAGTGGCATTTCCAACTTGAGCAGAGAGAGTTGCCCTAATATCAACCCCAAAGCAAGCATCATATAAGCATGTTTCCACATAAATCCAAAATACAAAGTGGAAAAAGTTCAGTCAATAAATTGCTTGTTTGGTCCACACAATGCCAAACCACTGATTTGAATGTTTGTTTTTGACTAAAGTGATTCATTGTTTTGGCATCATAGAGACAACATACGAGGCCAGATACTGAACTCAGAGCGGTTCTTTCCCAGCTATTAACATCTGTGTGAGTTTTAAAAGTTGCAAGAGATCTTAAAGGTCAACTAGTCTGACAATTAAATGAAAATCATGTGTGCTTGTATTTTATTTTTGTATGAATTAGCCCTTGTACTCACACCAGTATTGAATAAATTTCTCATTTTCTTTTTTTTTTATTAAAAAGTATCAGATTGCAGCCACTGTACACTTAGATTGATAACAGTTTAATTGTTATCTGGGGAAAAGCTATTGGTTTGACTGCGGGAATTAACATAATTAGATAGCTTCTATTTGAGTAAGCTCCTTAAATTCATTCATATGCTAATATAATACATATATGAAATGTGTGTATACATATTTAATATTTCCATGTGTGTGTTTAAAACCAGGTGCTGGTGCCCTCTCACTCCAAATAACCTTGTATTTATTTTATATATATATTATAGACATGTATATATATATATATATATATATATATATATATATATACATGTTAACCCACTGATAGAAGATGAATCCTGAAAGGAGTATCAGGAGAACCCAGAAATGAGAGTACTAAGAAAGGGAGGGAAAGTGATCAGTCTGGGATCTGTAGAGAGGTTAAGGGTGATGAGGGCAGAGAAAAAAATTGTCATTGGATTTATTGATAAAGAAATCATTGGTTGAAGATAAATTCAGCTGAGTAGTAAGGATGGAAGTCAAGTAGAAGGAGATTTAAAATTAAATTGGAGAAAAGGAAATGGAGGGATGGCATGCAGACAGCTTTCTCTACAGACATTTTGTAGTATGAAGAAGTAAGACTATGAAAGGAAAGGGAGATAACAACACAATAGCTAGTGTGAAGTGGAGGTTGTTATTTTGATTATTTTTTAAGTATGGGGTATGTCTGAACATGTTTATAGTGAATAGTGAAGGAGTCAGTTGATAAGACGAGGTTTCACATCAGGGGGAAAGGGAAACGAGCCCTTAGAAGGATGGATTCTTCAACTACTTTTGTGTCACTGACACACTTGTTAGTCAAGTAAAGCCTAGGAATCCTTTCTTATAGAGTTACAAAAGACAAATATATTAATACATAGTTATCAAAATATTTAAATTATTTATTTAGTATTTTATTTCTCCCCAATTACATATAAAAACATTTTAATATTCATTTTAAAAATTGAGTTACATATTCTTTCTCCCTTCCATACCTCTTCATTGAGGAAGCAAACAATTTGATACATGTTATACAAATGCAATCATGCAAAATGTATTTCCACATTAGTCATGTTGTAAAAGAAAACTGAAAACCTCACCCCAAAAGTAAGAAAAGCAAACAGATTTTAACAAAGTATGCTTTGATCTGCATTCATACACCATCGTTTCTTTCTCTGGAAATGGATAGTATTTTTCATCTTAAACCCTTAAGAATTTTCTTGGATCATTGTATTGCTGAGAATAGCTAAGTCATTCACAGCAAACCATTGTACAATGTTGCTGTTACTGTGTACAATGTTTTCTTGATTTCGCTCATTTAAATTTGCATCAATTCACGTAAGTACATGTTTTTTTGAGAGCATACTGCCTGCCATTTCTTGCAGTAATACAGTATTCCATCACAATACAGTCCCAAAATTTGATCATCCATTACCCTACTGATAAGCATCCCCTAAATTTCCATTTCTTTGCCACTTGAAGAGATGCTATAAATATTTTTGTACATATAGGTCCTTTTCCTTTTTTTTTTGTTTTAACTCTGGTTTACAGAGCTCCTTGTGTCATTGCCAGATCAAAGGGTATGCAACATTTCATAGCCCTTTGGGTCTAGTTCCAAATTGTCCTCCATCATGGTTGAATTACTCCAAAATTCCATTAGTGTATTATGCATTAGTGTATTAGTTTTCCCACATTCCTTCCAACATTTGTCATTTTCCTTTTCTGTCATATTAGCCAAACTGATAAGTGTGAGGTGGTGCCTCAGAGTTGTTTTATTTTGCTTATCTCTAATCAATAGTGATTTGTAGCATATTTTCCCACATGACTATAGATAGTTTTGATTACTTCATCTGAAAACTGTATGTTCTTATTCTTTGACCATTTATTAATTAGAATTTTTTTTAAATTTGACTCACTTTTCCATATGTTTGAGAAGTGAGATCTTTATCAGAGAAACTTGACTGCAAATTTATTTTCACAGTAATGATTACTAACTATAGAAGTTGCTAAATCTTCTATTATCCTGAGTATGATTCCATGATATTTGAATTTTGTTTTCTTTCTGGCTGCAGTATTTTCTCCTTGACCTCTTAGCAATAGAATTTGGTTATAACATTCCAGGAAGTTTTCATTTTTTGATCTCTTTCAGGAGTTGACTGTTGAGTTCTTTCAATTTTTATTTTACCCCCTGGTATTTCTACCTTTCTTATTTGATTTTTTGCATCATTTTTGAGTTCTTCCATGGCCTGAGACCAATTCACATTTTTCTTTGAGACTTTGGATACAGTAGTTTTGACTTCATTGTCTCCTTTTAAGTTTGTGTTTTGACCTTCCCTTTCACCATAGTAACTTTTTTTGGTCAGGTTCTTTTGTGTTGTTTGATTATTTTTCTAGCCTGTTCTTTGACTTTTACATTTATATTAAAGATGAATTTTGTTCCCAAGGTGGAGGGGACATCATCCTTAGCTTGTTTCAGGTTTTTGTGAAACTGTTTTCAGAGGTAATTCTGGGGGTCTATAAACTTTCAGTTCTTCCCAGGTTGTATAATCTAAATAGAGCTCTATTTTCTACTCTCCTGGCCTATTCTCTGGTCTTTGAGGTACTATAAGCACTCTTTTCTTCTCTGGAATTGTCCCAGCTTTCCTGAAGCCCCAAACTCTAGAACATTAAAGTTCCACATCACACTGGGACGGTAATCCAGATTCAAGAATGAGCCATGCAACAAAGTACTGTGCCTAGTTCCAGGAAAGGGCCTTTTGTAATCTCCTTCTGACCAGTTATAGAACATTTTGACCATTAGGAATGTTTGAAGCCCTCTATCTCACTGAATGTCCATTTCCTTCCCCTGAAGAATTATACTCAGTTTTGCTGGGTATATGATTCTTGCTTGCAATTTTAGCTCCTTTTCCCTCAGTAATATCATAATCCAAATCCTCCAATCAGGGAAAAGTAAAAGGATTAATTTGAAATAGTGAGGACCCAATTGAAATTGGATAAACTAAACTATAGTTTTCCTAATCATTGTTATTTCATGGCTGTCTACCTAAGTTTTCAAACACACAGGCAAAAGCAAGTATATTCGGAATTTTATCCCCAATTAGAGTCCCAAGAAACTCAAAGAAAGAACAACTAGAAAGGATACATATACAGTTCTCATTGTGGCATGCTGACAAAATTTCAGCCAGATCTTTCTGGTTGATATTAGGACTTAGAGATGCAGACTACTCCTAATATTTATGTTGTCTAAAGGTAATGATTAGTTCATTGGCATGGCAACAAGCACAACACTATATTATTACTTATCGTTTTGAGAAATTAATAGAGAAAAGTCATGGTAAAAGTGAAAAGTTATGTTCTACTATCGTCCATTACATTAAATCCAGACTATTTTTAAAAGGCAGTGGTATATAAGGTAGGATTCCATCTGGCTTGTGTATATAGAATGGTCTGTTGCTATGGAAAGATTTAACTTTGCTTATTTCATACATCAATTTCATAGGCTTCCACAAGGAAAAAAACCACCAACTAGAGTATGTTCAAAACCGCATAATATTGTCATCTGTATTAATGTGGTAATTCTGCAAGCTTAACAGATATGACACAAAATTTGTTGAGCGTCCTGGTTATATTGAAATAGAGTGTTTAATTTCATTGACATATATGATACTAGTACTCACAACACTAATCAATTTTTGAAGGTGGCATTCTGTGTTGTACTTTTGAAGGAAGTCCAGGTCACATAGATCAGCTATTTCTCCTCCCAATACGCTTAATTCAAAACAGTGGCAGAAATACTAATGTGATATATAGAAGTCATGCAAAGCAATTTGGACCTCAGATAAAAATGTATCTTTCCCTTCTTTGACTTTTTTTTTTTAAATTTAGTGATATAAAGGAAGTATCTGTGTTTTCCTTTACTCTGAAGATGTAAATAAATAAATAGATGACTTTAAGAATAGTAACTCAAAGGATAGTAACTCTTTCCTTACATCTTCTCTTTCAAGTAGAATAGTCTTACTACAGGACAGGGGAGAACAAAATGATTGAGAAGGAAACTCAAGGTAGAAAAGGAGCATGTAGCTCCTAGAAAGTAATTCTAGTCACTTAGCCTGAATAAATGATACTTCAGAGCACTGAAAGAGTATGCAGTTATGATTACTGAAAATAGGAAAGATGTTGCTATGTGGTAAAGGGGCGCATTTTATTCTGGTTTACAGAAAATGGGAAGAGGTAGAATTACCTAAAGTATAGGATAACTGACTTGATGCCTATTATTGGAAAAATTCTAAGAAAGACTAATAAACACATGGCTTTTGAATATTTAGAAATGGAAGTAATCATTAGGAGCCTTAGTGGCTTCCTTAAAAACAAATCTCTAACAAACATTTGTTTTGTGTGTTTTCCTTTGATTTTGGAGGGAAAAAAATCCCTTGGCTAGTGGATCAGATCAATGCAGTAGACACAGGATAGCTTGATTTCAGAAGTATTTGCAAAGAATCTGGTTGGCCATTTGACAGGGATAATATACAAAGGATCTTTGGATGACAGATGACAATCTCCAAGTTTGCTTCTAGTCAAGCCTATGGTTATGTGATTCAATGAATAAAATAGCATGGCAACAAAAAAAGCTTATTTAATATGAAGATACATTCATAAAAATAGGGAGTTGAAAATAAAGGTAATATACCCAGTATTCTAATTCCTCCTAGAGAGTGCATTCTGTTACAAATGACACATTCTGAGAGGGGAATTGACAAACTAGAACATGTTTAAAAGTTGGTGAACAAAATGATAAGATGACCTGAAACCATGAGATTAATAGAAGATGGCACTATTTATAATAGAAGATGGCACTACTTATCTTGGATAGGAGAAGAGTTAGGGAGGAGAATTTTTTTTTAGAGGATGTAGAAAAGGAATTAAATTTTAATAAATCACTCCATAGGACAGAATGAAGGCCAATATGTAGATATTATAAGGAGGCAGATTTAAGCTCAATGGAAGGAAAACAAACAAATCTTTAACAATTAGAGATATCCAAAAAAAGTAGCAAGCTGCCTGGTTAAGTAACACGTTCTTTTATTTTAAAGAAAGCAAATGGTACAATACCTATCCCTACACCAAAGAGCTGGCTGAGAAGGCTGTGTTGGTGGTTTATGGGCAACTTCTTAGGAATGGTGCCATCAGGCACACCTGCTCCTTGAGGTCCATGAATCTATCTATCTATCTATCTATCTATCTATCTATCTATCTATCTATCTATCTATCTATCTATCGATGGATCTACATCTATATCTATGGGGAAGGGAGCATTTTTTTCCAATATGAAATGACTAAAGTCCTTAACAATGATAAGACCTTTATAAGGAATAGGGAGGGTTTTGTGGGCATCCAAGTCTATGTTGAAAATGTGGCTTGGGAAAAAAAATTAATTAAGAAAAGAATAAGAAGAAAAAGAAAATGTTGCTTGGGCACTCAGAACCTTGTGGGACTCTGAGAAGGCCCAAAACTTTGGTGGTCAGTTCTACTACATCTGTGATGATACATTCCTACCCCCCCACATCCCCACAGAGTTTTTCTGATTTTAGCTATGAATTGAGCAAGGAATGGGGCTTCAAACTTGGATCTAAAATAGGAATTCCTTTCACATTACTGTATTGGGCAGCCTTCCTATTGGATATGATAAGGTTGTGCTATGCCCTATCTTCATTTATGAACCTCCCTTCAATTGCCATTTGCTAGCAAGGACCAACAATGCTTTTACCTTCTTCTACAAGAAGGCCAAGAAGGATTTGAGTTATGAACCTTGCTTCAGCTGGCTAGAAGCCAAACAAAAACCAGTTAGTGGGTAGGCACATTGGTGCTACAGACCAGAGAGGATCTGAAGACAAAGGCCCCCTGATCTGGATAAATTGGAATGTGGGGGCAGAGGTTCATGAAATCACTGCTGTAGACCCTTTTCTTAGTGGGGCATATTGTCTAATGTCCCCTGATTAGCAGACTTCTGGTAATGCTTCACAAGCACCCTTCTCTTCCTCCCCACCCAGTGAATCCCCTAGTATTACAAAATGGCAAGGTGTACGTGGTTTTCTGTTTCTTATGTTTCTGTTCTACTCATTGTGTAACAAGCTTCTGAAACCATTTAAACTGTGCAAAAAATTTAATTCACATTTAGTAAAGATGATGAAAAAAAGAAGTTGCTAGGGTTATCCGTTAAGGAGTGAAAGGTTGATTCTCTACTACCATCAACTCAAGTTTCCATCCATGTGCTTCCTATTGCCACTCTTAATTACCATTTTAAAATCCTTTAATGAGCTAGCTAGTCTTAAGTAGTTTGTAAAAATGAGTGTTTACTAAGAAATAAGAATAATTGGTACAAAATCCCTCCCACCCCTCCATCCCAAATCTGTAACAATCTCACTCCAAAACACACATTTCGGGGGAAAATGGAGCTCTAAGAGAACATGTGGCAAAGGGTTAATTCAGAGCTGCTGGATACCAGAAGTCCTTTTCTCCTATTTATGGGGTACTCAAGAAACTGCCTTTTGGGATGATGTATTTTTTCTGGTGTCCTTATAGAGTCATGAATCAACATCCAGTTTTTTCCAATATAGATAGTATCATTAGCTGATGTGGTCCTTGATGAGGACACTGATAAGTCCTAGAGCCTCTACACTCTTCAAAGTTCTTGGTCTTGGCCTAGGTCTCCTTCTTCCAGATGCTTTTCCCACAGTTTTTCCCCCTCTAGAATATTTTCTTTTTCAGAGCACCATGCTCTAGAATCCCTACATTGTGACAATATTTTTCTACAAGATCCAGAGGACATGATGACATCCTTTAGCGAATTGTTAGAAACTTCCTAGGTAGTATCATTTAATATCATCCCATGACTTTCAAAAACTTTTCACACTTTGTCTAAAGCTTGTGGTTCAGATTACTTGAGTATTTTAATGCTTACTTTAAATTGTATGGTATATCTTTTTTATTTTATCACTTCACTCCAACCTTAAAAAGAGCACACTTCACCTTTCAAAATCTTCTAGAAATTTTCAAGACTAACAAGATTCAATTATAATTTAGAAGAATTTATATTAAAATAGCTTATTTTTCATAAAATTGTTTAGTCTATTTGTGTATGATAAATGAGACTTGACAGATTTTTCAAAGGATGAAATGATTAGGAAAGAGTAAATTAATGAAAACATATATTAAAATGCAAATGTTCTGAAAAGCCTCATTTTCAAAAATGAATTTCACAGCAAAAAACTATCTGGGTAAGTCAAATCAATCACTTTTGTCTTAATTATACAAAAATTTCAAATAAACAATATCTGCTCCTGAAAATGATTGCAATCTTCTAATTCATTTTGGAATTTCCTGCTACATAAAAAGTCTTTAATAAATGCTTTTAAAATTAATTCATTTTGACTGTGTAAAGATAATGATGTGAAATAAGGATAGGTGAATTATTTGTCACATTGCTTATAATCAGGGAAAATAGTGATTCAAATTAACTTTTAAAATCTAGTCATATGCTATGGACTTCTTAAAAGACAAAGGAAAAAATAATGAAATATGAAAATATTCAATGCATGAATTATGAAATGTGTGTAATATTTCCATGGAGAAATTGAGCTAAAATGATTGAATTATCTGTATATACTATCAACTTCTCTCCACTCAATGCTATTACCTCCCAATACACATCCCAAATGAATCGCTCTACCATCATTCAATATTTTGGAGAAGGGAAAAAGTAGGAATTTGCATTACATGAGATGGAGTGGATTTAAAGTCACCTAAGAAATATGATCATATACTTTTAATTTTAGAATTAGAAATAGCCTTAAAGATTAGCTCATTTAAGAAAAGAGAGGGGAAGGCATTTTCCTTTTTAAATCCAATTAATTAATATCATCATCTTATATAAACAAAGATGCTACTTTTGACTTATCATTGAGAGGTCATGTCTTTTTCAGTTGGTTTGTCTACAGTAATAATATACCATCCATATAGTGATTTATAGTTTTCAAAGCATGTCCCTTACAATAACCGCTTAAAGGAGATAGCATAGATATCCCCATTTTACAGATATTTAAATTTAGACAGAAAAACTTTTCCATTGTTTGCTTTGTTTTTGTTGTTTTTGTTACCTAGCTAAGGTCAAGAACAAGAATGATAGCTACAAAAAAGTAAAAGATAACTTCCATATAGAAATCAAATTTGTTCTTAGCACCATGCTATATTCTGTGGAACCAACTGGTGACAAATCATACGATATAAGAAGAGCTCATATGTGACCCATGTCCCATATTAGAGTATAGTGTGAATATTTACTTTGGGATAAGTGGGCATGTGCAAACCTATTCCTAGAGCACCATTTTCATATCTTTCACCATGAACAGACTCAGGAAGAGTAATTTGGGATCATTTCCAACTCTCTTCAATGCTTGACTTTTGCAACAGAGAGTGATAGACTCAGCAATAGAACACCCAGCAAATATATATATATATATAATTTATGGGAATATTAATAAAATAATACAAAAGATAAATCTAGTGGATGTGTGTCATGACTTAGAACACAGACAAGCAAAAAGCATGGGGAAATGGGGAATGTGACTCTTTTTCTAAGCTAATCTAGAGATTTGGAATACATTTCCTTAATATCATAGTTGTCAATGGAATTTTCAGAAGGTAAATTTCTATGAAATTCATTTTATTGGTACTAAGAAAGAAGAGCCAAGTTGTTTTATCACAAATATGGAAAGGGGTTAGTTCAGTAGTTTTATTGATATAGAGAACTGCCAGTGTGGAAGTGATTTGCACCTTATCTATAACTTCAAGTCTTAGAAAATTGACCAGGTATGATACATTAAATGAATTGCACAGGGTCATATAGTCAATATTTATCAGAAAGTAAGACTTTAATCCAGGTCTTACAGCTCTTCTGAGTGACTGGGCAAGACTTTTCCCTACTCTATGTCTCAGCTTCTTCATGTGTAAAAGGAGGGGTTAGATATTTAACATTGCTACCAGCTCTAAATCTATGATTTTGGGATACTACCTACAGGTAATAGGAATAACTAAGTCCTTCCTATTGAGCCTGGAGGTTTCTGGTGTTCCCCTACATGTAGAACTCATGTTTCCCATGTAGGTTATGCATTTCCACGTGGGTTTGCCTAACTGGGGCTTACAGGGAAATATAAATATGCTTATGTCTTTGGAGTCTCATCCATTTTTCTCTGAGAGAGACTTTAATTCCTACCTGGAGTTGAACAGGAGACTGGAACCACTACGCTGGCCACTCTGTTCTCCTCAGAGAAAGGCTGCTGGAATGGCATTATTTCCATTTGTCTCCTAAATCTTGTTAGTTTGGGGGAAATTATTTTTAGGTTCAAGATGCTTCCTTGGTTGTTATCCCTTAAATAGCTTAGATCCAAAGACTCGATCCCTTCATAGTGAATACTACTTGTAGAAAACATTATCGCAATTAGTAAATAACATATTTATTTATCCAAAAACTTATAAAAAAGAAATCAAAGAAGTTATGCACATGAGAATACATGTTAGTAGGTAAAATATATCAATGCTGTAGAACCAAGGCTTTGATGAGAGAGTGACTATTTTATCAATCAAAATTGATCAATTATTTTAGTGATCAAATGAGAATCATATTTACAAAGAATAAAACAGTGCCTGGCACAATAGGCTACTATATAAATGCTAGCTGTTATTATTGTCTATCCACTATTCCAGTTTTTGAATCAATACAACTGGAAAGGTTACATCATCTAGAAATCACTCCTCAAATTTTATCAATAATAATATAATAAAAATTATAGAACTATAAAAATATAATTGAGAATTAGTTCTCAGTATTTCCTGTGGAGATGGAAATTGTTGTTAATAAATCTTATGAGATTAAAAAATGCAAACTATATCCCATCTCCTATATTTTCCCCTCATTTCAATAATTGAAGATATTATAAAACAATGCAGTCCTCTAATGAATAACTTATTACATCAAAATTCCAAATATTTGGTGTCAATATCACTTAACAGATGGAAGATAGGCAAACAAAAGTCGAATTGAGATGAAGAGTTTTTACTTCATTTACAATCTGGAAATAAAATAAATAGTATCTGCTCATTTTGAATTTACTTACAAACAATAAAATCATTTGTCAATAAATAACTCAGTAGTAAGGCATGAGAATTTTCCCCAAAACTGATTAAATGTAAATTATCAAAATGATGATGATAGACTTGAAAATTCCCCAAATTAAATCAAGGAAGTAATTTTAGTAAGATACTGAGGAACCAGAATAATGTGGCTTGTTTTGACACAAAGGAAGATTAGAGTAAAGGAAACAAAACCATTTTAAAGAATAAAAAAGAAAGGATTTAGATTATCATAAACAAATATGCAGTGAAAGAATAAGCCACTGGCCTAAATCTGGTGTGCAAGTATCATCACTATTAAACATATAAATAAATCAAATTTCTATATTTGGAAAACATTTTTTTCAGAATATAAAAAGGAAGTTGAGAATAGGATGTCAGCACATGACCATTTTCCTAAGAAAAACAAATCACTCCCATACTGAAGAGGAACTGGAAGATGTCATTAAAGCTTTCATACTACAAAATGCAATGAATTCAAAACAATAAAAATAAGAATAGATTCAGAATGCCCCAAACAATTTGACCACAATAAAGAAAAATAACCAAGATCAAAGACATACAGAAAATGTTCTATTTAAGATATGAAATTAAAAGACATCATATAGTATTTAAAGACTTCAAAATAGAATCTGATTTCTATTCTGGAGAAAAATATGGAGCATGATATAGCTAATACTCTTGCCAAGTGGGTACTATAGCACTGTAATAGTGCCAAGCATCATACACACACACACACACACACACACACACACACACACATAAAGCCTGTAGGGTGATGCTACTTGAACTTAAGACCACTTGCTAAACTTGCTAAAACAGGCTTACATTTTCATTGACATATAATATTAAGATATGTTAAAATGTTAATTTTAATAATCTTTTTCTATAAACCAATCAACTTTGATGATAACAAATTGGACAGAACTCATAAATTAATACTGAAATTGAAGTTGAACCATAAAGATGGATTAAACCACTTAATGAGTGTCTATGGTCGCTAAGTGACCGGAATATAGGCATTAGCAGACACAGTATCTTTGTTTGTTTGTTTTCAATCAGACTCTTAAATTTAAAGAATTGTAGAACTTACATGAATTCTTCTGGCATACCTTTAGAGAATCCAGGGTTACCTTCATCTCACATAGAAACTTTAGAGCAGGAATTTTTAGAGATATATAGAATAAGAAGATGTTTCTTACAGAAAAGGCTCATATTAAGTTCATTCCATCTTTCCTATATCATTTACCATCTTCATCTACACACACAAGTTTAATATATAAGCCATATCTCCATAGAAAAACATTGTAGGATAATGACTAAGAATCATAGAAATAGAACTAGAAAGGTTCTTTTGGTCATCCAGGTTAATGCTTATCCAGAGTTCTTAAGTGTGCCCACCTGTTGTCTGGTGAAACCTGTTGATCCCTTTTCAAATAATGTTTTAAATATATAAAATACAAAAAAATTTCAAAGGGACAATCTTTGCCTTTCTTTGTATTCCTAGTGCTTAACACATTAGACTGAAATGAAACAGTCACTTAATAAATACTTATTGACTTGACATAGGATTATAAAGAAAACCAAGATTAGTAAAAATAATGATGTAATTATTTTTGCTCAGTCAAGTTCACAGACTTCCCCTAAAATTTGTCTATGAACCTCAAGTTAAGAACCTCTACCCTAAACAGAACATGAATCTCATCCACAGAATCCATGATAAATAGTAATCAAATAGCCCATGTTTGAAACTTCATATCTTTTTTAGGTCTTTCATTCTATTTCTAGACCCCTCATTAAGCAGTCTGTCCTTAAAGGGTCAAAATCTATATCCCTTTAGCTTCTACCCATTGATTATAATTTTGCCCTCTAGGGCTAAAATGTTTCTTCAAACTTAGAATATTCATTTTATAAGCTATCGGATTTCCACAGGATGGGAGTTTGGTAATTTTAATAACAATGGTCCTTTCAACCTGATAGATGTTATAGCTTCGAATCAAAGTGATATCCTCAATACAGTACTTCCAGCTGTACTTCAGAAATGAACATAAATGGCCTCTATTGTTTTGTGTCTTGATTTTGTTTTTGGTTAAAGGCAATATTGATAGAAGTGAAAATCTATTTGGGACTCCAAGATTAAAAAAAAAGGTGTCAGAAAACTTTGTCTAGAGAGCAAATTGATTCCTGCAATAACATGAGAATCCATTTAAGTTTAATTCATGTAGTTGGTAAATCATCCCCCTATACGTTTCTCCAAGAATGCTTTTCCACAAGGATAAATTTATTACACTTGTACTTACATCAGTGCTTCAAGAGTCTATGATCTTATCAGTGTGCTAACTCCCTCTACTGACACCGACTGCAATTCCTCCACAAGTTAATAGACGACATTTTAATGTTATTATGGTGCAGGAAATCATATCAACCAGGCAGTTGACAAGTTACTGATGAGCCTCTCCTAATAAAACTTACTAGTCCAAAGGCAGCTCCCCCAAACAAAAGAACACAGACGTACAATCACTGGGTTATACTGAAAGTTTTTCAAACTTTATACCACTCTTCAGAGAGATTGGATTTTATTAACAAAATCTCTGAGAAGGGTGACCTTAATACACAAAAGCCTTTTGTATTTATATGTCAAATATGAAAATAATGTAGATATATTTAATAAGTAGAGAAATAGGAAACATGAAAATCATGTGCTTTAATTGTTAATGGAAATAGCCAGAGGAACACTTGAGTAAAATGTGAAAGAATGGAAGGGTATGCAGTAAGAAAAAAAAATGTGAAGAGGTGGAGTCAAGACGTTCGAGTAAAGGCAGGGACTCACTTGAACTCTTTCAAATTCCCCTCCAAAAAACTTGAAAATAGAATGTCAAAAAGAATTTTGGAGTGACAAAACAAGGAAAGGACAAGGTGAAATGATTTACTAGTCCAAAACAACCGAAAAGGTAGATAGGAAATATATGTCTCACTGGGGTAAGAGTGGTGTCCAGTACGGTGCAGGTCATGCTTGAGAAGGCAATAGAATGCTTTGGGTGCATTGGTAGCAGCTTCCAGAGCTTTCAGCCAACAGATGGTAAGGAATCTGACAACTGGTCAGAAAGAGAAGACAGGAGACCATTTTCTTGCACTGGGTGTAGGACACTGTAGCATTACTCATATACAGTTCCAGTTCAGAGTCCCAGGATGAGGAAGGACACTAGCAGCAGTGAGGTCACTGGTTCCAAAGTGGAAAAAGAGTTCTTATGTTAAATCACAGACCAAAACACAAACCAGGAGAGCAATGACCACACCTCTCCTTAGATCATACTGCCCTGAAACAACTGAAAACAGGCCCCCAAAGTTATCTCTGTAAGAAAGTCCTGGAGCTTGAGACAGTTTCCTCTTCACCCCAGGAGCAGAACCCAACTTTAACATAAAATTAAAAGTCAATAAATAGCTGAAAAGTGAACCAAAAATATTAAGAATCTGATCATAAAAAGATACTATGATGATAGAGAAGATCGAAACACAAGCTCAAAAGAAGACAATAAAGACACAATTGTTACATCCGAAGCCTCAAAGAAAAATGTGAATTGATATCAGAACCAAAATGAACTCCTGAAAGAGGTTAAAAATATTTTAAATAGAAGATTAAAAAGTAGAGGAAAAATTTGGTCAAGAAATGAAAAGGATGTGAGAAAATGACAAAAAAAAGTCAGATAAAGGAGTCACAAAAATACTTAAGAAAATGATACCTTCAAAGGTAGAACAGGCCAAATGGTAAATAAAAGTGACACAAACAACCACTGAAAAGAACTCCTCAAAAACAGTTTTGGCCAAACGGAAAAAAAAGAGGTACAAAAATTCACTGAAGAAAAGAACTCCTTACAAAGTAAAGTTGCCCAAATATAAAAAGAATTGCAGAAGTTCAAGGACAAAAATAATTTCTTAAAAATTTTAATCGGGCAAATAGAAGCTAATGACTGCATGAGGTATCATAAAACAATAAAACAAAATCAAAAGAATAAAAAAGAAGAAAATGTGAAATATCACATTGAAAAGATAACTGATCTGAAAAATAGATCCAGGTGAGATCATTTAAGATTTATTGAACCTGAAAGCTAGTATTAAAAAAAACAAAAAAACAAACCCTGGGCATCACCTTTCCAGAAATTATCTAGGAGAAGTACTCTGATGTTTTAGAACCAGAAGATAAAATAGAAATTGTAAAAATATACTTCTTGAAAGACATCCTACAATGAAAGTTTCTAGAAATATTAGCCCTATTGCAGCTCTTCCAGGTCACGGAGAAAGTACTGCAATTAGTCAGAAAGCAAAACAAAACGAAAATCAGTGTTTGAACCTCTGGGAGCCAAGATGATGGAGCAAGCAGTAAATCCTGAAACTCTCCCATATTCACCTCCAAGCAATCATCAAATAGCTCCCTAAAACAAATCCTAGAACAGTAGAACCAGTAAAAAGATCAGGTGAAACAATCTTTTAGCCCAAGAAACTTAGAATATCAGCAAGAAAGGTCTGTCTCATTCAGGTGAAAGGAAAGTGCATTCCAGGACAGGGAGAATTTCAGTAAACCAGAAGCAAGCCCCACCTCAGCAAAGCTGTGGGATATCTTGAACCTCAGTGTGGTGGAGGAGACAACCACCAATACCAGAATCGCCCACATGTGTTCACACAGCCAGCGCAACTGGCAGAATACAGCTTTGAGGACAATCGTGTGCTTCAGTATAGCGCAGGGAAAAAGACATCCTCCAGCAGCCAGACCTTCACATGCTCTTCGTATCCTTGTGCAAATAGGCATCCTCCAGTATGATTAAGAAGTAAGCCAGACTTCCAAATCAAAAGAGGATAACTCAGAATACTCCAAGTGGCCAGAAAAATGATTCAAGTTTCATGGAGACACAATCAGGATAACACAAGACTTAGCAGCTTCTATATTAAAGGGTCAGAGGGTTCAGAATATGATATTCCAGAGCGCAAAAGAACTAGAATTGCAACCAAGAATTCCCTGTCCAGCAAAACTGAATATGATCCTGGGGAGGGGGGAAGGACTGATATTCAATGAAGTAGAGGTCTTTCAAGACTTCCTGATGAAAAGAACAGAGATAGATAGAAAATTGGACTTTACCATACAAGAATCAAGAGAAGAAGAATAAGATAAATGGGAAAGAGATAGTATAAGGACTTCAATAAGGTTAAACTGTTTATATTAGTACGTGGGAAGATGATACAACTCTTAGTTCTTTCTCATTGTTGGGACAATTAGAAGGAGTGTGTGTGTATGTATATATATATATATGTATGTATGTATGCATATATATATATATATATACACAGAAGAAGTATATATAGACAAGTACTTTGGAAATATGTTTTGCATGACTGCACATGTATAACTTACATCAAATTGCTTCCCTTCTCAGTGAGAGGATAAGTGAGGGAAGGGTGGAAAGAGGGACAGAATTTGGAACTCAAAATTTTCAAAAAAGAATGTTAAAATTTGTTTTAACATGTCATTAGCAAAATATAAAATATTAAGTAAAAAAGAGGGGAGAACACTCAGTATAAAGAACATGTAGAGGGGATCTGACAGGTGTCTTCAAATTCTTGAAGGACTGTAATGTGGAAGATGTATTCTATTTGACATTAGGAGGCAGAACCAGGATGAACTGGAGAATATTTCAAACTGATAAGTCTAAACTTACCAGAAAAACACAAAACAAAAAAGTTTTCTAAAAATCAGAGTATTCAAAAAAAGACTTGTGATGTCTTAGAAGATGGTGGGTTCCTGAACTTTGGAGGTGTTCAAGAAGTCTTGATGACATTTTGTCAAGTATAGTCCATTGGGAATTTTTCAAGTATGGATTGCACTAGATGGTTGCCAAAGTCCCTTCTGAATCTCAAATTCTATGATGCTGTTAAATCAAATGGAAGAATTCTGCAGAGTTCTATAGTCCCAGCGTACAGATTGAAGTTCTGAGACAGAAAACCCAGCATAGCCAAAGAGGATGACGGTGGGTTTCTAAGAGTGTTAAAAATTTCTATTACAACACTTGTACTGGGTCAGATGCATTGTCCATCTTTCCTTCTCCTTGACTTCTAATTAAGGAAAAATAACTGTGCTGATAGTAACCCTGACATGGGCAATATATGTCTATATCTTAGTATAATTCCATTTTCCTTTTAATGTACAATTTGGAAATCATCACTTTTGTTTCTGTGATACACATTTCATAGGCAAAGAGAACCAAGGGAAGATATATTTTATTATAAATATTAGAATTATTAGAATAAAGAAAAAGGGCTTTCCTATAGTAGTAAGCTTTTTAAATTCAGTAATAAAGAAATATGAACTCATTTGTTGCAAAATAGATTTAACTTTAAATGAACAATCCACTTGTTTGTTTCATAGCTGTAGTGTTTATTCTCCAAAGACCTAATTAAAGTAGGTTTAATTAATGGAACTAATGTGAAAAAATGTATAATGTATGGGGTACAGGTTGTAAGTCTTTTTTATTTAAAAATCAGGATGTTCAGGAACCAAATAAATGTGTCTGGGGTTTGATTTATAATATAATTCAGTTCACAAATCTAAACTATTAGGACCCTATATTAATAAAGTTTGTCCTTTTTATTGAACTAGACTATACAAAAAGGACAAAGGATGATTTAGAGTGGCAGAATTATCTCTGTTGCTTTATATATGCCAAAGGAAGGGTAAACATTCTCTTGATTGAAACCTGAGTCCACTTTTCCCTTGACAAATTTTCACCTTAATTTACATCATTGGATTTACTAGAAGGACAGTGCATTTGCTCCATTGTACAGGGCAAGAAATTTTATTAGGAAATAATAAGCTATTGTGAAGAGTAGCCATTAGGAAAGAAATCTACCTTAAGGAATAAAGAACAGCAAATTTTCTGTGCTTTCATAGTCTTGGCCTAGAACAGATCTGATGCAGCAGGTGTGGATGTCTTGACCTTGGCATTAGATACAAGGAATTCTAAACCAATACAGGAAAAATAGGAGAAGAGAAGGGAAGTTAATACTGCTTAGAGTTTAGTAGTGCTGTCAGCCATTGGCATCATTTCAGAGGTGTAAGGCAGGATATTTAATGGCAATTGTCCTTCTGAAACACACACACACACACACATACACACACACACATACACACACACACAAATGAAGGTCCTGTAGTAATTCAGCATGATAACCTAAGAGGGCCCTGCATGACTGTGGCATGATAGGGGAAATGAGAACTTATACATTCTTCCAACTAGGAAATCTACAATTGCTTTCTGGATGATCAAGTGTGACCCATTTTCTCTATAGATGATGCTCCAAATGACTATATTCTTCCCTACATATGAAACCTATCTCTTGATTCAGTGAATAGGCTGATAAGAGAAGAGGATGATGAAGACAAGAGTTACACTATGGGCATCTCACATTTCTTGTTCCCTACTCCAAAGGCCATGATTTTTAAAAAAATAAATAAAAACAAAAAAAATACATTTGTATAGAACCTTATAGATTAGAAAGTTTTTATTTTCATTATTTCATTTTATCTTCAGAATCACTCTATGAAGTAAGATCCATATCCAAATGATGACACTCCAAAGGAGTGTATAAGTAGAATGGAGAAATCTAGGCAGATTGACAAGAGGAATTTGAAAAGGATCATTTTCCCTAGAGGTAGGTTTGGAAAAAGTTTCATGGAAATGGTAGCACCTGAGTTTGATCTATAAGAAAGAGATTTCAATAGACAAGAAGGAGGAAAAGTAGGGAAGCCCACTGCAGCCAGAGAAGACAAAGGCATATGGAAGGGCAGAGACAAAGTAGGGCAGAATGAGAACTGCTGATGGAGGGTGGTTAATCCAGTTTGACAAGATCATGGAGTACGTGACAAGAAATAGCTTGAGAAAAGGAAGTTGTTTTTTTCTTCTTGTTGTGACAGATTGTCACTAGATAGAGGGTCTGGAGCCGGAATGAGGACAAACTCACACTTCTGCTATGTGACTAGAAGTACTGCTGTCCCTTCTTATTCTAAGCCACTGCTCCTATTTCTTATGGTGGAGGAGGGTGGGAGAAGAGGAAGAAGAATGCATACCTAATCCTGGTGGAATTGAGAAAGCAAGGTCTTTCTTCCCTCCTTGAGTTCTCTGTGTCTGGCTCTTCTTTATGGCACCTTGGTTACCAGTTTCAGCCCATAACTTTGTTATGGAAAACAGTTCACCAGTGAGAAGTTAGGTATCATAGATTATTCATGGCAAGGGGATGGAACAGAAAGAGCAAGATAGAAGGAAGGAAAGAGAATAAGCATTTTATTCTTGTCATTCAATTGTTTCAGTCATGTCTAACTTTGTGACCCTATTTAGGTTTGGCAAAGATACCATTTCCTTCTCCAACTCATTTTGCAAATGAGGAAACTGAGGCAAAGAGAGTGAAGTGACTTGCCCAGAGTCACACAGCTAGTAAGTGTCTGAGGCAGGATTTGAACTCAAGATGATGTGTTCCTGACTCCAGGTCTGGCTCTCTATCCACTGTACCACCTCACTGTCTTAAACATTTTATTAGGAGCTCTAGTGCCAGGTACTATGCTATGTGTTTTACAATTCATTTGAGTCTCACAGTACCTCTATATAAAGTCACCTAAACTCAGGGAAGATTTTGAGATCTGCTCTCATGCTTACCTACATTTTCACATGGACTGACTATGTAAGAGCAATTCAATATTACTATTTTGACAAAGAAAGGTCATCTGTCCTTTACCTATTTTACCAGAGAGATACCTGAAGAATAACAGTTCCATTGGCATATGAAGAGAGAGAGATCAAGAATGACAGGTTGCTCTTTTTGAAATTCATTCCTCATGACTTTGTGGTCAGTCCTTCATAGTGCAACTTTCTCCTCCCACCCTTTTCAACAGACATGCAAAAAGAATACCAAAAGACCACTCCAGAGTTATTAAGTTATCCTGGTCAAAAGTTTTTATTAGCACTGAGCCTCATTTCCCAGTAAGTGTCCAGGGTTCAAGCAAAAATTCTCCATATATTCTAGCCAGAATGCACTCCAAGCATTATACATATGAATGCATCAAAATATAGTCTCATATCCAAAGACTAGTTATTGGTATACTATTGACATCATGGGCTATATCCATGGCCGTTTACCAAGATCTTCCCTATTTTACCAAACAGGCAGTTAGGTGGTGCAATGGATAGGACACTGGACCTGAATTCAGGGAGACAGTTAAAATCTGGCCTCAGATGCTATCTGTGTGACCTTGGGCAAGTTAATTAGCCTCTGTATCAATTTAACCAACTATAAAATAGTGACAATAATATCATAGACCTGGCTTCAGCAAACCAGGAGCAGGCTTTGGGAGTGACTGAATTAGCACCAGAACTGGATGCTTCTGGAACTCTCAGGTCACAGATGGTAAGGGAATTGAACAAGTGGTCAGAAACAAATTACAGGGGCTTCTTTGCTGGCACTGGAGGTGGGACTCTTGCTTCTCTCATACTCTGATGCAGTCCTGGGTGGCAGTCCCAGGGTGAGGAAGAGCACAAGCTTGGCAGAGCTTGTGGCTACAGAGGAGTAGGGACCCTGGTCCCTGTTCCAGTGTTGAAAAGAGTGCTTATGGTCATTCACAAACTAGTTGACAGTACAGCGGAGTAGAAAACACATATGACCCTAGATCATATCACCTTGGAAGAGCCAAAAACTTACAGGTCCCCAGAATTATTGCTGAAAATAACTGCACAAAAAACTTGAAGCTTAGGACAATGCCCCCTCCACTTAGGAAGCAAAGCCCCACTTTAGCATAGAGTTAAATATAAAGAAGTAGGCTAGAAAATGAGGAAACAGAATAAAATAAATTCTGACCATAGAAAGTTACTATGATGACAGGGAAGATCAAAACACACTCAGCCAAAGACAACAAAGTCAAAATGCCTACATCCAAAGCTTCAAAGAAAAAATATGAATTGGTCTCAGAATATGTAAAAACTCAAAAAGGATTCCAAAATCCACGTAAAAGTAGTTGAGGAAAAATTGGGAAGATAAATGAGAGATGCAAGAAAATCATGAAAAATGAGTCAATGGTTCATTAAAGGAGCAACAAAAAGTACTGAAGAAAATAACATCTTAAACATCAAAAACAGCAGCAACATTAGAATAGGCCAAATGATAAAAGAGGCATAAATATCCAATGAAGAGAAGAACTCCTTGAAAAATAGAATTGACCAAATGGAAAAGGAAGTACAAAAGCTCACTGAAGAAAATGATTCCTTAAAAGATAGAACTGGGCAAGTGGAAGACAATGGCTTTATAAGACATCAAGAAGCAAACAAAATCAAAAGAATGATAAAATATAAGAAAATGTGAAATATCTCATTGGAAAAACAATTGACTTGGAAAAGAGATGTAGAAGAAATAATTTTAAAATTATTGTATTCCTTGAAAGCTGTGATCAAAAAAGAGTCTTGACATCATCTTTCAAGAAATCATGGAAAACTGTTCTGATATTGTAGAACTAGAGGGTAAAATAAAAATTGAAAGAATCTACTGATCACCTACTTAAAGAGATCCCACAAAGAAAACTCTCAGGGATATTATAGCTAAATTCTAGAGCTTCCAGATTAAGGAGAAAATATTACAAGCAGATAAAAGAAATAATTCAAATATTGTGGAGCCATAATCAGGATAACACAAGATTAGCAGCTTCTACATAAAAGGATCAATTGCTTAGAATATGATTTTCTGGAGGGTAAAAGAGCTAGGATTACAACCAAGAATCACCAAACTAGAAAAAATAAATATAATCTTTCAGGGGAAAAATGTATATTCAATGAAATAGGGAAGTTTTGAGCATTCCTGATTTTAAAAAAAGAGCAGAATAGAAAATTTGACTTTCAAATACAAGACTCAAGAGAAGCACAAAAAGGTAAACAGGAAGGAAAAGTCATAAAGGATTTGATAATGTTAAATTGCTTATATTCCTATATGGAAAAAATGACATTTATAACTCCTAAAAACTTTCTTATTGTGAAAGCAGTTAGGAGTATACCTAGACAGAAAGCAGAGGAGTGAGTTGAATGTGCTGCTATGATTATCTAAAAAAAAAATATAAGGAATGAGAAAGAGGAATGCTTTAGGAGAAGGGGAAAGGGAGAGTTAGAATGGGATAAATTATCTGACATTAAGAGTCCTGAAAGAAATTTTACACTGGAGGGGGAAACAGGGGAAGCAGGGAGAGGGAACATGAACCTTGCTCTCAATGGAATTGGCTCAAAGAAGGAATAATATAGACATTCATTTTAAATGTAGAAATCTATCTTACCATACAGGAAATCTATCTTACCATACAGGAAAGGAGGAAGGGGATAAGAGAAGAGGGGGATTGACAGAAGGGAGGATAGTTGGAGGGAGGTAAAAGTCCATTTTGAGAATGGACAGGAGAGAGAGAGAGAGAGAGAGAGAGAGAGAGAGAGAGAGAGAGAGAGAGAGAGAGAGCGAGCAGGATAGACAGGGATAATAGGAGTGAAATACATAGCTGTTAGTTATTATTGTGAAAAAAATTGCAATAAGTTTCACTGATAAAGATTTCATTTCTCAGAGAAAATGGAGTCAAATTTATAGAAATAAAAGCCACTACTCACTTGATAAATGGTCAAAGGATATGAATAAACAGTTTTCAGGCAAAGTAATCAAAGCTTTCTATAATTATATGGAAAAAGTGGTCTACATCACTATTAATGATAGAAATGTAAATGAAAAAAACTCTGAACTACTACCTCATATCTGTCAAATTGGCTAACATGACAGGAAAGTAAAATGACAAATTTTGGAGAGGATGTGAGAAAATGAAACTACTAATGTACTACTGGGGAAGATGTATACTAATTTATCCATTCTGGAGAGCAATTTGAAACTATGTCTGAAGGGCTACAAAAGCATACATATCCTTTGACCAAGAAATACTACCACTAGGTCTATATTCCAAAGAGATAAAAAAATAAAAAGGAAAAGGACATAAGTGTACAAAACATGTTTATAGCAACTCTTTTAGCAGTAGTAAAGAACTGGAAATTGAGGGGATGTTCACTGATTGAGGAATGGATGACCAAGTTTTTTTATATAATTGTATTGGAATATGATTGTGCTGTAAGAAATGATGAGCAGGATGCTTTCAGAAAAATATAGAAAGATATATGCACTGATGCTAAGTGAAATAAGCAGAACTAGGAGAACATCCTACATAGCAATAACATCATTGTATGATTATCTACTATGAAAGACTTAACTATTATCAGCAATGCAATGTTTCAATACAATTTTGTAGGATTTATGATGAAAGGTGCTATCCATATCCACAGAAATTGCTGGTATGGCCTGAATGCAGACTTATTTTTTTTTTTAATTTTTACTTTTCACTTTCCTTCGGTTTTTTGTCTGTATCTTCTTTCACAAAATGACTTAAATGAAAATGTGTTTTGCATGACTACACAAGTATAACTTATTTCAAACTGCTTTTACAATGCAGGGGACAAGGAGAAGGAGGGAGAGAATTTGAAACTCAAAATTTGAAAAACAATTTACATGTAACTGGGGAAAAATAAAATATTAAATAAGGGAAAAAAGAGCTACAATGAACATAGCGTTTTAAGATAATCATTTGGGGACATTGCCTTACATCATGGCAAACAGAGATGGAAATTTCTATGGTAGAAGCTATAGTGAGCACTTAGTCTAAAGGCCTCAAGAATAACACTACTTTAGTTTCTGTTGAAAATAACCTGGGTCTTAATTACTGCTATTGATTCCTTCATTTCCAGAAACAAATCTATATGACGTAACCATTTGTTCAATACCTCTTTGTCGATCTGTTGCTGCTTAGTCCATAAAGATATGGCCTTGGAGAGCTTTGGGATCTCACTCTTGGAATTTAGTTATTTCATAGGTTCTGTTCAGAGGTAAGCCATATTTGTAACATTTGGCAAATCCAATGACATTAACTTGCTATCAGCTATTACTATTGCTTAGTGAAAGCATGTCTGTTCCATCAAACAGGATTTTTATAGAGGTGTTTTTGTTGTTGCTAACTTCTTTTTCATTTGCTCTAGGAATGTTCTACTTCATTGATGTGTGTGTTAATTCTTCTCTAACTGCCTAAGGTAGAAAGGTCTTATGTTTTTTTCAGTCATACTTTTTTTAAAGCACTTTCCAAAGATGTTATGCTTCATTTTAGAATTCTAACTGGAATTGCTTGCGTAGGAAATGACTGATTTAAATATATTCTTCCCATTCAGATTTCATTCAGAATAATAGTAAGGCTCAGAGCATTTTTGTGATATCTTAATGCTTGATGTGTCTTGCCTGGAGGAGACAAGGTATGAGTAATTATTACCTTCATCCACTTATATAATGTGATATTTGTATCTTAGCCTTTAGTTCCTCTATTTCACTTGAAGTATCAGAATTTTATACTTAATAAATTCAAATGACATTTTGATATCATTTGTAAAAGATTATACAAGATATTTAATGTGTTTTGTGGTATAGCTTGATATTATATGCCTTAAGTGATTAAGAATTTTTCTTTGATCTGATGTTTCTAACTGGAAGCCATAGTTACATACCTACTTATGAGAGATGATAAAGAGATTAGAGAGAGTTGATTCACAGATCTAAAAATCCAGCTCTAGTCTCTCTCCTGAGCTCTAGTTCTTCATTGTTAATTGCTTTTTGGATTTCTCAAACTTCAGAACTTCTCCATTGTCATTTAGGGTATTATCATCTTCTCTGTTACCCAAATTCACAGTCTCTGTGGCATCCTAGATTCCTGTAACAGCAAGGACCCTAACATACACAGGAGGGCCTACTGTATTGGTTCTTAGATCTGATTTTCTAAAAGGAAAGCAAATCTTGAGGGGTCAACAATCACTTTAATCAAGCACATATATCATTCACTTAGTTCAGAGAAAAATTCAGTGCCCTGAACTTTAGAGAAAATTCAAACAAAGAAATAAAATCAACAGATAGGGCTTCCAGCTGCCTGACCACAAGCAATACATACATAGTAACCAGAAAGGGAAGCACCAACATTTTGGGTTTTCAAAGCCAGGGGGCTCCTTAGCAGCTGCCTAGAGTCTCTTCTGGCCAAACACTTCCAATGAGTAAGCCTCAAAGTAAAACCTCACCTCAAAGTATTTATACATTTTTAAGAGCCAGAGGGTATCACAACCCTTGAGAACCAGCACCTCATTAGAAAATTAACAAAAGGTGTGGGCCTCCCCTAATAAAACTTCCCTTAATAGGCAGGCCCATTATAGGGTGGGGAAAGATCTTCAACTCTCATTAACATTATAATTCTTTCTAATCCATATGTTCAATCTTTTGCTAAATCTTATAATTTTTTATTTTCATAGAATCTCACATATACATTCTTTCTCTACCCACACAATCATGCCAGTTCAGGTACTCATCATCTCTCACTTTGGTCTATTATAAAATCCTTCTAACTGATCTCGTTTTCTCTTCATTCTCCAACCTAACTTCCACTCAGTAGCCAAAGTGATTTTCCTCAGGTGAAGGAGTGACAGCATCATCCCTTCTACTCCCATTATATGAACCCCAGTCACTCCTTATTACCTCAAAGATAAAAACATGGTGTTAGATTTGTCATGTAAAGCTCCTTATAACACAGTCTTTTCCCACCTTCGTACACTTCCCTTGTTTTCACTCTAAGATCCAGCTATGCAGTCCTACTTGCATTGCTGAGATATAACACTGTATCTCCTATCTCTATGACTTTCCACTGGATAGCTCTAATTTCTAAAAATTTCACATACTCACCTCAATTTTCTTTCCTACCTTCCTTCAAGACACAGTTTAAATATCACCTTTTTTAGGAGGTCTTTCCCAGTCTGTGTGGCTGCTAATACCTGCTTTCAGATTACCTTCATAAACTCTATAATTTTTATGTAACTAGATATTTATTATTGTCTTCCATTAGAAGTGTTACTCAAGAGCAAGGATCATTTGTTTTTCTTTCTTTTTATGCCCAGACCTTAGCAGAGTGCCTAGCACATAATAATAAAAGCATTAATAAATACTTGTTGATTAATTCATCTCCCTGAAAAAGTAATATAAAATCTTTTTATAAATGTCATATTTTATATGAATTACTCTTAATATATTCATTGCTTATATGTTTCAAATAAAAAAATTGATCTCAGGTCTCTAATGTTCTCGCTATACTTGGTCCTATTTAATATTTTTGCAGTATATAAGATATGGGTCAGGAGTTGAGTCAAAAATTTTATGAATATAAAGAAATATATATATATATATATATATTGATGTGCTTAGGGGTAACTTGGTCAGTAATTACTGAATTGATATTACATTACCTCTTACCCCAAGAAGTTTTGGAATATCCTTCTTCCTCCACAGTTTTACTTACGTGCTTATATGTACATGTTACATGACATATACATGTTACATTATATATGTGGGTATATTCACTCATATATATAACATAAATACTTTGGATACTTTATACAAAGAATATATACATGTAAATAATCCATATTTAAAGAGATAAATGGTCACTTTTTTGTGGTTAAATATGTCCTAAACATGTTCTTTTAATTTTCCTACTTCTGTTGGTATTACTACCATTGTCCCATAATCAGACTTCAATCTCGGAGTCATCTTTTTCTGTTTCTTTTCCCTTATGAATGGTAGATTCCTCTCACCATCTGCCTCCTTCTCTCCTATTCATGTGTTGCCAGAGACTGGGGAAATTAAAAAATCATGCTGACCGGATCTGCTACCAATTGTGTCAACTAGACCTTCACTTCAGCAAGGCGAATCCTCAATTTCTCTCTTATTGATTTGCTGCCCCACTCTCTGCAAGAACTGTTCCAAAACATCTAATCTCTTCTGAAGTCTGCCATAGAACCTTTTCTTTCCACTGTCCCAGCTGAGGACCTTGCTGCATACTTTTCCAAAAAAAAAATGAACCCTCTTCTCTATTCCTTCTCATTTTATATCACACACGTATCTTCAATAGTCAATAATGCAAATAAATATTCACTAAGCACCTTCTATGACTTCTGCTGCTGTCTTCTCTTTCACTCCAGTCTCATGTGAATTGTTGACCTTTTTCCTTTCCAAAGAAAACCTTGCCATACATACCCTTGATTCCATTCCTGCAACACATCGTATAACCCGCCTTGGAAAACTCATAGGAAAATGCAGATAAGTTGCCCAGTATAGACCGGCATTGATAGGTTGTCATCTACATCTTTATAGGGAAGGTCCAAATCAATGAGATCTATTGGAGTCAACCTCTCCCATATTTTGCCTTCAGACCGAAGTAGCTGGAGAAACTTATTCAACTCATGCTAGCGTCTTCCGTGTTTCCCTCTAAACCTAAAGCTGGCTTATTTTCAGGTACAATCCTTATGATAAAATCTCTGGATCTTTGCTTTCTCTTTCAACCCATATAGCAGGTGGAAATTAACAGTCCGGGCTGCATATGCATAGTCCCAACACAGAAACAAGTTGCAGTTTCAATTCAGTTCATGAATACAACATGTAGCAAGTGCCTACATTGTGCCAAGCCTGATATTAAGCAGTAGCGAATAGATCTTGCCCTTAAGGAATTTAAATTTTACTAGGTAGAAACAATGTGCTTATTTATAAACAATTTTAAAATGTATATCGAATTAATCCAAAGAAATATGAGGAATGATAGGAATTACTAAAACCAGAGAGGATCAGGAAAGACATTTGTTCAGGAGGTGGCATTTGAACTGAGGAGAGAACTAAGGGTGCTGAGAGGAAATGCATTCAGGGATAAGAGACTAGACAGCCTATGCAAAGTAAAATAGAAAATAACACTTAGTCTCTTGTGGGATTCAAGGAAAAGGAATTTTTTTTTGTTTTTTTTTTTGTTTAACTTTGGGTACATTTATAAAGTCTAAAAAAATCAGCTGGAAACCAAATTACTTCAGTTTTTTTCATGAAACATTGTTTCATAAGTTGTAACCGTTAAGAAATATTTAATATTCACATCTGAAAAGAAAAAACAAGTAAACAAACGTCTCTCACATACATAGGAAGTCTAAAATGATGAGTCCCATGTGACTGGGATAATTTTGCTGTTCCTCTTCCTGAGGGCAAAGGGATGAGCTAAATAACTCTGAGTCCCTTTTAGTCTCTCAGTCCAGACACATGATGGATAGAAGGCTATTCTTTAGGTTAAGTTGCTCTCAGTAAACGAGAGTGTTTAAATTTGACCTAGGCCTTAAACTTAGAGAAGAAAAATTCATTTGGTAAACAGTTAGAGGCCATATCTCAACTCATGGGCATTTACAAAGTACCAGAGATGAAGAAGTTCGCATATATTTTATATCAGGCTCTCCCCCTCTTTGCCTGACTTTAGGAATGGACCTACCACTGTGTTAAGACATCTGGAGGACTCCCAGCACATTGATACTGTAACCGTTATGGCATTTCACAGCTGTCAAAGGAGGAGACACTTTTCAAATGTCATGCTTGGAAACTTGGGAGTAGAATTGGCCTCCACGGGGGAAGGCATTAGAAGGCCAGAACACTTCTGAGAGCTGATTGCCACAGATGCTGTTGTGTGAGAACAAGTCACTAGGTCCCTTCGGTCAGCCCTTTCAGATCTTTACAGTTGTGTTGAGCTATGAGTCTGTTTCAAATAAACTTCTGTGTTGGATTATTATAGCAGGGTGGAATATTTAGAACATCAACCCTTCCCTTGTTTTCTTTTTGTTAGTAGAAGGACATCCCCAGATCATGCTTATTAAGTTTACAGCTCTGAGGCAAGCTTAGTAATCTTCTGGCTTGAAATCAGGTGTTCAAGAATTGGATAGATGACTTACTTTAAGAATTTTTTATAAAAGAGCCTTCAAAGGGGAAATACAATATTTGTGAAAGGGAGGAAAATGTGTTGTATTTTTCCAATAGGCAATTCTTATCCCCCTTAAACATAGGTGTGGTTACTGCATTTGAAAACCTACTTCATAAAGATTAGCACAGGAAGAAAAATCAGAGAAAATAAGCCAGAGAAGACATCAAATAACTGATTCCTTTTGTTGTTTTCCTCCTTGCCTGAAGTTGTGTGTTTAGCATATGATTTCAGACCCTTTTCCTCACATTGAATATATTGATAAATATTAGATGGCGACCCACAGTGTAAGCTCATCTGTTGGGCCCCACTCTTTCAGAGATGTTTCAGGACTGAAAACTCCCTTACTGAACAAGGTGAAACCTGGATTGTCACCGCATGCTGGCTGAATTTCTAGGACACAGTAAAATGGTGTACACCCACTCTATTTTTCAGGATTTACTGGCATACACTATACACTGGTGGTAATCTTATTAATCCAGTGTGATTTGGGAAAAGGTTCAGAAGGTCTAGGCTACAGGCTTTGTAAAGCCTTTTCATGGTTCTCATAAATGTTTCCTGGCTTATAAAACAGATGGATAATTTGATTAAATCCACTGTTTTTACAAATGTTTAAAATAAAAATTGGGAAGTTAAATTTTTATTGACAGTTTATATGAGCATGTAATTTAAAACTAATACCTTGAGACTTGTAAGTTTGAAAATGTCTAATGCTTAATACCACTCTGCCTCAACATACACACCCATAACACCCAATAAATATATCAAATAGCCAATATGGACACAGACTCCACCCCCTCCACACTCCCTCTTAAAATTCATATTTTCACGACTATACCTCTTCTATACGGGAGAGACAGACTAGTTAGGCTATAGGTAGAAAGTCAGATGGGTAGATGGTTGGCCTTTCTATCAGGAAGACAAATCTTACTTCTAATGCATAATTTATGTGTGATCATGGGCAAATCATGCAATCTCTTGGTGTACCAGTTGACTCTCTAAGACTTTAAATAAAAGACAATTGCTGATGTGTATCTGTTGAGGGAATTTTTACATCATGAATTCTCTACCCCGAAGAAACCATGAAACTAACCCTTCCTCCTTGACACATTTGAAGCATTGAATAGTGAAGGATTTCCCTCATGTATCTACTTATGAAGAAGTAAGGTAAGATAGTTCTAGCTCAGAGTTCCTCTTTCTGTTATTGTTTCATGGACTCCTTTGGCAGTCTGGTAACATGTATGGACTCCTACCTCTCAATGTCTACGTTTTAACTGAGGAAAATGATAAAATTCATTTAGATATTAGTATGTGCATGGTTTGAAGAGAGGAGGTATACATTTTTTCTCATCAAAGTTCAGAGAGTCCATGAAAACTAATTGCAGACTTCTTGTGGGAGGGGTTCTGTAGACCTCATGTTACTTACTTCTGTCCTAGAGCAAGAGCCCAGAAAATAAATGGGTCCCTAACACTGGAATAGTGGTGCTGTAAACTGCAAGGAGCTGCAAAAGTTTTCCAAAAAGAAAAAGCCCAGGTGATAAACCACTTTAATTCAACCTGCTCCTTACATCAAGGTAGGAGACTGCTTGCCTAAAGGCTAATGAGAACTTAATAGCTGTTTCTAAATCAAACAAAAAGTAACCATGGGCACTGAAACATTTCCAGTGAACACATGTGAAAGCACTTATTAGAAGGAAATGAGAAGCAAGTGGAAGTATATCACTTGATGCAATGCACCAAGCGTCTTTCAGGCAAGGGTTCTTGCTTAACAATTAGATGTCAGAAAACACAGTCATAAAAAGGGTATGGTAATGGCAGAATTGTGTTGACCTGGCAGATGTGGCCACATCTGTGCTGCATCTGTTTAAACAGAACTTTTGGAGGGGATACAAAAAATCTCAGGCTCCAGTAAAATTGAAGGTCTTTTACAAGATGTTCACTCTGTCACTGAAGGAATGCAATGAGCTAGTTTATGAACAGACTCAACCCCCTCCCCCCCAAAAAAATGAATGCTGAGGCAAACACTAAGATTTCTTTGAAGGCATATGCATGTGCTCCTGCCATATTATCATACCATGCATCTTATTCATTCAGGTTGCTATATGCAAATGACATGTAGATCAAGAAATTGAGGGAAACAGAAGGAGTTAAAAGTTTAAGAGGTTAATTTGGGGTTCTGGCTTTGTTTTTGACATGTATAAGCTCAAGTCACTGTAAAAACAAGTGTAAAATTGCAACATTTTATTTTACCTATATTTATTTGTCTATGTGTCCATAGCAAACTTTATCTTTGAGAGCTAGTGGGGAGTAGTGGATAGAAAGTCAGAATCAAAATCATGAAGACCTGTGTTCCAGTCCCTTTTCTAATTCATACTAGAAGTATGACTGCATTATCTCTTAGGCAACTCGGTGAGCCTCTCAAATTTCAACACATGTGACAGTCTACTTTGGCTGAGGAAGTCTCCTCATTAAGAATCTTTCCACCAATATGGATTCACCCTCTCCCCTCAATAATCCTTAATTATATGCCTATTACATGGGATACTATGTGTGATTGGTTAAACATTTTCTGATTTCCTGAAAGAAGATAAAACTTCCTCCCCCTCCACTCCCTCCACTGTTCTGACACAGAATCCTAGTAAAGGGCATATTCATCTTTTTTATTTATTAAAAAATCTCAAGTTGTTCCCAAAATATCTTCTTCACAAATATGTGCAATTATAAAAATAACTTATGTCTCTGCCATTATTGATTCACACATAAAGATAGCAAGGTGAAATCTTTACGTTCAGCCTAAGCACAGTTATTATAAGGATCATAGCACATGTTCTTCTATACTCACTCTCAGTCACTCAACAAATATTTACTAGAGGTCTATAAATGAGCCTGTCATTGTATAGTAAAATATTTTTGAGAGATACAATAAAATATGTCATCTTAGCCCTCAAGTAGTTTATAATTTAATTGATGTGGAAACAAACACACCTGGACACAGTTCAGTATTAGCCCAAGATAATAAAATAAAATAATTTTGTCTTTTTCTGTCTCACACAATAATTAAAAACCAGTGGTGGCTGTTGGGTCCAACAGAAGACATTTCTATGTAATAAAAGAACTGGGTCAATATTAGAGTTTCACATTGATTTTTATTCTAATTCAATATCTTCTTAAATTTTTAACAGAAAAAAATCCACTATGACAGTGTTCATATTCAATGATGCTCTGACAGAAATGCTTTTTATTTCTATACAAATAAATAAAATTACAAGTGATTCAAAGGTAATGGAAAGTCTTTCTAGTGGGTCTCAGAAACTGCAACATATTGTTAATGATCTCTATCCAGATAAAAAGTGACTTAAAAGACATTAGAGCAAGTACGGCTGTAAAAGCACCGGTAATAAATCAATAGTCCAAGTGTTATTCTGATACCCATGAAATATTACTAGAAACAGAGGAAGGCTTCCAGTATGTTGATTGTGTAGAATTTATAGGAAGAAACTGACAAGAAGAGCATAAAATGAAAGAATGTGGATGGTTTGCAACCTTTGTGACCAGAGGGAATACCCACACTGATAGGATCCTAGCTAAAGTGAATTATACTGTTTATAGCAGAATATTTTAGTGGAAAGGGCCATTTATCAAGAACTAACTTGCTATTTACTGAGACCTTGATGACATCATGAAATTCTCCAAGTTTGTCTTCTTAGGCATAAAATGGAAATAATATTAATTAATTAAATACTTCAAAGGAAGAAAAAAATGGTTCTTAAAATATTTTAAAGAAAAAGACAACATGGAAAGACTTGAGAATTCTGATTAATGCAGTCAATAACCATAACTTTTAAAGATTGATGATGGTGTATGCTGTCTATCTCATGACTAAAGGGAGATGTCTAGAATGAGATGCATATTTTTGGGCAGAATCACTTTGTGGATTCATTTTGCTTCATTATGCTTACCTGTTACAAAGATTCTGTTTTCTTTTTTCAATCCATGGGGTGTAGAAAGGATTGGGGAGGTAGCAAAAGGGTTGCCTAAAATGAGAAAAAATAAAAGAAGAATTTTAAAACTACACAGAAGAAAAAATAAATAAAACTACACCGAAGGGAGTTCAAAGGAAGCACACAAACAGGATGGTTTTGAAAGTAGCATATTGAAGTTATCATTTTTTTATTAAAGTAAGCTGTATATAATAAAGATCAATGTTCTTTTTTTGATGTTCTTTAAATTTATAACAAAAACATTTTAAATGGAAATAAAGCAAGGGAAAATATGTAAGCTCTTTGTAAGTAGGGATTGTTACATGTTTTGCATTTGTATCCCTGGTGCCTATAATGGTTTTGGGAACATCACAGGGACTTTATAAATGCTTGTTGATTAAAAAATTTTTTTTCAGGAAAAGGTTTCAGAAAAAATAAAATTAGTTAATCTATTTGTAACTTGGAAATTACCAAGTGCTATATAAAGTTAAAAAATTATTACCACATAAAACAGTGTAATTACTATTAGTATTATTCCTCCACTAAAGTCCTATCTGATGCTTCATTGTCATTTGAAGGTGACCCTGGCTTACAGAGTACAATCTCAGATATTAACAATAAAGATGGAAAGACATACGGATCAAATAATAAATTGCATCTGACATCCATTATATACCTAAAAGTAATATGTAAATATCAGCTATGGAGAGGTTTGGTATCGTTGACCTGATAATCAATAGTGCATAGGTCCTTTGAAGATCACATTGAAAGACTTATTATAAACACCAGGCTGGTCAAGTGTGGGACAATTTTTTTTTTTTAATATGGCTACTCATGGATGATACTAATAGCTAACATTTCCAAAATTGCTTAAAGTTTACAGTGTATCTAAAGTGCATATTATGTCATTTGCTCATGAGAACAACTCTGTTGCGTAGGAAGTAGCTACAGATATTATTCCTTTGTTTTTACAGGAATGAAAAATGAATTCCAAATAGATTAATTTACCAGTCCATAGTTGCATAGCCAGTCAGTATCGGAAACAGGATTTGAACCAAGATTTCTTTTTTCTTTCCACTTTGCCATCCTAAAATTCTATTTCACCCCAAATGTAGCAATGGTGCTAGTGACAGAAATATAGCAGAAGGTACTAAGCATCACCTAGTTTCAAAAAAATTAATATTTAATTGATAATACTCTCCATGTTCTTTCAGTTCAATAAACATTCAGTTGATACCTACATGAAAGAGATGAGCCATATTTACAATGACATTCAAATTACAAAATCACAATTGAAGCCAGAAGACATAAAGAAATAAGAGCTTGAAATAAAGATGAAGCAAAGGAAGCAATGGAGTTTGCTCCATTGCACAACTAAAGGTAATAAGAAATACCATTTAATGGAATAATGCAAATTTAAAATCACTAAAGGTACTAATTCTCATATAGATGAAAATTCCAAAAGATGCAGAAAGAACACAAATGGCGCTCTTGCTGAAAAGATATGCATGAGAGGATGTCATTAAGTAGTGATCCATATGGTCATTTATCATCTCTATTAAATGTTTGTGACAGTGCTGTCTGGTGTGCAAGGACACATGTAATGAAAATATAACAAGTGAAAAAGAAAGACTTTTTTTCAGAAGATATTTTTACAATTACACGAATGGTTTGTATGAGCTTTCCATTTGGTTATTTACTGAATTTTAAGAAAGCAATTGACTTAACAGAAAAAGATATGGCCTTACAGACTCCTCTCAGATAAGTTTTCTCTCAGGCAAATTATTTATGGATTAATGAGAGAGGCAACAACAGAAATTTTTTTGTTCACTGGTTTCGCTGGTTTTTGAATACTGAATGAGTAGAGATAGATCTACTAAGGGTACATGCTAATGGCATGAAATGCATCATGTATAATGTTCAAAAAGAAGGAATTCTTATTCATAGTGATTTTTTCTGTATTCCTGTATATTGTATTCTGGATATATACTCCTGTATATTGAAGCATGATTACTTGGTACAATGAATGCATGTTCTAAGGGCTGGGGAAACAAACAGAAAAGCAAGATAATCCCTTTCTTCAAGGAACTCATATTCTAATGGGTAAGGCAGCACATATAGAAAATTTAAGCAGCAAGTCAGATGAAAAAGTCTCATGGTCCTTAGGGTGTAATAGCAAAGCAAATATTAATGGTTCTTCTTTAATGTCTTTTCCACTGGGGCAAAAGTATCAGTTAAATTTTAACTGTTTGACAGTGCCAAGGACTTTGGTGGCAAGGACTTTTCTTTTTGGATCTTTATTAACTATGGCTTTTGCATCTGCTGGAGTAGTTGATAGACTGTGTCTCCATAGTAATTATTTCCCAGGATAAGAACTGAAGGCCCTGGGCTTAGAGCAAAGATATTCCCAAGGTTCTTGGATTCAAGGTTCTGGGATGTGTCAATCAGGATCTGAGGAGAAATGGTAGGTGGTCAATGTGTTGGCTGTGGTGTAACTTGCCTGGAACATGCTATTTCCTATCTCTCCTTCAGGGTCTCTTCCTGATTCAGTTAGGCTGACTTGTCTGCCCTGTGTATGGAAGCTGGTAGATAATTGAGTGGAATGGCCAGTCCCTTCTATAGAGGACTTTCTTCCCAATGTGATGGCTGTGAGGGCTGGGATGGTGGTAAGACCAATGACTCCTATGGCTATCTGCCTGTGAGTAGCAATTGGTCAGTAGTTGTTGGTAGTGATGAGAAGGAAGGTGGGCCACTTTCCATAATGATGTCTGCTTTCAATAATGGTTATGGGAGGCTGGGTTGGAAGCTGGTTTGATTGTTTAAGGGCCACTACTATTCCCAAGACTTATGGTCCTAGACTGCCTTATTTGTATCTTGGGAGGATAGTTGTCAAAGAAATAGTGGTAGATTGACTTGTCTGGAACATGCTATCACCTCTCTCTTCCTCAGAGTGCATTGAAGCTTCTAGCTTACTTGCCTCTACTATGTGACAGTTGGTTAATAGTTGGAAAAACATGTTGGATTTGAAAGTCACAGGACTTAAGTGTGAATTCTGGCCCTTCCACTTCTTGTGAAATCTTGAACAGAAAATTAACCTCTCCAGGACTCAGTTTGCTCTTCTCTAATATGAATGGACTGGACCAGATAACTTTATGGCCCTTTTAAACTCTATGCTTCTATGATTTATGCTTTTCAGAATATGACATGCTAATTGAATTGAAACAAGAGAACACTGCAAAATTCCTCAGTAAAATATATATTTAAGTCAAAGAGAAAAGCCTAAACTACATATTGTTGTGTCAATGGAACCATGAGGTCACCCATGTGGGTATTAGCATCATCCATACAGATTGTTGCTTATTTTTGCCATACCCTTTATGTTTCTTATCCATATTATCCCAGCAATCTGGAAAAAAAATAATCTATGCAACATGCTGGAGACCATTCTTTAGTTCTATAGTTCAGGGTTGATTTGTTTGTTTTTAATTTTTTATGTCATGAATACCTTTGACAGTCTGGTGAAGATCTCTTCGTAGAATAATGTTTTGAATGGATAAAATAAAATGCATAGATTTACAAAAAATATATTGAATTGCAGTTATCAAAATATTTTAAAATCAAGTTCATGGACACTAGTACTGGACTAGTACTGTACATTTTGTGAAAGAGCAGCACAAGATCTATCTATATATCACTGACTCCCAACACAGAAATGACTTGCCTCATTTACTAGTCATATATTTCCTGAAAAAATGGAATCTAGACATAATAAAATAGGAATGAAAGAATATTCCATTGGATTTTCTAGCATTTAGAGCAGGGAATGATCCTAGAGGTTATATAGCCTATCTTCCTTATTTTGCGGTGGAAGGAACTGATGTCCTAAGTGGGCAGGGGAACATTTAGGTTCAATTTAACCCAAGGTTATATTTAATCCAGACTTTCTCCAAATCCAGTGTGTTCCATCATAACATACTATCATTCATGACCAATGAATTAGACCCAGAATTAAGCAGTAATCACAGAACTAGAGAATTTCAGAACCTGATAGGACTTTAGAAGGTATGTTATTCAACCAATCCCTGTAAAATATTTAAGAAGAGATCACTAAATCTTTCCTTAAAGATCTCCAATGAGGTGGAAAACACTACCTCCTAAAGCCCACTTTGTTTTTTAGGCAGTCTCTTATGTAGTCATGTTTTCTCCATCATATAATTATGAAGTTGATTTTGAACCCAAGTATATGACATTTTATGTATCCCTATTAATTATACCTAACTCACTTTAGCTCAGTGTTCTATTCAAGGTGTCAGCAAACTATGACCTGGAGGTCAAGTCTTGCCTGCTTTCTCTTGGTGGCAAATTTACCCTATCAATGTATTATTAAATCTTGGCTTTGTCACTGTGACATCTGTTGTAGGCTAGGCCTGATTCAGGCCAGCCTGGAGCTGCAGGTTCAGCTTAGATTGAAAATATATACCTTTAGAACAACAAACACAGATATTCTTGAGCATTTTTGAGGCATGAACTATTTTGTCAGTCTGGAAATACTTATTCACTCTTTTCTAAGATTATTGTTTTTAAAGTTATAAAATAAAATAGGATTAAAAAGGAAACTGATGGTATTGAAATATGTTTTTCAAAATAGATTAAAAAAAACTTCACTAATCCCAGATTAAAAACCCTTGATCTAACAGTTAACAAAGGGAGGTTTTCTTATCCAAGGCATAGAAAGGATATTCAGCAAAGATATAGCATTAATTTAGTTGTGGGCAAGTTATCTGCCTCTGTTTTGGCCATGCTGTTTCTAGCCAGAAATGTGAATCAACTCCTTTCTCAAGGGATGGATTGTGTACTTAGGCCCCTAGGAATCTATATCAGTGACCTAAGCCCTTGATCCTTTAGCTAAGAATATCTCAAGGCTTATTTTAATACTTTTAAGGAATATTACTTTCCATAATATGGACCCACTGAGTCTGTGTAGTCACTTATTCCTGAATCCATCTATCATATATATCACCATATTTTCCAAAAGAATAGCCAAAAAAGTTTAGTGAAATGTTTTATTCCATTCTCAGTCAACATCTTCTGCAGCATTCCCCACTGTATCAAATTAATAATTGTGTTCCTAAAAAAAGAAATTATGTTTGATTACATTTTCTTCAACTGCATTGCCTTTTTAGTGATTCAAAATTAATTCATTGCCATAAAATTAATGAACAGATATAGGATCAATATTCTCTTCTAAATGGTTGCTACTTTTGAAACACTGTTGTGTTTCAAAGAAATAAATCATAAATAACAAAGGACAATGAAAAAGATACATACTGCACATATGTAGCATTTTACCAATAATTTCTTGGCTGCAAATCATTACATAAACATCATTTTAAGGATATGTATAACTCTAAGTTATCATTTCAAACCACTGTCTCAGCCTTCACTTTCCCTGTCATTATACACCACTCCCACCCAGAGCTCTAATTCATTCCAACATTCCAGCCCACTATTTGGTTCTCAAGTCATTATTTGGGGACCATCTGCCCTACCATTACTCCCTAAAATTCACTGACCCTCACCATATTCCTGAACCACTTAGCCCTCTGGGATCCTTAGGCTTTCCACTTATCTGAACTTAGAATGTGCCTGGACGCACATTTATGTATATACACTTGCATATATATGTATATGTATAATATAAATAATGATGTAGATGAACAGACAAATTATAGATAGATAAGTAGATAGATAGATAGATAGATAGATAGATAGATAGATAGATAGATAGATAGGTAAAGTTTCCCCTAATTCGAATGTAAACTCCTTGAGAGCAGACCATCTCTTTTCCATTTGTATTCCTAGTGCTCCTCGCACTACCATTATTTAATAAATGCATTTTTAGTTTATACCATTCTAGAGGTCATTGTGTAGTAGGTATAGTAGTAGTGAAATGTGCTAGATACAGGGATATAGTCACAACTTTTATTCCCTGATGTAGATTCCCTTCTGTGTGGTCCCTTGGTCTATCTGGCAAGGTGATCTACTAGAATATTAGAGTTGTTAACAGAACAGAATAACACAAATCTAATAAAAGAGCCTGAGCTTTCTCTCAGCTTTGGTACCTGAAATGTGGCCAAACCTTAGCTAGCATTATGCCTCATGGCTATGTACCTTTATTTGAACCCATACCAAAGTATTCTCATATCAAAATCAATTTTAACAAGGCCAAGAAACAATATGGGAGAGCAGGGCTGGTTTTTGTGTTTGTTTTTTTGTTTTTTGGTTTTTTTTTACCAAAAAAAGTCCTTCTATTTTTTCAACTTTTTACCTTTCCTTCAAAGAGAATGTTTACATGCCATCAAATCACTTTTGAAAAATTGAAACTAAAATTTCCTTTTATGGATACAACAAAAGTCTCCTGATCCCTGTAGTGAAGATCTGGTTTCTGAGTGGAAAGAAGACTGTGTTTTCAGAGATAAAACACTTCCTTTCTCAAAGAAGCTCCCTTTTTTGTCCCTGTTTCTCCTTCTGTTAAGAGTTTTGTAAACCATTCCAAGATAGAGAATTCTAAAATTAACCCCTGTAATGCTATATACAGAACAATCAGAGTAATTGTCCCAGAAAATGGGGCAATTTGGTAGAATCTGATTTTTGTGTCTCCTTATAAGTACCATTATACGCAATAGGAACAATGCAATCCACTGTAGAGCTATTCAATTTAAATTAAAATCACCCCCTCTGAGTGATATTTTGCATTAACGTGCATTATGGTGCTTTTAGTTTTCTATGTCTTTCTCATATCCTTAGCTTCATTTGGCAAATATCTAAAGAGGAGGGAAAAAACCTAACAAAAGGTGAGAGAATTCATAAAATTCTCATTGTTAACCTGAGGGCATAAGCACTTTGTATGTCAACTCCATTGGTTACTTAAGCCCTTCTCAACACCAGGAGATATCAGGCTAAGGTCCCACCTACTCTGTAGTCCTAAGGATGCCAGGTGCTTTCCTCCTTTAAAATGAAAACCCTCAGGGTGATCTATTATAAAAAAGAGCTTCACAACATGAATTCTAATTATGAAGAAAACTAAATTATTAGAGGCTCTTAAAACTTGAATACATCTTTAAGGGTTTAAGATCAGTTAGCATATCCTTTAAATTTCCTTGCTGTGTAACTCTAAATAGAAGTTCAGACTTTATAATAGTTTCCTCTGTGTCTTATTTTATCATGAGAGATATAATTATACCGTATCATCTATATGATGTAGCATTTATGTATATATTATA
Organism: Bettongia penicillata ogilbyi; assembly: GCA_023548195.1. Taxonomy (NCBI): domain Eukaryota; kingdom Metazoa; phylum Chordata; class Mammalia; order Diprotodontia; family Potoroidae; genus Bettongia; species Bettongia penicillata. The sequence continues at coordinate 3,319,230 of JAJHZJ010000775.1, forward strand.
CATGTACAAAGTATACACCATGAATATTTCTTACGTTTTCTCATAGATGCTTACTGAGAACAAGTCATTTCTCTATGCATATATGTATATGAATATACATATGCAACAAGAGGATTTAAGAACTGGAGCTTTGATTTCACTTATCTAGGGAACTGAGAGAAAAGATAATTTCTCCCTTGTATTGCTAGCCAGTTGGTGAATTGGGAATGGGATTTTCCCAAAGGTTTCCTCATTTGAGAGATCAGCTTCTGTGGATTGTTCAGGCAGCCTCTGGAGGGCAGGGATGATGATGAGATGGAATCTTGGGTGAGACTTAATCAGTTGGGAAGGTTTAGATCTTCAAAAGGTAAAGAGATTTTAGACTGAGTGAATTCCAAGCCATTGCTCTTTAGTCACACAGGTCTGAGTGGAAGTAGATTCCTCATTTTGTCTAGATTGCCCTAGAAGGAGATTGAGAGCTGGGGGGGAAAGTGTGTTCTGGCTAGAGATAAGTCTCTTTGTCCAAGACTGAATCTTCAGAGTTACATCTCCCAGCTCCTTATTATAATAAGCTCACCTCTCATTATAATATTCATTCTTTCATTAATTGTTAACCAACCAGAGTTGATTGCCTGCCTATTGGGAATATCCACTCTTCCATGGGGATATAAATTTCAAGAGGCCTCCAGGAAGTTTATGAGAGAAGGCCAAAAAGCCAACCTTTTATTAAGCTTTTATTAAGTCACAATTAGTAAAATGATTAATTACCCAGAAATTACATTTCTGGAAATTTTCATTTGTCACAGAACTCCTAGATGAGGAAACTTGTCTCTAGCAACACAGACTGGCACCTGCATGCAAATTATCATTTTAGAAATTGGCTTAGAATGACTGAGAAGTGAAGTGACTTGCCTAGGGTTACAAAGCCAGGGCATCACAGGCAGGAAGATTTGAACTCAGGGCATGGCTTCCCTAGCAATTGTCAACTATATTATGATGCCTTCCACACAACCATTATATTGTTAACATTTTGGACACAGAAAAATGTCACAGTTTATGTATTTCCATAAGTGCTAATGGATTCAGTCCATGACTAAGCTAACAGAGACAATTAACAATTGTTTTCTCTTCTTTCATTAACCCCAAGTTTTGGTTAAGAAAATGATTGAGTTTTTCCCATGAGTTTTTCTGTCTTTAATTAAAAGGCATCACAAGAAAGACTCCTGGTGAGTGAATTGCTATCAGGTTTCTTCTAAAGCATAAGATTGCTATAGTTAATTTTGAATATCCTTGGGTGGATTTCATTTCTCTTTGCATTTTTTCTACTATTTCATCAGACAAGTTTCCATCTGACTAGAGAAGAAAGTTAAGCAAATTTCAATTCAATTCAATTTAATATAGTCAAGTAAACAATGACTTAGGTCTCCCTGGCCACTAAGGGTAGTAGAGTGCTAGGTACTTGTTGCAAGCTGTCCCAAGCTTTTATGTCCTTGGTAGTTTCATAATTAACACCTGAAACTCTTTAGCTATAAATGAGGTCATGGCAGAGACTGATCCTTTCCGATCTAGCTCCTGAAAAGTATAGTAATAATGTTTCTTGGTGGTCCATAGCACTAAGGAGATGATTTTGTATCATGGATATATGTAAGGACTCATGTGAATTGAATGTGGTTTGGTAAAGAGAGGTTCCTCACTGGGAGGGTTCTGCACCAATAAAATTATAGGGAGTGTGTGTGTGTGTGTGTGTGTGTGTGTGTGTGTGTGTGTGCACGTGCATGTGTGTGTGTTTGTGTGTGTGTGAGAGAGATACAAGAAAAGGAATACTTCTGTGCTCTACAATCATAGAGAATGTGTATATTATTGTATAAACACTCCCCTATTTGTCCTCCTCCAGACTCTCAATAAAAGCATAAGAGGAATTTGCCTCCTCAACCTCAGTTATTGTATTTAGCAAAATTGTTTAATCCCAGATAACTCTGTTTAATCCCTGACTCTTTGATTGGATTATGTAATCAAGCAATCAACCAAATGCATAAACTAGGTATGGACATTTCCTGGACACATATTGAATCAAGTAATCAAAGCCATTAACTAGATGCCAACCACATAGTTAATCAAATTAAGGAGTACAGTATTAGGAGACATTGGATCAAATCACAAGACAAAATGTATCTTTGATTTATGTAGACCAGAGGAGGGGCACCAGGAATCAAATTTTTGGAGTTCTTTAAGAAAGCAGACTTGTACATATACTAGAGGTCTTAGGAGAGGTAGGGAATGAGTCTAGAAGGATTGTCCCACTGGAACTCCCATTCCAGCCCTGATTCCTTTAACCATCTTGTTGGAATGACTAAACTAGTAACAAAGCCTCCAACTGAAAGTCAAGAAAGAGGACAAACTAGGCACTCATAGGAAGATATCTTCAGCATTCTACAAGGGTTACAACCCATGAAATCTTGCAATACCTGAGGTACTTCATGAGGACTCAACAAAAGGAGAAATGGACTTCCATCCAAATAGGACCTGTGGATTTACCCCTTTTTTACGAGTCCCTACGTTTGAGCCCACTTTCCTTATACTCTTTATGTACTTTGTGAAAATGTCTCAGGTTTTTGGTGGAATGCTTTTGTGCCAACTGTTCTTTACTATACTACTTATTAAACACTATTTCCAAAAGAACAACAAAAATCCTGTCTGATGCCAAATGATTATTGATGGTCTCATCAGTAATAGTACAAAAAATAGACTTTCAACCTGTCAGTGTCAGCCTTGGAAATCTAAGAGAAGACGTAGTAGTAATCTCCCTAGGTACACAACAAGCTGGTTTGAATTGGGGTTGGAAAAGTAAGTCTATAGCACACAGCCTATGAATCATCAAAAAAGAAGCAAAATGAAAGTTGAGTAGTTCAGCTTTTTATCACTATATATTATCATAATCCCAGTCATCTGACTATTCATTCTAGACACACATCCTCAGGGTAAAAAGGGACCTCAAAAGCTATCTAGTTAAGCCTAATTTTGAAAAACTGTTTCCTCTAAAATACACAGTTATTCTTTTTACGCCATAAGTTTCCCCATTGAAGTTTCAATATATTATGGGTTGGCATAAGGGATTAAATGGGAATTTTGGGGGAGTTCTATAGAAGCTAAGATGACATGTGAAAACCAACAGATGATGCAATGACCAAATACTTCACCCAAATTTTACTATAATGTATTGTGAAAAAGAAAAAATCAGACTTCTTCTCTGGTATGAAGGTAGGGCCAAAATATTTTATGTGAATTTTCCAGATGGCAGAAGTACCACATCCCTAACCCCCACAATGTGGAAGGGATAACTATACCCCCAATCTAACAATTACTTGAGATTTCTATTGATGGAGAAACTACCACCTCATGAGAGATCTTCTTCTCCTTTGAAATTGCTCTTTCTCTGCAATTTCTAAACATGTCCTGAATTCTTTCACCATCTTGTCTCATTTCTCTGTATATTTTCACGTTTTTTAATGTCACCAGAACTGAATGACTAAAGCAGAGTATAGGAGCACTATAACCCTCTTACCCTTGGAAGGTATTCCTCCTTTAATTCAACATACAACTGAGTTAACTTTTTAAAGCTGTCATTGCAGCATTAACTCATATTGAGCTTGCAGTAGACTAAATCTCTCAGATTACAGAACCATAGATTTAGAGATAAAGGGACATTCAGAGACTTTCCTTCAATGGCATCTTATTTTCACTGATGAAGAATCAAGGTCCCTAGTGTTCAACTGCCTTGATAAGGGTCACATAGTTAGTAAGTGTCTGAGATAGGATTCACACCCACAGCTTCCTGTATCTAGAGCCAGGATTTTATCCACTACATTATTCTGCTGTATTTTGGGTTTGTGTAAGTTAAATGTGTGTGCCTGTATGTGTGTGTGTGTGTGTGCATGCATGCATGTGTGTAACAGAATGTAAGTTCTTTGAGTGTAGTGACTGCTTCATTTTTATTGTTAACATTTATTTCTTATTAATTTACTTGTTTTCATGGACTCATAGAAGAGTTCAGTTGCATAGTAGATGGAGCCAGACTTGGAGTCAGGAAAACCTTAGTCCAAATCCAGCCTCAGACTAGCTTTAGGATGCTTATCAAGTAACTTAACCATGGCTTCTCATTTTATAACCATTTTATAAATGAGGATAGCAACACTATCTATCTCACAGTGTTGTATCAAATGAAATAATATCTGTAAATCACTTAGCACAGTTCTTGGCACATAGGTAGATACTTAATAAATGCGCCTCCTCTCATCTTAGATTTACAACTAGGACGGAGCTTGGAGACCATCTGGTGAACTTCCTGATTTTAGAGATGAGGAAACAAGTTGAGAAAAATTAACAACATAGGTATTAAATGAGAGAACCAGAATTTAAAAAGTCTCCTTCTGACTCCAAATCCAAGTACATTCTGTGCTGTACCACAGACACCCAGATCACATTTTGGTTCACAAACATCTATCAAATATATACACATCCTGTCCAGGAACTGAGGAATATCTCTCACATTTGTCCCCTTGTCTCTGGTCACTGACCCACCATCCTACTTCAGGCCCTTATCACCTCTCTCCTCGACTATTTCAGTACTTTCTTAATTGGACAGCCTACTTCATGTCCATTCTTCAGTCCAACAAGCTGTTAATGTGACTGTCTTAAAATGTAGGTCTGATGGTGTTATTCCCCTGCTTATTAAACTTCTTATGACTTTAAAGTTCAAATATACAGTCCTAATTTGGCTTTAAGATCTTCTGTGATGAGGTCCCAACCTATATTTACAACCTTATATGGTTTATATGTTATATGCTTTCCCCTTCCATCATTTTATTATCAAGCCAAATGGTCTTCTGTTCTTTTCATGACACGTTCCATTTTCTGTCCAGCTAGCCATTGCACTGGTTGTCTCTCATGCCTAGAAAGCACTCTTTTAGATTCTCTTATTTCCTTGAAAGTTCAGCTTAAATGCCACTCTCTACATAGAACTTTTCCTGATTCCTCCATCTTCTAGTGCCCTCAGTACCAAAACTTCCTGTGAGTGTGTGTGTGTGTGCGTGTGTGTATGTGTGTGTATGTGTGTGTGTGTGTATGTGTGTGTGTATGTGTGTGTGTGCGTGAGTGTATGTGTGTGTGTGTGTTCCTTAATAGAATATGAGCCCCTTGAGGATAAACAGTTTCATTATCATTCTTCTAACTTCAGCACCTATATAGTTTTGTGTCTAGAACTTAGCAGTTACTTAATAAATGCAAATTGATTAATTTATTGATTAAGTGTATAATATCATATTCTTATCTTGATAACATTTCTTCTACCTTAAAACTTTCTGGAATTCTTACATATTATAATCTGCATGGACTAAAAAAATCACTGGCATAAACAAATATTTTCTGCTGAGTAATAATAAAGAATGAATACAATTAGCAGGGTGTACAGCATATGCAAAAATAATAAGGATCTTAAATTCAGAAGATACATAATATACTTGCACTCTTTTTGTACATCTTTTCCATCTCCCATACTCATTCTCCCTTCTACAGCTTATATGCATGGCCTGTCCTCCTGCCTCTTTTCAATGAATCCTACCCTTATATTTCCATTAAGGCATCTATTCCATTAATTCTTTCTTAAAATGACAACAAAAACAACAGCTATGTTTTTTCTCCTATTCTAAGCTCCTGTTTATGTCTGCTATATGTTCCATATTATCTTGTATCAGAATTGTTGCCTTAGAATTGTTCTCTGGGTTTTCATTTGTGTTTCTCTCATCTTTATTGCATATTATAAACCCCATGAAATCAATAATCAATCAAAAAGTATTTTATGAAGTGCTTACTATGTGGTAAGCATTCTATTAAGGGTCTGGGATACAAATAAGAAGCAAAAAAATATCCCTTGACCTCAAGAAGCTTACATCCTAATGGGTGAGATACCAGGCAATAGGCATATCCAAGATACTTTCAGAGTAGATGAGAGGCAGCTTTCTAGGGGAAGGTAAAAGCAGCTAAGGATTCTGCAAAAGGCCTTGGAAAGAAGGTCTTAGATTAGATGTGAAAGAAGCCATAGATTCCACTATGTAGGAATGAGGATGGAGTTCATTTTCTATATGGGAGACAGATAGTACAAAGGAACAAAATATACCAGCAGGTCAGTATGATGGGACCAAAGAATGTATGGAGGGGAATAATGTAAAGACTTCAAACGTAAAGAAAAATTAGGTTGGGAATATCTTTAAATGACAAATAAAAGAATTGATATTTTATCCTAGAAGTAACAGATGGCCATTGGAGATTATTGAGTGGGGAGGTTGACATATTTATACCCATACATTAGGATGATCTCTGTCAACTATGTAGAGGATGGATTATAATAATAGCTTGAGGATCCTGAATCTTAAAACTCTTCCCTGAATTTGCTATGAGCCTTAGTCATACAAACCTGGCAAAATGGATTTAACCCAACCATGAAAATAAATTATCATTCTTGATTACTGTATATAGCATTTTACTCTTTTTTTATAATCAACTCAATAAAATGAATAATAAACAATACATATTAGAATATTTTCCAGGTGGCTGTACATCCACAAGATCTACTACAGTCAGCGTGCCCTCCATCTAGTACATAACTATACACTTAACCCAGATGTTTAAGAGAGGACAGTTTAGTTGTGTCATATCTCCTTGGCTGTTTCTCTTACAAGAGAGTAAGAGAATATAAGAAAATGCAATGAGCTGATGTGACTCATAGCAATCAGTCACTAGAAGAAGAGTTAAGGAGCTCTACATCTGGGATTCGACTTTCCCTCACGATGCAAAATTCAGGGTATACTGTATGCCCAAGATTACTTCAGGATACTTGAGTAATGACCAATGACATGACCACTCCCCAGTCATAGCCCTCTCCAGACTCTATGCTTTGCTTCCTTTTCTCTTGTGCTTCCAGAACCTTGTTCTACAGTCAAATTCCACTTTATGTTAAATCTCTTTTTTCTATATTCTTTCCACATCTCATGTTGGGAACATCTCATGTTCATTGAACTTAATTTTTTTCCTGAAGATACCATATGTCTTTAAAAATTCTCTAGGTGTATTACTTCTTCTTTTTTCTCAATATGTTAAATTACTTGTCCACAGCCTTCTCTATCTCATTCCCTGTTTCCTTTGAACTCATTATTCTCCCAATTTTCCTCCTTCATCAACTCATATGATGGATCTCTGTTCTCAAGTGTGCACATTTTACCACTGGCCCCTCCATACCAGAATTCCTAATTATAACTCTGTAACTCACAATCTGATTAAGCAGTCTATAAATAATAATAATTCTGAAGTGCATTTATAGTTGGGTGGAGGGCTATTTAAAAAGCTGAAATCTTTTGTTGGCGTAAGGATAGATAGGAATACCTGCCTAGCATCCCCTTAATTCACATCATCCATATGTGCAATTACTGTTCCACTTAGTAAGATTGGCCCTGAATATTTCACTCACTGATAATGGTTAGAAGGAATTAAACAAAGATGATCATTATAATTATGTTAAATAGATATTAGGACATTGTCATATGATCAATGTCCAATTATTCCACTTTCTCAGTACTGAGACTTGGTCACTAGCTGACCCAGGGCTGATTTACCCATGACAGACGGAGTCCTTCTCACTGAAAACTGACAGAGAACTAACTATATCTAAATGGAAATTTTCTTCATGTGCAATAGTAGACATAGATAGATAGAGATGAGAGAGACAGAGATGGAGAGACATTTAAAGGGAAGAGGGAAACAGAAACATAGAGAGAGACAGAGACAGAGGGAGAGAGAGAGAGAGAATTTACGTAAAACAATATTGTGTCTTCTGTTTTCCTTACTGCAAGAATGTCGAGACTGATATGATTTAGCTCCTTCAGGAGTACAATAATTTCTTGGTCATTGCATGATGATATCATGATCAGAGTATCAACAACTAAAGTAGTATTTTTAACTATCTAAAAACTACATGGTTCTTTGAATTTTCTGCCCCCTTCCTGTAACCACAACAGTAACATTGCAGAAACAGGGGGCTGTATACCGCTATGGCTCATTATGAATTTTTATGTTTGTTTTGTTGACCTGGTCAAAGAATTTGTCATAAAGTGGCTGGCCTGCTACTGGTAAACCTCTCTGAAGGAAGTGATAATTAGAAAATATAAGCACAGGGAAATTCAGTTTATCAGTAAGCATTTGTTAAGGGCCTAGTATTTGCCAAGTACTGGGGACACCAATATAAAAGCAAAATATCTCTTGATTTCATGAAATTTACATTCTACAGCTATAGGAAATTCAGGAGGAAAAGATCACTTTCTACTGGATAGAATCAGGAAATTTTCACAATGACAGTTAGTACCCAAGCTTATTTTGGTAGCTATTTGAAGGGTGTTTCAGAAATGGGGAGACATGAAAAGCCAAAGGATCAGTTAGGAATCTGTTACAAGTGAAATATGTATGGATGAGTTCTTGAATTATGGCAGTACCTGTGTGAGTGAACAGAGGGGACAATATTCATCAGGTTAAATGAACAGGACTTGATAGTTGATAGGATCACAGTTTCATTTCTCCAAGTTGTGAGATACAAGTATATGTCCATTAAATTCATGACTCTTCTATATGCTGGCCATCATTCCCTGAGACAGGAAAATGTTCATTTTCAGATTCACTATCTCATATGCAAGGAGAAAAACCCCAACATATGAAAACTCTTTTTAAAAAAATTAGTTTGTAAAAATAAAAACATTTTCAGTGTCTGTGGGAATGGTGCTCGACGTGTAGAAGGGCCACAAGTGAGATCACCATTGTTTTACTTTATATCCTGGTCACATTTTAAAATTTATTTATCACAAAATCTTCCATGGGAATATTAAAAGACAGTGGGAGATTGAGGTTATATCTATATGCACAAATCCCTTGGCAGAGGAATGAGTGTTGGTAAAATTAAACTGTTGGATTTAGTCAGTAATCAGTATATTTTGTTTTTTAACTCAATTCATCTGTTCAATTTTTCTCTCCCACCCAAATTAGTTTATGTATGTAGTCATGCAGTTTTAAATAAAAAATATTGAGTGCCCCGGTTTTCCCCTCTTTACTTTTAGAGGAAATAAAAGATTTTTTGTGATCCTTTGTTGGATTCTCTGCCTGAATCCAACCCAAGAGCAGAATTGTTTTCCAGGTTCCCATAGCCTCAAACAAATTAACATCCTTACAGGGCTTCAAAAGTAGCTGAAGGATGTTGACATATTAGGTCAGGGGTATTACCATGAAAAAAAATGTATTTGCTTTTGCCCTCGCCCAAATCCAAAGCCAGTTCTAAGGTTATTTTGTTAGATTTATTGGTGCTTTGGTATAAGACTGTATTCTAGGGAGACTGTGCCTGAGCATTTCAGGAGAGAAGATGTATTCTTCTTTTACCCAGTCTCATAACCATATTTTTTTACTTCTTGATTACTTGGAATAATAATTATTTCTTAAATATGATATCAAAATTGAAGACCATTTGAGAATATTCAACTATCTCATCAGCCATACTGGTTTTCTGGACACTAACTAGATGCACATGTTATGGACAATTGCCTCTCCTTTATTTTAGTTTTAGTTTCTCCATAGAGAGAGCATGACTTCTCGAGAAGAGCCTGGACTGGACATCAAGACACTTGGGTTCAAATTCTGACTTTAATACATATGATAGAGTTATATGACCACAGGCAATTCACTTTCTTTTTTGGAAAGTCAATCTCTTCATTAATAGATAAGAGATAATACTAGTAAACACTAGATCAAGGGTTCCTAACCTTTCTTTGTATAATGCACTGTACTTTGGAAGCTTAGGGAGCTCTTCTCAGAATAATGTTTTTAAATGCACAAAATAAAACACATAGGATTACAAAGGAAACCGTATAAATTGACATAAAGATTAAATGTGTTTCTCCCATTCAAGATTATGGATGCTCTGAAATTGTTTTCCATTGATCCTTTTGAGGTCTGTGAATGACAGATTAAAACTCTATACTTTATAAATTGGAGTTATTGGAGAAATTGTTTGTTTTTGTTATTTGTTTGTGACCATATGAGTTATGTCTTTACTGTAGGGAATTCCATGTGCAGAACCTTTATTCTTGCAATATAGATGGCTAACTTGATTCTAACTTAGAGTCCTAGAAAGTTCTCTGGGACACTGAAGAAGTTAAGTTCTTTGCCCATAGACATGCAACTAATGTGGTAGAGAGAAGATTTGAATCCAGTTCTTCCTGACTTCATCACACCTCTCAAATTTTGATTAAATATTGTGAAAATAATTTAACCCATAATTTAGTCATGCTACCGCTAGCTGGCAGTAGTGTATCAGACCTACATAGTCATCACAGCATCATAGGCTGTGGTATAATTAATCCAATATACAAATAGGCCTACATTTCTATCTCTTTTTTTTTTTGAACAACAAAGACATCCCTCTGTTGAAGAAGTTGAACTCAGTAGAGTAAAAAAAAAAAAGAAAGAAAAAAAAAGACTACACAGCACAAAGAATCAAGAGGTCTGACTTCCAGTCAGAGTTTACCACTAATTAGTTGTTTGAGCTTTGGAAATTCTCCCTCTCTGGTCTGGAGTTTCCTCATCTATAAAATGAAATGATAGAGTGAATCAAATCTAAGGCTACTTATAATTTCAGAACTGTAATTTCTTTGATTAAGATGACAACGCTTATAATTTGCTACTTTTGTCCATAATTAACTTTTCCTCTACTAATTCACTATGAAACATAACTGGAATGACAGATGCTATATTTAACTTTTAACTACAACTGGAGGAGTATAGGTAAATATTTAAAAACTGGATCTCTAAAAAAAACAGCCTCTACATAACACAGTGTTGAGTTTAATATACATTAATGATTTTCTATTACCTTCTAAAGTCTAGACAATCAACAAAAACAATAGAGTAAATTCCAGTTTATTCCTCATGCCAATTTCTCAGCTGTAAATGTTCACACTGAAATCAGTCATCTTCAGAAACTGTTTCAACCCGGCTTTACACAACACTGGTCTCTTATTTCAAGGGGCTCACAGTTTGATAAGGGGAAACAACATGAAAGCAATTAGTACAAAAAAATGCAAATCAAATCCTACCCACATGCAAAAGATATATGCATGTACATATATACATCTACATATATATGTGTATTATGTATGTGTGTATAAATATACATTTTAAATATATGTTTGCAGGGCAAGTAGGTGGTACAGTGGATAGAGCACCAGTGCAGGCGTCAGGAGGACACTCAAATTTCACCTCATACACTTGACACTCAGTAGCTGTATGACCTTGGGCAAATCACTTAACTCCAATTGCCTCATCCTGGGTCATCTTCAGTCATCCTGATGAATATCTGGCCACTGGATTCAGATTGCTCTGGAGGAGAAGTGAGGCTGGTGACCTGTACAGCCCTCCCTCACTCAAAACAAAGTCAAGTGCAAGTCATGTCGTTATTTCTTCATTATTTCTCTGATGTCATGGTCTTCTTCAGCAATGAAGGTAGAACACACACACATACACATATACATGTTTAGTTTGGGACATATTAAATTCTGGAGAACCACAGGACATCTAGTTTGAAATGTACAATACATTCCTTATTCATTACATCTGCTGCTTAGAATCTCTAGCTTCCTACAAATTTTCAGTGCTATTCCAATAGTTGAATGAGTTATAGGAGAAAATAAATGATAAAACTATACTGGTGGGGGATCTCAACTTTCCCCTCTCAGAACTAGATAAATCTAACCAAAAGATAATCAGGAAAGAAGTTAAGGAGGTGAATGAAATTCTGGAAAAGTTAGTTATGATAGCTATCTGGAGAAAATTGAATGGGAATAGAAAGGAATATGCTTTTCTTCAGGAGTACTTGGCACCTACATAAAAAAAAAACTGATCATGGACTAATGTGAAAATGGGTTTAATAGGAATGTGTGTGTAAAGTTATATCAGATTGCATGGAGTCTTGAGGAGGGAGGGGGAGAAAATTTAAAACTTGTGGAAGTGAATGTTGAAAAGTAAAAATAAATTAACAAAAAAATTTAAAATATTTTTAAAAACTGATCATGGTTTAGAACATAAAAACCTCCCAACCAATGCAGAAAAGAAGAAATACTAAATATCCTTTTCAGATCATAATGCAATAAAATTATATTCATAATAGATAATGGAAAAATAAATTTAGAATTAATTGGAAATTAACTAATCTAATCCTAATAAAAATGAGTCAAAGAACAAATCATAAAGGCTATTGATAATTTCCTTAAAGAAAATGAGCACAATGAGACAGCATACCAAAATTTATGTGATACAGCCAAAGTGATACTTAAAGAAAAACATATCTTTAATTGCTCTCATCAATAAAAGAGAGAAAAAGCAGATCAATGAATTGGGCATGCAATTAAAAAAACTATAAAAAGAATAAATTAAAAATCTAATTGGAAATTCTGAAAATCAAAGGAGAGATTAATAAAATTGAAAATAAGAAAACCATTTAACTAATAAAATTAGAAGACTAGAAGTTGGTTTTATAAAAAAGTCTATAGAATAGATAAACAATTACTTTCTTAAGTCCTTTAGACAATCAACAAAAACAATAAATTAAATCCGAATTTATAGAGCTTGCTAAATTGCAAGGTGTTCATGTTCACACTGAACATCTGTCATTTCTAGGAACTGTTTCAATTTGGCTTTATACAATACTGGTCTCTGAACTCAAGAGGCTCATGGTTTGATAAGGGGAAACGATAAAAAGCAATTACATAACAAACAAAAAATATATACAGTAAAGTTTAGTTTGAGACTTCTTAAGTTTTGGATAACTACAGGACATCTGGATGGAAATGGAAAATATACAACTATTCCTCACACCTGCTACTTAGAATCTCTAACCTCCTACAAAATTCAATTTACCAGTACTACTTTAATGGCCAGTTTCTATAGGAAACCTTTCTTGCCTGCTGTAATCGTTATTGCTTTCTTCTTAATTAATTTTATGCATTATTTTGTACATGTAGTTTTAATTATTTGTAGCCGTGTTATATTCCTATACTATTCAAACATAATTTCCCTAAGGGCAATCTCTAGTTCATTTTTGCTTTTCTATCTCATGTGACATGATCTGTGTATACAATATGCAATTTACAAATAGTTACTGGATAGAGACAAAACATTTCATTTGGTAGAAAAAAAAAAAAAAAAAAACATGTATCAAAGGCCTTCTCCTACACAGGCTTCTTCTATTCATGCATCAAAATTATTTAAATTCTTTGAAAGATATGATCATGGAAATAACTTTGTTGAAATGAATTGAACTTATCCTTTTTTTCAATTCGAAATTTATTGAACTTTGCTCTAACTTGTCAATGGCCTGATGACCTACTGATAGAGGATGATAAAGTGTTTCCCAGGCAGCCATTTTAAACCACTGACATATAGTAAGCTTTATTTCCTATGGTGTTGTTCAGTTTTTATTTCATACAGTGCTTCCTGACTCTTCTTCAAGAAAGTATTCATGATACATTGGCATGAAACTAAGCAGCAGTTCATATGCCTTGGGCCTCTTTCATTTTTTGGTAGTGAAACATAATTTCTTTGCAATTTTCTGTTCTCCTTCTGACCATCTTTTCACTGAAACCCTAAATAAGAAGGTATATGATGACCCTCTGAACTTAGGTAACAAGAGAGGAATAAAGGAGAGAGGACCACACTTAGTAAAGGTATTCATCCTTATCATAGTGGAGATCAAATGTGGAGCTCAAATGAAGATGGATTGTCTATGTTGGTCAGATCCCCCAGGTGCTCTCCTATCATGACATTGTGCTGGTTTCTTCAAACCTTGGAGCATTTCAGAGATAACAAGAGAAATCCATAGCCACTCAAAAGGATGTGGCTTTATCATAAATACTAGTAAAACCAAATGAATGAACACTTTCCATATGATTTCATTTGGTGATGGATGAGGATGTCCATGAATTGGTGAATGGCTGAACAAATTATAGTATATGAATGTAATGTAATATTTTTCTATAAGAAATGAAAAAGAGATTATTTCAGAGAAACCTGGAAAAACTTGAATGAACTGATGTTAAATGAAGAGAGCAGAATGAGGAGAACAACTTAAATTATCTGTGAAAGGGGAGGTGAAAAAGCATTTTATGTGCCAAGCAAGTGTGTACATTTTACAAATATTATCTCATTTGATCCTCACAGCATGTCTGTGAGGAAATTGCTTTTATTTTTATTTTAAACTTGAAATTTTATTTTCATTTGGTGATATTTTCAGCTCTTATGGTGGCTCATCTCCCCAAGTTCAAATCTGACCTCAGACATTTACTAACTATGTGACCCTGGGCAAGTCACTTAATCCTGTTTGCTTCCATTTATTCATCTGTAAAATGAGCCAGAAGAGGACATGGCAAACCACCTTAGTATTTTCACCTCAAATGGGGTACAAAACATTGCATACAACTGAACAGCAACAAACAACATCAGTTCTTATGGATTCATTCAAATCTCATTTCTGAGCAAACAATTTTTGAATCCATATGTCAGTCCCAGTCTTTCTGCCTTTTCATATCTCAAACTGGATAACACTTAAGAATCTCATACTCAACCTATTCAAAATGAAATTCATCATCACTCCCACAACACTCTCCTCTTTCTTTTTTTTTAAATTAGATTAATTCATTTATTTTCAGATTTCAACATTCACTTGCATAAGACTTTGATTTTCATATTTTCTTCCCCTCCCCAAAACAGTGTGCAGTCTAATATAGTCTCTACTTATGTATTCATATTAAACATATTTTCACATTAATTGTGATGTAAAGAAGAATTAGAACTAATGGGAGGAATCATGAGAAAGAAGAAACAAAACAAAACAACAGAAGAAAAGGAGAACAAATAATATGCTTCCATCTACATTCAGACTCCAAAATTCTTTCTCCAGATGTGGATAACATTTTTTCCTCATGAATATTTTGGAATTATCTTAGATTCTTGCATTGGTAAAAAGAGCTATGTCTACCAAAGTCAGTCATCAAATGATATGGTCATTACTGTGTGCAAAGCTCCCCTCACTCAGTATCAGTTCGTATGACTCTTTCCAGATTTTCTGACATCCACTTCCTCATTGTTTCTCATAGCACAATAGCATTCCATTACATTCATATGCCACAACTTATTCAACCATTCCCCAATTGATGGCCATCACCTCAATTTCCAGAGCTGCTATAAATATTTTCATATATGTGAGTCCTTTGCCCATTTTTATGATCTCTTTGGTATATAGACCTAGAACTGGTAATATTAGGTCAAAGGGTATGCACAGTTTTATAGCCCTTTGGTCATAGTTCCAAATTGCTCTCCAGAAAGGCTGGATTAGTTCCCTACTCCAACATCGATGAATTAGTGTTCCAATATTCCCACATCCTCTCCAGCATTTAACATTTAACTGTTTTGCCATGTTAGCCAATTTAATAGGTATGATGTGGTACCTCAGATTTGTTTTGATTGCTTTTCTCTAATCCATAGTGATATAGAGCATTTTTCCATATGACTATAGATAGCTTTAATTTCTTCCTCTGAAAACTGCCTATTCATATCCTTTGACCATTTTTCAACTGGGGAATGACTTGTATTCTTATAAATTTCAATTCTTTATGTATTTTAGAAATGAGACCTTTATCTGTGACACTGGTTGTAAATTCCGCCCCCCCACCCCAGTTTTCTGTTTCCCTCTTAATCTTGGTTGCATTGGCTCTGTTTCTGCAAAAACTTTTCAATTTATTGTAATCATAATTATCAACTTTGCATTTCATAATGTTCCTTATCTCTTATTTGGTCATACATTCTTCTGTTCTCCATAAATCTGAAAGCTTTTATATCCAAATTGTGAACCTATTTTGACTTGATTTTGGTGTACAGTGTAAGATATTGCTTTATACCTGGTTTCTGCCACACTATTTTCCAGTTTTCCCAGTAGTTTTTGTCAAAGAATGAGTTTTTATACCAGAAGCTGGAGTCTTGGAGTTTATTAACACTCTCCTTTTTCCAACTTGTCTAGTATTGTTGAAGAGACCACCATTCAGGCTCACAACCTTAGTTTCATTCTTGACTTCTCACTCTCACACACCAGAGATATCCAGTTCATTTTGTGATTTCTACCTTTACAACCTCTTATATGTCCCTTTTCTCTTTCCTCATGTAGACACCACCTGATTTAGATCTTCTTATCTCTTCTCACTCAGGTTATTGAAAAAGTCTTCTAATTCTTCTCTATGCCTCAATTTTCTTTAAATTGTCCTCCATTCAGCTGTCAGAATGGCACCTATATTTCCGAAATATGAGTCTGACCATATCATGTACCCCTGCTACTTCACAAACCCCTGTATCTAGCATCAAATATGGCATTTATTTGGCATGTAAAGTTCTTTATATCTTCCTTTTTTAACTTTATTTTTAATTTATGGAATAAAGCAAACATTCCTATAACATAATACCATAAAAAATGATTGAACATGAAACTGAAAATCTACTATGCACAAGTATTATTACTTTCAAATATACAACAAAATTATTATTTAATTTTTTCTTCTCTCCCTCTGACTTCCCACCTTAATGATTGCTACCATTAGACAAATAAGTATATATCTGTAAAATTATACATATATGTGTGTGTATATATATATATATATATATATATATATATATACACACACACACACACACACACATACATATATGCTTGTATTTATCAGTTCTTCCTCTGGATGGAGACTTGTTTTGTGTTCCTCTAATTTTCTTATAAAATCCCTCTATATCTTGGCCATGTATCCATTTTGACTTTATTTTGGTAAATGATATAAGATATTGGTCAGTGCCCAGTTTTTGCCATTGTGCTTTCCAGTTTCCCAAACAACATTTTTAACCAAATAATGAATCCTTATCCCAAAAATCTTATCTTTACACTTATCTAAGATTATTATATTTATTTGTTGCTGTAAATTTTATATTTACTCTATTGCATTGATCTACCTTTAACATTTCTTAGCCAGTGCCAGATAGCTTTGTCAATTATTGTCTTATAATGCATTTTAAGATTTGATACTGCTAAACTTCTTTACAATTTTTTCATTATTTCCTTTGATATTCTTGCCTTTTGTTTTTTTCAAATGAATTTTGTTATTTTTTTCAGTTCATATTCAAAATTAGAATGACTATTTGTGGAATTTTCCTCCATCATATTTTTATTCACTATGTTCCTTCTCAGCCTCTCTTTTTACCCTATCCCTATTACCTTATCTTCTCCCCTTATGGCCTGTTCCTTATTTATCCAACCCTCTGTGTAAGTCCTTACCTCATCTATTCACCCTGTCCTCCTATATACCCCTCTAAGAGTCTCTCACCTACCCTATTCCCCAGTTTTCTCACCTTTCTAGACGTTCAGAAGGTTTCTAAACCACTTCAGAAGCATATATTTGCTTCCTCTTCAACCCAGAGGAGAGTTAGGTGCCAAATTTACCATCCCTCCACCCCCATCTGCTTCCTCTATATCAGTTCTATGTTAGTTCTTCCTTTCATGCCATGTTATCATGTGATAATGTCTCCTTTTAGTCTTTTCCTACCCAATTTTGTTTTTAAGAATCACCTTATACACAGCTCAGTCCCAACCTTTCTTTCAAGCGACTGTAATGGCAACAGTTTTAAGAATACTATTACTACTAATAGTAGCTAATATTAATAACATTTTCCCATATCAGTTTCACCTTAATCATTGCCTTGTAATTAGTCTTAATGATTTTCTTATATTGTTTTCTGGATTTTTTATATTGGATTTTCCATTCAGTTCTGGTCTTTTTGTTACAAATGCCTAAAAGAATTTCACTTCATCAAATGTCCAATTTTTTTTCTCATTCAGTATTATACTCAACTTATTGTTAGATACAATCCCAGTTCCTTTGCTCTTCAAAATATAGTGTTCTTCATAAATTACTAATTTTTCAGTCATTATAATTCACTCCCTTCTAAAAACTCTACAGTCTAAATAGACTCTCTGGTCTGTTTGCTGCAGTTCCTCACCATGGACACTCCACCCCTCATCTCAATGCCTTTGCATGGCTATTTCCTATGTCTGGAATTCATTCTCTCTTCCACTCTACCTTTTTGATTCCTTGTCTTCCTTCAAGGTTCTATTTAAATTCCACCTTTTATAGAAAACCTTTCTCAAACCACTTCCCTCTCCCATGAACTGGCTACTTTCTACGACTGGCTATTCTCACTATATGGTATATATCTTCGGGCATAGGTATAATCATTTATCCGTGGTCTCTGCCATTAGAATGTTAGTTCTTTGGCTAAGGACACTGTTATTACCTTTCTTTGTATTGCTAGTGCTTAGCACAATCCCAAGCACATAGTAGGCATTGAACAACATGACTTACCAGATTCAAGTCAGACTCTGTAATCACTTCTCAGTTACACCAACGATTGTAATTTTCATATTGTGGTCATGGTGCATACTCTGAAAAACCTACAGCTACAACTGAGGAATCATAAAAAAGATGTTCTTCACATAAGTTTTTTGGGGTTCACTCTTAATCAAATTACTTTGTATTAAGTTTATCTACATACATGGATTTTTACATGAAATATACTCCTTTAATCTCCAGAGTCCAGCACAGCTCTTTGTACATAGAAAAAACTAAAAAGATCTTTCTTGTTCTTGTTTGAGCATTCAAACCAGTAAGTATTTATTAAGTGCTTTCTAGGTCATTCATTTCATCACTTTGTTAAATTTTTAAAACTAAAATTCTGATATTTTCCTTCTGCAAACCAAAATCATTTGCAAAGATTCTATTAAAATATGAAAACATCAGCATTATGATTAACACTAATAGACTAAGGGATACGAAGCTGTGTGAGGTTTTAAATCAGTCTATTGCTATGTGTCACAGAGATAACCAGAAAATTCTTAGTAAATAGGGAAATTCAGATGCAAATTATTAGTATACATGTATGTAAAGCAATTACTCTGTGATAAGAGAGGTTAGTCATCCAAAGGGAACTTGCCAAAGTTGTACCAGCAATCTACAAATGTTCAAGAAAAAGGAAACAGCAGTATTTAGTCCTCATACTAATTTTAATTTAATAATTTGCCTTTAATAATGTCAGTTCTGGGTCATCACAAGAATTTCTGAATGAACCAGTGCATTATCATTGTGGGCCAAGGGAGGGATGAATAACTGTGGTAAGAATATTTGTGGCACACAGAAAAAAGCAGTTAACATCTACAAAATAATAGTAATTCAATAAAGTTGGGATCAACAACAACGACTGCTCTTCATAGTCATAATATATAATTGTGCAATTTCTGAATAGCCAAGTTAAGTTATCCCTCTAATTACTTTCTGCTTTATCTTCTGTCACATCTAATTTATATTTCATCTTAGAACCGTGTGCTGGGGAGCACTGGATATTTTTGTTTGGACTGGTCTGAAAGTGAATATAATTAGATATCATTTTTTCCTGAAAACAACATTATTATGTTGTATTTTAACATTTCCTGTTGGATATGCCAGTGACTTCTTTTTCTTTTCTTTTTTTGTATTTTTGGCACAAAAACTATTGTATTTACTGTAAATGTATGTCTCATGTTTTGTTAACTACATGGTAGCTCTATTGAAAATGTAAATTAAATTCTATGGGTCAATGTGAGGGAAATAGTTATATTTTAGAAAAATCTAGTATGACACTTATCCTTAAAAACATGTAGTGTTGAGTCCTGTACAAAAATCCTTCAGACAAAATGACCTTTAAATAATCTGCTAGTCTATAATTGATCTCTTCTGTTGACAAGGCCTCAAGGGCTTTCCTTCATAGGATTCCTCTTCAAAGCAAGTTGTCTGAGTTGCAAACAAAGACAGCTTACACTCTTTTAGCTTAGGCTGAAAGCTGGATTTAAATTGCCCTGGTCGTATTGAACTTTTACTAAATTTCTGCTCTAGTTTACTTCCAGCACAGCACTCAGCACTTCATGATTCAAGAAAATAGTGGCCGGTATAACGTATCAAAAGAACTGTTGGCAGTCCTTGTGAACAGAGATTACTTAGACACTGAGCCAATCAAATAGGTGTAAATATTGTACCAAATGGCATCATCAATTAGCCAGGGCTGAACATTGATTTGCTTTTGGGAGGAAAAAGCATTTGTAAGCTAGGCATCTTTGGTACTATTCTTTTTTGTTAAGTTTTATGGTCTCCAACTCTTATGTTTTCTTGTCCAGATGACTTTCTTTTCATTATGAAGATATCATTTAATTATTTAATATCTTCAAGGTAGGCAGGGGATATAGCACTGGGCTTGGGATCAAGAAGACTTATCAGCCTGAGCTTAAACGTAGCCTCACACACTTGCTAATTGTGTGACACTGGGCAAATAACTTAAGCTGTTTTTCTCAGTTTCGTCATCTGTCATATGAACTAGAGAAGGAAATGGCAAATCACTCCAGTATTTTTGGCATGAAAAGTCCAAATGGGGTCATGAAGAATCAACTGAAACAAGTGAACAGCAAAATAGATTTACACTCTGACGCAGATTTAGATATCAACTAGCTCAACCCCTCATCATATAGATGTGAAAACTAAGCCCTAGAGACATTGTGACTTGCTCCAGGGCACATGGATCGCAGTCATGGTGGGCAATCAGTCAGAATCTTTTACTCCATTTCCAACATCCTTTTCACCCCTTTCCAATATGGCAGATTGAAAAGAATACAGGACTTGTAGTTTAGAGGTCTGTTTTCTACTACCAGGACTACTTCCCAACTAGCTGTCTGACTTAGGGAAAGTTTTTCCTCTGCATGGGGCTAAATTACCTCATCAGTAAAATGTGAGAATTGAACTAATTAATGTCTAAGAAAACTCGTTCTAAAAATTTTTGGCTTTTATAAACCTTTCAAAAATGCAGAATTCTAACAGTTTAAAAGATAAAATATTCAAGAAATTCTTCTCATGTAGCTCACCTTGAAGTTGGACATTTCATATTTTTCTAATCTTAGAACTTCAACTGAATGGAATTGATTAGTTTGAAAAATATCCCCAAGATAAGTTTTGCGAAGGGGGATAGCTGATTTTCTTCATTTATTCTTAAAAATAAATGTATTTTTAGATTGAGAAAGTTCCTTATTTCAATTATATTTTTTGGTTCCATAATCAACCAAACCACTGGTTCAAATCAATTCTGATAACACTTTACCCTTTGAATTCAGAATATTTTTCTCAACTGTTGCTTCTGGTATTATGGAGGATTGGAAAATACATTGGGAATACATTTGTAAAAATTTACAAATATCTGCACCCTAAACTGACCATTTTGTTGTCCTTTACAACATTTTAATCAATAATCTATACACCACAAATAATCTTAGCTGTACATTCAATTTTTGTTCATCCTTTGTTACTAAGACCATGCCATCAGAGAAATTATGACATGACTTGCACTTTACTTTGTTTTGAGTGAGGGAGGGCTATTGAAGGTCTCCAGCCTCACTTTTCCTCCAGAACCAGATGAATCCAGTGACCAGATATTCACCAAGATGACTGGACATGACCCAGGATGCACTGGGAGAACTTGGGCCCTTTAGGCCAAGGTCTTTGCAGGCATTCACTTAGGGTGAGGTAAGGCCAATTCATTGAATAGGCCTGATTAGGAAGTAGCCAGGGCATGGCCTCTTTAATGAGGCCAAGAAAAAGAAAGACATCAGGCTGGGAGGGAAACAGCAACAGTTACTATTGATAATCACTCTCAAGCCTGGAGGGTCCAGAAGAGCCCTCAGGTAGGTGCCCATTGATGTCCTAGATTCAGAGTGCAGTAAGTTTTAAGTTTTGGGAAAGAAAAAGACAGGACGGGACAAGCTAGGGAAGGGAAGGGAAGGGAAGGGAAGGAAACTATCCAGTAAAACCCAAGTCAACTGGGCATCTTTTGACTATCCAAATCTACCTTCCTTTGGAGAGGAGAAGGAAGGGGAAGGAGAGGCAGACAGGAGAGGAGAAGCTGAGTTACCCATCTAGCTGGGTCCCCATTCAGCCAGCTGTGTCTACTCACAGGATGGTGTTTGCCCTTCCATAGAGAAAATCTTTTCCTTCTGCCTACGTAATCTATCTATCTATCTGGCTATCTATCTGTCTGCTGTCTGAAATAATTGTATTCATGCTTCTATCAGATATACAGCTGTGCCTAGGCCCACCTACCATCTCTCAAACTTCTAAGAAGGAACAAAAGGAATAGGAATTGTGACTGTTAACATATATTTTAATAGGATATCATGTATTTTAATTTAGGATATCTATTAGATGTGAGCAATAAATTGAGTGTGTGACCACTTTTATTTGGTTGAATGACATGTGAGTATGTCCCTTAATTTAAGTCATGAAAGAACCAAATGAATGTCAAATAAAAATCCTTTAAGGACACTGATGAAAGATTGCTCAAAGGACCTTGAATTTATGGCCCTGACAGTAATCTTCTGAAATTAAGTTCATTCTGTTGACCCTTACTACATTTACCTGGCTATTTCTATTTTAAGAATATAACAAAAGAGAGGGGAAATGCAAATATTTCTATATTGGTCTACCAGAAACTTAGGAAAAGAATTTTGGTAATTGATATGATTGTCACTATTCATTTTAATAAGCTGGACATATTTTTTGTTGTAAATAATACAAATCAAGGTTTGATTTATTATTTTGCTGATTGTCTAGACTTAAGAAAGAGATGGGGAAATATTAATAATTCAGATAAACCTTAGAAGTGTGCTGTGGGTATGGCTTTATTTTTCTGCAGAGCTGATCAGCTCCCCTAACAAGTGGAGAAAGATGCTTAACCACTGAGAAAAAAAAGAATTTTAGTTTTTGTCTGTTCTTCCTTTCTTACGATTATAGGTTTAGGGCTTAGGAATTAGGCTTATGTTTTATAGGCTTATGGGACTTATTGGCCTTAGGACTTATAGGATTTATGACTATAGGCTTAGGCTTAGAACTCCCATACTTCTCCCTTGGAATTCCTATGATGCGGGGAGAGGTAGAGTGAAGGGAGGGAATTTCTTTTTTCTCCCCTACCATAACAATTATGGCAGCTAATCAGTCATTGAAGCAAAAGTATTTGTTCTCTGGATGCATTTGGCACTGATTCTCTAAACTCTAGAGTTCTCTTCTGCTTTGTGTTTCTTTCCCTGGGAATAGATAATGAAATGACTAGACTCAGATCACTTCTGCTAGCAACAATGTTGCAAGTTGAGAGTCTGGGAGCTCTTTGATCCAGGGGCTGGTTTGCCTGAAATAACCTGGATGCACCCAAGCCATGCACTTCTAGCTTGTCAGAAAATATAGATGCTGAGTTGTTCTGAGAGCACATATCTGAGGTGAAAGTGAAAGCGCCTGTTCACCCATCTCATAAAATGTCTCATTTTAATATTTTTAAGGATTTCTTTCAGGAAGAATATAATAAGATTAATAGAATAACATACCATGCCTTAAGTATTTTATACAATGCTTTTGTTACTATACACTTAATGAGTCTTTTATGTTTTTAAGTATTCCTTTGTGGTGGGAAGGAAAAAAATTAAAATTTTTTTACTATAAAAAGAACTCTGTTTAACACTTTTTGAAACCCCTTAGCATAAAACAACAACAGCAACTAAGTTTTAAGATATTTTCCTGGTGGCTGCAAGTTGGGGGGGTAGAATAAACCAAAGAGATTATAAAGAGCCTAAGTCCCTTTTATGGGGGCCAGGCTTTTTCAAGACTCTATTGGGTCTACTAAAGCCCAGAGTTAGGAGTCCCTTGTTGAAGAAGACACCTCAGTGGTCCCTTGGCAATTTAGTGTTAAGTATAGTATTGGGAAGCAAGTAGTTATTATATATATTATATATTATTATATCATATATAATTATAATATATTATATATATTATATACATATTATATATTATATATTAATCAAAGAATCAAGATTTATAGTTACAAGGGCCCTCAGAATATGTCAAATTCCCTTATTTTATAGATGAGGAAATTGACCAAGACATTTCAAGGCACTTGCTGAAGGGTGCATAAGTAGTAACCAATCAGTATAAATACAGTGCTATAAGGGAGCTTAGACATCTTTTAGTCTAACCCCTTTATTTTATAAATGTGGAAACTAAGGCTCGGAGAGGTGAGATGACCTACTGTGTATTTAGCACAGAGATAGTGAGTGTCAAAAGTAGAATTTGTACCTATGTGTCTCTGATTCCAAGTCTGCCATCATATCCATTATGCCACAATGAAACACAGAGACAGAATCGAGATTTTTAACCCAAGTCCTTTGACCCAATGTGGGGCAATGGATAAGGTGCTGAGCCTGCAGACAGGAAGACCCATCTTCGTGATTTCAAAAGTTCCTCAGACACTTTCTAGCTGTGTAACCCTGGACAAATCACTTGACTCTGTTTACCTCAGTTTCCTCATCCATAAAATGAGCTGGAGAAGGAATGGCAAACACTGCAATTTGTGCCAAGATAACTCCAAATGGAGTCACAAAGACATGATTGAAACCGCTAAATGAAAAGAACATTTGACTCCAAGTCCAACACTCTCCTCTCAAACGTATTTCCTCCCCTGTGTGGTTAAAAGTCATGATTCCTATAACTGGGTCTGGAATAGGTGTACAAAGTTTTGAGAGATTGATTAAGGTTCTGTTATCAATATCACTGGTATTCATATTGAAAACAATAGCTAACGTTTGTATAACACTTTAAGGTGCTTTCAAGGGAAATCTTCTGGTTCACTACAAGATCCTGAAGTGTCTTCTGAAACCTCAGAAGGGAAGTTCCATTCAAAAGAATTTTAGCACTTTTATTTTATTATATTCTTATTTTATTTTTATTCCCATGTATTTTAAGTTACCATAGAAAGCATTTTGGTAGAATGAATGAATGTATGAAGAAAGAATTTATTAAGAGCTTACTATGTCCAAAGCACTGTGCTAAGCACTGGAAATCCAAACAGAAAGAAGAACTCACCTTCTGTTGGGGAAAGGGAAGCAGATAACCATTTAATGACAGCCACTATTTTCTAGGAACTTTGCTAAGTGTTTGACAAACATTATTTCATTTGATCATTACAACATTGAGAGATAGGTATTGTTATTATTCCCATTTTACAGTTGAAGGAATTGAGTCAAATAGAGGTGAAATGACTTGCCCAGGGTCACGTTCCTAAAGTCGTGTTTGGGCTCAGATTTCTCTGACTCCAGGAACACTGCTCTATTTAGTGGATAAAACATATTTGAAGGCGTTAATATTGCAGCTTCATCTCTGACACTCCAAATCATAATAAATAATGTCTTTTTTTAAATGTTCTTCTTCAAAAGTGGTTAAGCGGACTGACAGTAAGCCTCAGAGTCAGGAAAACCTGGTCTCAAGTCCCATTTCTAAAATTATCACCTGTGTGATCCTGACCCACAGTAAGCACTTACCAAGTGGTTGTTGACTGACTTCGCCTTTCAGACCTGCAGGCAATTCTGTAAGACTATAGGTTACAAATCAATTGCCAATATTCATTAGTGGAAAAAAAAAATACTGACATTGAAAGCTCCCCTTTACCAGTGAAATCACAGATCTGCACCCCCCCCAAAAAAAAACTTAAAATATTGATCATCCTTCTGTAGTAGATCAGTCAGTTCTATTTTTCAGAATATTGCTACCAAAATGCCCTGCCATTTAACAAGGGTTTCAATGTTATCTATAGTATTGTAACACTGTTCTAGAATGAAAAAAAATCCACTCTTTTACATTTTCTTCTTTTTGTTAATAGATTATTTAAAATATAGCTCAGTAACAGTTGGAAATCCATTTCTCACAAATCCATAAACAGTTCAAGTGATGATGTAGTAGAAAGAATAGGAAGATTTAACTTCCCATCCTTCCATGACATTAGGTAAATCACTTTCCTTGTTGAGGTCTTAGAGTTTACATGTGTAAAATGACCTCCAAGGTCCCTTTGAGTTTGAAATCTTTTTTATTATTTTTTGCATATATTCTCATGTATGATCACATTCAGGAAGATGATTTTAAGAAATAGGAGAGGATAAAAGGAATTAAAAACTATAAAACAGTTTTTTTTAAAATATCATTTCTAAAATTCAGTTTCTCCACGCATGGTCAGGAAATAACTCAAAGTTTTTCCTTAAGTAAAATGGTATCAAATGAACTTTCAGGTTATATAATATGATTTTCTGCATGTCTGAATTTCTCCAAGGATCCCAGCACTTTCTGGAAGCAAGTTTTCAGAAATATTTCAGGGCAGTTTCCCGACTCACTCTGTACATCCAATATCCCTGAATCATTCCTTTGTATTTGGTGGCATTTCATTTTCTTTGCATATGATATTATCTTCTATTTAGACAATCTCTCTGTCTCTCTCTCTCTGTCTCTCTTTGTCTCTGTCTCTCTCTCTCTCTCTGTCTCTCTCTCTCTAACTCTGTCTGTCTGTCTCTCTCTCTGTCTCTGTCTCTATCTCTCTCTCCCTCCAGAGAAAGCTAAAGTGTTTTCCAGCAAAACCCAGAGATGAAGTACTCACCATTGGCTTCGATTATCTGTATCTACATCTCTATTCAGAGATGTGGCGGGGGGGGGGGGGGGGGGGGGGAAGAAAAAACAACTTACTAAATTCAGTTTTCTAGGGTGAAAAATCACCCAAATATCCCCTGTACTCAAAGCATACTCCCTATGTCTGGCTGACAAAAGGTCCAAGAAAATGATAGAAAAATATGCCAGGGGTCTTGTTTATTATTCAAGGGAGAAATTTCCAACACATACTTTATAGTGCCATATAAGTTCAACATGGTTTTCAAATTTACTTCTCTTTAGGGGAGAACTAAGGTTTACGCCCCTAAAGAATAAATACCTCTATTTAACTGGTCATTAGATGTCACTTCTCTTCCAAATAGATACAGCTGAAATACAGTTTCTGTTTTCCTTGGCAGCAAAGCTGAGCTGCATCCTACAAAGAACAATATGCATGTAAATTGGAGCGACAGATGTGTGAACCATTTGGAAAAATAACTCCAAGTGACTTAGGCTAAATTTATGAAAGTCTTTTGAACTGGTCTGGAATCATTTTAAAAGTTTATATCAGAATGGAAATATCTTATGCTTTTCTACTCGTCTTTGACTGTGAGGGTCAGTATACCTTGGTGGTCTTCTTTGGTTTTGCATTAGTGAATTTAATCCCTGTGAAAGTGCCAGATATCCCTGGAGATGAAACTCTTCCATTTGAGACACAAGCAATATATTACTCTTGCTTTTGTCCGTCTGTTATGCCTCCAGTCTTGTCATGCAGGACCACCTCATGCAATGCAAAACTTTGCTAACTGCCTGGGAAATCCATATATTTAGCAATGAGATTTTGTCTGTCCATGGAAATAGTAAATCTTAAAAGGGTAAGGAAATGTACTTTTCAGGGCTTCTTGTTACAGTACTCTGATCTCATCCTAGCAACTCTTCCTAACATTCTCTACATCATTTTGAATAAAGGAGCCAGTTTCCAAGCAACACCATCAGAGTTGCGTGAGTTGTACACAACTTAACTTTCTGTAAAGCCATTTTTTCATCCTTGTTTCTTTATCCAATGTAAGAGACCATGACCGTAGGTGGGGAATTGACTATAAGATTTATGTAAAGGGGTCCAATGGAATACAATGTAAAAAGTGCTATGGGGTCAGAGAACAAATATTTAATTCTTAATTTTGCCTTTTACTCTCTATATGTCCATGGACAGGTTACTTAGTCTCCTAAGTTTCCTTCTTCTCATTTTCAAGATGATAAGGTTGAATGAGAAAATATCCATGATCTCTTCCAGCTAAGAATCTATATGCTCCTATAAAAGTCCAGCTTCTAATTTCTATGGTCCATCTCACTAGTTGTTGTGAAAAAAAGCATATTTTAATGGTATATTTTAATTACTTTTTCATTAAAAATTTGTATCTAAATATTAAATTTTGCATGTAAATATTTAAATATATTTTTTTTAATTTTGAGTTCCAAATTCACTCCCTGCCTTCAAGACTTCCTTCTCTTTGAGAAGGCAAAGCTGTGAAGATTGAAATTGGCCATATTGAACGTAACACAGGAAAAAAATTAAGAAAAATAAAGAAATCTGACTTAAGAGTTCATCAGTTCTCTCTCGGGAAGTGGATAGCAGTTTTTTTAATCATAGATCCTTTGGCACTGTTTTAGATCATTGCCTTGATCAGAATACCTAAATCTTTCACAGTTCATCATCCTTATGATATTATTGTTACTATGGGCTACATTCTCTTCTCTCTGCTCACTTCATTTTGCATGATTTAACTTAAATCTTCCCAAGATTTTCCTGCTCCTCATTTCTTATGCCACAATAGTATTATATCACAATCATATACTACAGCTTGATCAGCTATGCACAAAATAAAGGACATTTTCTCAATTTCCAGTTCTTTCCCACCACAAAAGAAGGTATAATAAATATTTTTGCAGAAATAAGACATTTTCCATAATAATGGCAGTGTTGGTTCAATGTGCATGCAGGGTTTTGGAGTCCTTTAGGCTTAGTTTCAAATTGTTCTCCATAATGACTGCGCTAGTTCACAACTCCACCAAAAGTCATTAGTTTCTCAATCTTTTCCATATCTACTACAGTATTTCTCATTTGCCTTTATTGTCATGTTGGTCAATGTGACAGCTGTGAGCTAGTATTCAGAATTATTTTCATTTAGTGATTTAGAAATGTTTTTCTTTGTTTTTTAGTTGTATTTTATTTTCCCAGTTACATATGGAGACAATTTTTAGCATTCATTTTTACAAGATTATGAGTTCCAAAGTTTTCTCCCTCTCTTTTCCTTTGCTCTCTTCCTAAAATGGTAGCCAATTTGATAAAGATTATACATGTGCTATCATGTAAAATATATTTTCATATTAGTCACAGTATGAAAGAAGAAACAGATCACAACGAAAAAAACATGAAAAAGAATAAAGTAAAAAAAGTATGCCTCAATTTTTGTTCAGAGTTCATCAATTCTTTATCTAAATGTTGATAGCATTTTCCCTTGGGAGTCATTTGCACTGTCTTGGATCATTGTGTTGCTGGGAAGAGCTGAGTCATTAATAGTTGATCATCTCATCATGTTGCTGATACTGTGTACAACGTTTTCCTGATTCGACTCATTTCACTTTGCATCAGTTAGTACAAATATTTTCAAGTTTTTCTGAAGTCTGCCTATTCATCATTTCTTATCACACAATACAGTTGCATTACATCAATCAGTTCACAATTCCACCAATAATGCATCAGTGTTCCAGTTTTCCCACCTCTTCTCCAACATTTATCATTTTCCGTTTTTGTTATATTAGCCAATCTGATAGGTGTGCGGTGGTACCTTAGAGATGTTGTAATGTGCATTTCTCTAATTAAAAGTGATTTAGAGGACTTCTTCATATGTTTATAAATGTCTTCAATTTCTTCATCTGAAAACTGCCTGTTCATACCCTTTAATCATTTATCAATTGGAGAATGTCTTGCATTCCTGTAAGTTTGACTCAGTTCTCTATTGCTATAAAGATTGTCTTCCATCTTTCTATTTTCCTTCTAATCTTGGTTGTATTGGCTTTATTTGTGCAAAATAATTTTAATTTAATATAGTCTAAGTTATCTATTTCACATTTGGTGATGCTCTCTCTTTCTTGTTTTATCATGAATTCTTCCCTTCTTCAAAAATCTGACAGATAAACTATTCTTTGCTCTTCTAATTTGCTTATAATGTTACCCTTTATGTCAAAATCTTTTGTCCATTTTGACATGATCTTGGTATATGGGATGAGATGTTGGTCTACACCTAGTTTATGTCCTATTGTTTTGCAGTTTTCCAAGCGGTTTTTGTCAAAACAGTGATTTTTTGTCTCAAGGCCTGGGGCCTTTGGATTTATCAAACACTAGATAATTATGGTACTAATGGGTTACTACTGTTTCTTGTATGTCTATTGCACTGATCCACACCTCTCTTTGTTAGTTAGCACTAGAAAATTTTGATCACTACTGCTTTATAATAGAGTTTGAGATCTGATATTGCTAGGCCACCTTCCTTTCTAGTTTTTCATTAATTCCCTTATTATTCTTGACTTTTTGTTCTTCTAGGTGAATTTTGTTGTTATTTTTTCTACCTTTATAAATTTTTTGGTAGTTTGATTGGTATAGCATTGAATAAATGAATTAAATTAAACAAAATTTTCACTTTTACTATATTGGCTTGGTGTGTCCATGAGCAATTGCTATTTTTCCAATTCTTTAGACCTGTTTTTTGTTTTTTTGTGAAAAGTGTTCTGTAATTATTTTCATATACTTCTTGGGTTTGTCTTGGCAGGTAGATTCCTAAGTACTTTGTCTTGTTTATTATTTTTAAAGGGAATTTCATTTTCTATCTCTTGATGATGGGTTTTGTTGGTCACATAAAGAAACGCTGTTGATTTGTGTGGGTCTATCTTATATCCTGGTATTTTGCTAAAGTTGTTAATTATTTGAAGAAGTTTTTAATTGATTCTCCAGAATTCTCTAAGTATGTTATCATACCATCTACAAACAATGATAGGTTTTTATCCCCATTGCCTATTCTAATTCTTTCAATTTCGTTTTCTTCTTTTATTGCAATAGTTAATATTTCTAATACTATATTGAATAATAG
Source organism: Bettongia penicillata ogilbyi (assembly GCA_023548195.1). Taxonomy (NCBI): domain Eukaryota; kingdom Metazoa; phylum Chordata; class Mammalia; order Diprotodontia; family Potoroidae; genus Bettongia; species Bettongia penicillata. The sequence goes on from JAJHZJ010000775.1 coordinate 3,350,044, forward strand.
TGGTGGTAATGCGTATCTTTGCTCATCCCTGATTTTACTGAAAAGGCTTCTAGTTTATTTTCATTACAGATAATGCATACTCATGGTTTTAGATAGATACTGCTTAACATTTTAAGGAATGCTTTCTTTATTCCTATGCTCTTTAGTGTTTTTACAGGAATAGGTGCTATGTTTTGTCAAAAGGTTTCTTAGCATCTATTGAGTTGATATGATTTCTGCTTGTTATATTATTGATATATTCAATGATGTTGATTGTTTTCCTAATGTTGAACCAACCCTGCATTTCTAGTATGAATACAATGTCATAACAACGTACAATCCTTGAGGTATATTGCTGTAATCACCTTTCTAGTATTTGTTTGATATTTCTTAAGGAAATTGGTCTATACTTTTATCTCCCTATTTTAGGTCTTCCTTGTTAGGTATCAGCACAATATTTGTGTCATAAAAGGAATTTGATAAGACTCCTTCTTTGCCTATTTTTTAAAATGCTTTATATGGTATTGGGTTTAACTGTTTAAATGTTTGGTAAAATTCACTCATGAACCATCTGGTCATAAGAATTATTCCTTATGGAGTTCATTAATGTCTTGTTCAATTTATTCTCTGAGACAAGAGTTATTAAGCATTCTATTTCCTGATCTGTTGGTCTAGGTAATTTATATTTTCATAAATATTCATTGATTTCATTCTGAATGTCAGATTTATTGTTATGTAATTGAGAAAAATATTTCCTAATGAATAGTTTAATTACTTCTTCATTGATGGTGATTTTACCCTTTTTGTTTTTGATAGAGTATTTTGTTTTCTTCTTTCCTTTTTAAATCAAATTTACCTTTGGCTTATCTATATTTTTACATAAATCTAACTACTAGTTTTATTTATTAGCTCAATATTTTTTAAAATTTCATTTCTTTTTAAATTTTATCTTTGATTTTTGGAATTTCTAATTTGGTAACAATTGGGGATATTTAACTTGTTCTTTTTCTAGTTTTTTTCTTTAAGTTGCATGCCCAATTCATTGATCTGTTCTTTCTCTATTTTGTTGATGTAAGATTTTAGAGAAATAAATTTTCCCCTAAGTACTGTTTTGGCTGCATCCCATAAATTTTAGAACATTGTGTCATTGTTGTCATTCTCTCTAATAAAATTATTGATTATTTCTATGATTTGTTCTGTGACCTACTTTTTCTTTAAGGTTAAATTATTTAGTTTCTAATTAACTTATAATCTATTTTCCACTGCACTTCCTTGAATGTTGTTTTTATTGCATTGTGATCTGAAAAGGATACATCTAAGATTTCTCCCTTTCTACATTTAATTTTGAGGATTTTATGCCCTAATACATGGTCAATTTTTGTGTAGGTGCCATGTGCTGCTGGAAAAAAAAAAGTATTTTTTTTTCCCATTCCCATTCAGTTTTCTCTAAAAGTCTAAACTCTACTACTCTATTTACCTCCTTAGTTTATTTCTTGTTTATTTTGGGGGTTAGATTTATCAAGTTCTGATAGGAGACAGTTGAGGTTCCCCACTGGTATAGATTTGCTATCTTTTTCTTTCTTTAATTCACTTAATTTTTCCTTTAAGAATTTGGATGCCATATCGCTTGGTGCAAATATGTTTAGTATTGATATTACCTCATTGTCCATAGTACATTTTAGCAAGATATAATGTCCTTCCTAATCTCTTTTAATTAGGTCTATTTTTGCTTTTGCTTTATCTGAAATCAAGATTGCTACCCCCACTTTTTTTTAATTTTTAATTTTTTACTTCAGTTGAAGCATAATAAATTCTGCTCCAGGCACTTACCTTTACTCTGTGTCTCTCTCTGCTTCAAGTGTGTTTCTTGTAAACAATATATCATAGGATTCTGGTTTTTGATCTACTCTGCAATCCTTCCATCTGCTTCTATTTTAAGGGAGAGTTCTTCCCATTCATATTTACAGTTATGATTACTAACTGTGTATTTTTCTCCAATCTATCCTTCCTCCTGTTTATCCTCTTTCTCTTTTTACGCTTTGCCTCCTCACCAGTGTTTGGCTTCTGTCTATTCTGTATATCTCCTCCTTTGGTCTACTCTGTCTTCCATAAGTCCCCCCCACCCCTATTTACTTGATCTCCTCCCCTCCTACTTTCCTCCCAGCTGAGATAGATTTCTATGTTCAATTAATTGTGTATAATATTCCTCTAGATCCACTACTGATGAGAGTAAGGTTCAAGTGATGCCCAATACCCACCCACCCTCTATGGCAGGGTTCAGAGCTGGAGTCTGCCCATTCTGAACTATGCTGAAACATCTAGGGGTATTAGTGCTGGTGTTTTCCTACTCCATCACACTGAGGCTCAGGATCTCCCACCTCTTTGCTAAAGTGGAACTTGCTGCTGGCTTGCTAGGATTCTTCCTGTCCTGTGTTACCCTTTTATCTGAGTGAGACAGACCTTTCCTGCTGATCTTCCAAGTTTCTTGGGCTAAAAGATTGTTTCACCCCCATTATTTTTTCTGGTTCTACTGTTTCAGGACTTGTTTTGGAGGACTATTTTTATGGTTTTTGGAAGAGTTACAGTGATGCAACTCTGCTTACTTCACCATCTTGGCTCCTGAAAATCAAATTAGAGAATTTTTTAAAGTGACTATTGATAGCTTTGATTTCTTCTGAAAACTGCTTATTCATTATTGTTTGATCATTTATCAACTGGAGAATAGCTTTTTTGATTTTTTTGTTCAGTTTCTTATATATTTGAGAAATGAAGCTTTTATTAGAGAAGTTTCTATAATTCTCATTTTCTGTTTTCTTTATAATTTTTGCTTCATTAGTTTGAGCAAAAGTTTTTTAATTTAATGTAATCATAATTATCTACTTTACTTCTCTTGATCCTCTCTTTTTCTTGGTTGGTCATAAATTCTTCCCTTATTCATAGATTTGGGAGATACATATCCCCATGGTCTCTTAGTTTACTTATAATGTCACCCTTTATGTCTAAATCCTTTATGCATTCAGACTTTAATTTGGTATGTAGTGTGAGATATTGCTCTATGCCTACTTTCTGCCCAACTGCTCTCTAGTTTTCCCAGCAATTTTGGTGAAATAGTGAGTTTAGGTCACTGGATTTATCAAACAATAGATTACTATGGATATTTACTACTGAATTATTGTGGACATTTACTGACACTCTATTTCTTAGGCAGTAGAAGATAATTTTGATCACCACTTTGTAATATAGTTTTAAAACTAGTACTACTAGGGTGACTTCTTTCACATTATTTTTATTGATTCCTTTGATATTCTGGACATTTTATTCTTCTAGATGATTTTTTTCTTTATTTTCTAGTTCTATAATATGATCCTTTAGTAGTTTAATTGACTTGGCAGTGAATAAAAAAATTAAGTTGGTAGAATTGTCATTTAAAAAAATGTTGGCTAGGTCTACCCATGAGCAATTAATAATTCAACATTTGTTTAGATCTATCTTTATTGTGTGAAAAGTGGTTTGGTTTTGTATTTATATAGTCCTGCGATAGAGGATGTACAGAGACACTAGCACCTCTGATGTGAGGACTGCCAACCCCTTTTCAGGGCTGATTTCCACATTTGGTGTTCACTTGATTGTAGCATGCACAACAGCCAAACCTTAACCAACTGTTTCAGGAGACAGGTTAAGAGTAAGTGAAGTTCTCAAACCCATCAATGAGTTAGGGAAGTGTCTACTCCAAGAATATGAAGTCTTCCCATGGCAGAATGGGAAGATGAGAACAATTTGTTCTAATGGTCATAAAAGTGGCTGAAGTAGGTTCCATGAAGGGCTTAGAGATTGGTTGGACATTGCCAAGGTCATCCACTGCATCCTGAGCCATTGTCATTCATCTTGACTTTTATCTTGCCACTGGACTCTGATGGCTATAGAAGAGAGTGAAGTTGATGACTTCAAGGAACTCTGCCTCGCTTAAATCCAGTTTACATTAAATCAAGCCAATGTGGCTTCAGAAAGGGCTGAGAAAGAATCAATATAGTGTTTGCTGCCTTGACAACTCCAGGAGAAATGCCAAGAGCAGAACAGAAGTCTTTACATAATGTTTATTGATATAATGAAGGTCTTTGACACTGTCATTCATGAGGGCTCTTGGAAAATTATGGCAAAATTTGGTTGCTCAGAGAAGTTCATCAGTACTGTATGTCAATTTCATTTTATCATGGATTATGGAGCCTGAACAATGCTCTTGTGCTTCCCCAGTCACCAGTGGAGTGAAGCAAGTCTGTGTTCTTGTTCCCATGCTTTTTAGCATGATGTTTTCTGTGATACTATCTGAAAACTTAAATGAGGATGAAAAAGGCATCAGGGTCAGCTACCATACAGATTGAAAATTATTTAACTTGAAAAGGATAAAAGCCAAGACTAAAGTTGGGAGAGAGTTAGTGAGTGATTTGGCTGAAATGCAGCAAAGTATGGATTGATTCTTTTCTGACTGTGCTAATTTTGGCCTAACACCACTAGGAAAATAGAGGTTCTCCACCAACCAGCACCATACCATATATGGAACCATCAGTTACAGCAATTACAGAAGTTTTGAAGGCTGTGGATAATTTGACTTACCTTGGAAGTTTACCTTTCAGGAATGTATACATAGATTATAAAGCTGACACATGCAGTGCCAGAACCAGCTCAGTGTTTGGGAGACTGAAGAAAAGTGTGGGACAGAGGAGGTATTAGGCAGCCTACCAAACTAAAGATCTGCAGAACCATTGTACTAACCTTACTGTTGCATGCCTATGATACCCAGACCAGTGCCTTTCCAGGAAACTGAATTATCTCCATTTGAATTGTCTTAGCTTCCTAAGCATTTGTATTTGTATTCATATAGTCCTGAGTTGTAATTCTGAAGATCATCTGATAAGATAAGATATCAGGCAATGAATTCTTTTTTGAACTAAACTACCAAACATTCAAACTCTACAATGTTGCAACTTTGATGGGCTGACTATGTTGTAAGAATGCCAAATATATGTTTGCCTAAATGACTATTTTATGTAAAACTAATTCAAGACAAGTCCTCACATTTATGTCAGAAGAATGAGATAAGGACACTTTCAAAGTCTCTTTGAAAAACTTTGAGATTGATTATGATCATAGGAGACACTGATATAGGACCACCTCATGTGGCATGCTCACGTCAAAGAAGATGTTGTACTCTATGAGCAAAGCTGAATTGTATTAGCTCAAAAGAAACATGAGATGTCCAAATTTAGAGACAACTCCTCTCCAAATGTTCCTATGGACTATTTGTCCCCAACCTATGGTAGAGCTTTCCAAACGCATACTGGTCTGATCAATTATAGCAGGATGTACTACACTTTGATCCCAACATAGTGGATCAGTTTGGTCCTCCTCAAGAGTGAAGGACAGCAGCCAACCACATAATCCCTGGCTTTGTCTTAGTAGGAAGATTCCCAAGCATTTTATATTGTCTACAGATATTTTAAATGGAATTCTTCTTTCTAGCTCTTTCTTCTGGGTTTTCGTAGTAGTATAGAAAAATGTTGATGATTTATGTGGTTTTATTTTATATTATGCAATTTTATTAATGTTTATAATTATTTGAACTAATTTAATAGTTGATTATGATGCTGTAAATGTAAAATCACATCATCTGCAAAGAGTGTTTTTGTGGTTTTCTTTCCTCACTACCGATTTTAATTCCACTTTCTTTTTCTTGTCTTATTGCTATAGCTAGCATTTCTATAACTAGCATTTTTAGTTGAATATTGAATAATAGTGGGGATAATGAGCATTCTTGCTTCACTACTGATCTTCTTGGGAAAGTTTTAAGTTTATTTCCATTACAGATAATTCTTGCTCTTCTTTTAGATTCACACTGCTTAAAATTTTAAGAAAGGTTATATTTATTCCTATGATTTCTAGTGTTTTCAATAGGAATTGGTATTGTATTTTATCAAACGCTTTTTCTGCATCTATTGATATAATCATAAAGTTTTTATTGGTTTTGTTATTGATATGGTCAATTACATTTATGATTTTTCTAATATTGAACCACGTGTATATTCTTGATATAATTTCTACTTGGTCATGGTGTATATGAGCTTTGTGATATCTTGAGGCAATTGTTTCTCTAATATTTTATTTTTTCTATCAATATTCACCAAGGAAATTGGCATATAATTGTCTTTGTTTGCTCTTCCTGGCTTAGATATTAAAACTGTTATTTGTCTTATCAAAGGAATTTGGTAGGAATCCTTCTTCACTCATTTTATCAAATAATTTATATATTATTGGGATTAATTTTCCTTAAATGTTTGATAGAATACATGTATAAATCCATCAGATTTGGGGGAATTTTTATTAAAGATTTCATTGAAAGTTTGTTTAATTTGTTTTTCTAAGACAGTTATTTAAACATTCTATTTCCTCTTTTTTTATTCTGGCCAGTTTCTATTTTTATAACTATTCATCCATTTCACTTAGATTATCAGTTTTACTGGCATGTAATTGGTCCAAATAACTCCTAATAACTTCTTTAATTTCTTCTTCATTGGGAAAGTTTTTACTGTTTTCATTTTTGATGTTGGTAATTTGGTTTCCTTCTCCTTTAAAATCCAGTTAGCTAGTTTTCTTTATTTATAATATCATTTGCTGTGACATTCAATTTTTACTAATTTCGCCTTTGATTTTCAAGATTTCTGTTTTGGTGACTAATTAGGAATTTTTAATTTGTGTTTTTCCCCTGTAAGTTTTTTTTTTTAGCCACATGCTCAATTTATTCATCTGCTCTTTCTCTCTTTTACTGATGTACATGTTTAGAAACATTAATTTTCCCCAAGTACTGCTGTGACTGCAGCCCACAAATTGTGTTATGTTTGTTCATTGTTGTCATTCACTTTAATGAAACTATTGATTTTTTTATAATTTCTTCTTTGATTTACTAATTTTAGGATTAAAATATTTCATTCCCAACCAATTTTAATCTACTATTTAATTTCATCTATCCATTTTTTAATTATCTCAACATAACTGAATCATTTCCATAATATATTTTTATGTAGAATCTTTCTAACTGCCCTAATAATGATAAAATTCTTTGAAGTTACATGTATTAACTTCCCATATAGAAATGTAAACAATTTAACTTTATTGAGCCACTTATGATTTCTTTTATGTTTACTTTTTAATGCTTCCCTTGAATCTTGCATTTAAAAATTAAATTTTCTATTCATCTCTGGTCTTTTCATCGAGAATGTTTGGCAGTCCTGTATTTCATTAAATATCCATTTTATTTCCTGAAGAATTATAGTCAGTTTTTTTCTTGGATGGGTTATTCTTAGTTGTAATCCCAGTTGATTTGCTTTTGCAGTCTCATATTCTAAGCCCTCTGCTCCGTGAATGTGGAAGCTGCTAAGTCTTCTGTGATTCAGGCTGTGGCTCCATGATATTTAATGATTTCCTTCTGGCTGCTTGCAATATTTTCTCTTTGATATAAGAGTTATAGAATTTGGCTATAACTTTCCTTTTGGGAATTCTTTCAGGTACAATGTGTGGGTTCTTTCCATTTCTATTTAATCCTCTGATTCTGTGATGTCAAGGCAGTTTTCCTTGATAATTTCTTGAAATATAATGTCTAGACTCTTTGATTATGTCGTTTAGATAGTCCAACAATTATTAAACTATTTCTCCTCAATTGATTTTCTATATCAGCTGTTTTACTGATGAGATATTTCACTTCTATTTTTCCATTTTTTGTTATTTTGTTTTTTGATGTCTAATGGCATTATTAGCTTACATTTGCTCAATTCTAATTTTTAAGGAATTATTGTCTTCAGTGAGCTTTTGTACCTTTCTCCTGCCCAATTTTTACAATTCTGCTTTTTTAAGGAATTATTTTTATCAGTGAATCTTTGTACCTCTGTCGTTTGGCCAATTTTGTTTTTTAGTTGCTATTTTTTTTCAGTATTTTTTGTGCTTTCTTTTACAAAGCTGTTGATTGTATTTACATAATTTTCTTTCTCTATTTTCATTTTCTTACCTAATTTTCCTATACCACTTATTTTATTTTACATTTTTTAGCTCTTTTAAGAATTCTTATTTGGTTTGTGTCTACTTTACAGCTTTGTATCTTTGCATGTAGCTTTTTAAAATTCTTTGTCTTTTGAGTTTGTGTCTTGATCTTCCCTATCACCATTATAGAATCTTATGGTTAGGCTATTTTTTGTTGTTTGCTCATTTTTCCAGCCTGTTTCTTCATTTTGTACTTTATGTTAGAGGTGGACTCTCTTCCTTGATTGGGGAAGAGGAGAATTGTCTTAAGATTCTGTAACAGTAAGCATCCCAACATACACAGGGGTGCCAACTATCATAGGTTCTTAGAAATGCATTCATAAAAGAAAAGACAACTTTTGAGGGGTTAACAATCACTTTAATCAAGCACATGTATCATTCCTTTAACCAAGCACATATATCATTCACCTAGTTCAGGGCAGTCAGCAGCCTCAACTTCAAAGAAAAGACAGGGAAATAAAAAATCAACAGATATGGCTTCCTCTGCCTGACCATAATTCAACAGACTGATTTGATGAAAATTATGGGGACATTAAGAAGCTGCTAAATGAAAAATGAGAACTCCACAGGGTATGCTAGCAGGATAGTTCATTCATCTCTAAGAAGGAAGTATTTAATTCCATCAAAAGCAAAGTACGAGCAAAGCTTAGAGAGAAGCAAGATTTTTACTGGTTCAGTAAAAAGGCAGATGAAATTCAGTTTTAAGCTGATAGTAACAATCCAAAGCACTTTTATGATTCCCCGAAAGCTATTTATGGAACAGAAACCTATGGTGCATCACAAGTACACAGTGCTAATGGAGCCACATTGATTAGTGATAAGGACATGATCCTAGAGAGAAGGGCTGAACATGTCCATAGTGTTCTCAACAGACCATCATCAATCAATGCTGAGGCCATTGACCATTGACCTCAGGTTGAAGTCAATTCCTCCTTAGCTGAACTTCCAACTGAAGAAGAGGTTTTGAGGGCCATTAGGCTCCTCTCATGTGGCAAAGCACCTGAGGCTGATACTAATTCAACTGAGATTTACAAGGTAGGGGGACCATTGCTCATACAAAAGCTGACTGAAATTTTCCAGGTTATATGACAAGAGGAGGTTATTCCCCAGGAGTTCAAAGATGCCTCTATTGTCCATCTCTACAAAGGTAAAGGGAATAGATTATCTTGCGACAATCACAGGGAATCTCTCTCTTAGTCATTGCTGGCAAAATTCTTGCTAGAGTCCTCCTAAATAGGCTGATCCTTCACCTGGAAGATGGTTATCTATTTGAGAGCCAGTGTGGCCTCAGAAAGGGCCAAGGAGCAGTCAATATGGTGTTTCCTGCACAACTCCAAAAGAAATGCCAGAACAGCACAGAGGTCTGTACACAACCTTTATAGATCTGGCCAAGACTTTTGACACTGCAAGTCGTGAGACCTTATGTCAAAATTTAGTTACCCAGACAAGTTCATCAATATTGCAGTCAAGTTCATGATGGCATGTTTGCCTGGGTTCTAGATAGTGGACAATCTCTTGTACTTTCCCAGTCATCAAAGGAGTGAAATAGGGCTGTGTGCTTGCTCCCATGCTTTTTAGCATGATGTTTTCAGCCTTGTTGTCAAATACTTTCAAGGAGGATGAACAACGCATCAAGGTCAACTACCATACTGATGGTAAGTTCTTCAATTTGAAAAGGCTACCAAAGTGAAGAGAGTGTTGATGCATGATTTTCTGTTTGCAGATGATTGTGTACTCAATCCAGCCTCTGAAGCTCAGATGCAATGACGTATGGATCAATTCTCTGCTGCCTGTGCTAATTTTGCCCTAACAATTAACACTAAGAAAACACAAGTGCTCCACCAACCACCACAGCACCATCCATACATAGAACCCTTGGTTACAACAAATGGAGAAGTTTTGAATGCTGTGGATAAGTTCATTTATCTTGGTAGTGTACTTTCCAAGGTTATATACATTGACAATGAGTTTGATACACACATTGCCAAAGCTGGCTCAGTGTTTGAGAGAGTCTGAAGAAAAGTTTGGGAGAAAGGAGGTATTAGAAGGACTACCAAACTGAAAGTCTACAGAGCCGTTGTGCTGACCTCATTGCTGTATGCCTGTGAAACATGGACAGTCTACCAGTGCCATACCAGGAAACTGAATCACTTACATTTGAACTGTCTCAGGAAGATTCTGAGGATCACCTAGCAGGATAAGGTACCAGACACTGAAGTACTTTCTTGAGCTGAACCTCCAAGTATTCAAACTATACTTCAGAGAGTGCAGTTCCAATGGGCTGTCCACGTTGTTCGAATGCAAAATATCTGCTTGGCAGAAAGGCTATTTTATGGAGAGTTCATATGGGGCAGGCAATCACATGGTGGTCAGAAGAAGCAATACAAGGACACTGTCAAGGTCTCTCTTAAGAACTTTGGATTTGACAGGACTGCTCAGCATGATGTGTCCACATCAGAAAGGGTACTGTGCTCTATGAGCAAAGCAGAATTGAAACAGTGCAAAGTAAATGTAGGATGCACAGATTTGGAGTATACACCCCAAATATTCACTCGGACTATATGTGCCCAATCTGTTAGAGCATTCTAAGCTCCTGTTGTTCTGATTAGCCGGTTGAACACGCTTAAATTTCACTTTTTCACGATGATGTCATTTTGATCCTCTTGTAGAATGAAGGACAACAACCAACCATCGGTCTGACCGTAGTTATCGGAGAGGGAAGCGCCAGCATCTGGGTTTTCAAGCTGGGAAGCTCCTTAGAAGTGGCTTCCCAAAGTCCTCTTCTGGCCAAACGAACATTTCCAGTCAGTAAGCCCCCAGAATAAAACCTCGCCTCAGAGTCTTTACGTCCTTTTTAGAACCAGAAGTCATCACATCCTTTGAGAAACAGTGACTCATTAACAAAAGGCATGGACCTTCCTTCAAATCTCCCCAGGTGGGGCAATGGGTGGGAAAGATCCTTCTTAATCTCATTTTATGGAGGCACTTTTCCTAAAACATAAACAACAAGAGATCCTATTTTGCTTGCTCTTAAAGCTTCAGGATTTCTCTCATTATTGTTTTCAAAATGAGTTCTGGGAATTTGGATGTTTTAGGTTCTTCCAAGATGGTGTCATCTGCAAAGAGTTGTGGTCACTGCTCTCCTACTCTTCATTCTGATCTTTATCCTTGATGGGACCCTTATGCCTTGAGACTGCATCAGTATTGCTCCTCAGGGCCCCAGAAACAATACTCTTCCTCAGGGTCCCTAATCCCTTGGGAGAGGAAATTATACTATTCCCAGGACCCCTCATCACTTGCAACCAAAATGGGTACTATTCCTCAGGGCTCTTGCTTTCTCTTTACCAGGAGTACTCCTCTTCATCTTTGAACTATCATCCAGAACTGGGTATAGGAAATGGAATTGTCAAAAAGTACCTGATCCTGCATTCAATCTAGTATGGGGTATCCTGTAATCTCTTTCTCACCATTTTCTAGGTCCCCTTACTGTCTCTGGTTTGAGAACTCCTGTAGCTATTTCTGCTTCTATTTCAACTATGTAGTTCCACCACTGATGCTTTAATCATGTGGGTTCAGGACAGCCTCTCCCCATCCCCACACCCCGTGTCACAGATCTCTCAATCTGACCATCTAATTTTGTTTTGGGCTAGAAGAATGTCTTACTCTGATGTTTTGTTGTCTCTGTCACTTAATAATTCAATTCGAAATGTCATTTTAAAATTGTTTAGGGGGAAATGTTGTAAGAGCTTGGCTAAGTGCTCAACCATCTTGACTCCACCCTGGAAGTTGAAAGTCCATTGTAAAATCTGAAATGCTATAGAAATATGAGATGTACTTATTATGATTCTCAGTGGTGCTTGGCACTGAGTGAGAAAGTCAGTCTAAAAGGACACATCTGTGGCATGGCAACGACTTTTGGTTAAGGCTGGTAGAGAACTGTTGATTTATGAGGGAAACAGAGACAAATCTCAAACAATAAGCAAATTGCTCCATGTCTTCCCTAGGTGATTAATTTCCGAGAGATTAAAATCCATGTCCCTAAATAAAGAGGCAACTGTGGTCTAAGGTCAGGAAAGCTATAATGGCAGGGGCCTACCCTTAATTCAGAGCATGCAAAGTATTGTTTTCAATCTGTTTGAAGAAAAGGAGTCTTTTGGTTGCCTACTGAGCTGGAAATGGTCTTGAGTCCAAAAGCAACTAAAATCCCATTGCATTTCCTCCTTCCTGCTGTCTGCATTCTGATAAGGAGGCAAAAATGAATGTAAGCTGTTGTTGAAGATACAGACCTTGAGTTTTTATGTTCACACCCGGTCCACCACTAGGTATCCCATAAGCATAGGGTTTTACTGTTACTATAGAGTCTATTCTTTCCTGCTCTTTGAATTTAGTCAAATGGATTGTTTCTGGGATCTTGTAATGCTTAAAATGTTAGGAACAAGCTCTGAGAAATCCAAGAGCAACAGTCCAAGTCAGACTTTTTGGCCTACTAGCACAGTCTCTAAGGGAAATTAATACTTATCTCAACAGTGGACTGGACCTACAACCAAAAAGACGAACCCTGTGAAAGGAGGGGGAGATGGGGTGGAAGTCATCAACCAATTATGCATTTGGAAATGACCTTAGTGTGGCCAATGCTTTGTAATACATCCTTTAACTTTGAGCTCACTCTTTCTAGGACTTAATATGGCATAGGAGAAAGTATGTTGGAAAATGGGATAGAATATATGCACATCCATTCTGGGTCACTTTATTAAATATCTCTTTGTAAAAAGAGGGAGAAGGGAAGGAAACAAATGTTTATTAAGCCTCTACTATGTCCTAAGCCCTCTACTAAGTGCTTTACCAGTATTACCTCATTTGATATTAATTAGTAAAATCATGTTGAAATTTTAATCACTGGCAGTTGATATTGATGTTCAAGCCAATTCAATTAGAGAAATAAGTTCTTCAGGGTAGCCCTGGAATCCTGAGGGAGAGATGTTGCTAGCCTAGTCTGTTATTGTAGTAGTTCTTGTTCATGTATTTCAATTGTGTTTGAGTCTTTGTGACTCTGTTTGTGGTTTTCTTGGCAAAGGTACTGGAGTGGTTTGCCATTTCCTTCTCACACTAATTTTACAGATGAGGAAACTGAGGCAAATAAGTTTAAGTGACTTGCCCAGGATTACATAGCTAGGAAATGTCTGAGACCAGATTTGAACTCAAATCCTCCCAATTCCATACCCAGTGTTCTATACGTTGTGCCACCTAGCTGCCCTCAAAGTAGCCTTCAGGGACGGGATTCATTAGTATGACAGAAAATTGAGATGAAAATAGCCAGTTAATTTAGGCTATATATCTTTCTATTATGGGCAACTAACATTCAGCCTCCATGAAGAGTTAACTTATTTGAATTGAAAATGATGAATTTTTATGTAGTTAACAGAGATAAAAGTAGCAGATTCAGGTGATCCTGATGGATAAGTACAAAGTTTCTTCTGAGCATTAACAATAATAATGATCGATAATATTTATATAACGCTACGTATCTGACACTGTGCTAAGCAATTTGCACTTATTATCTCCTTTGATCCCCATAACAGCCCTGGGAAGTAGGTGCTATCATGATCCCATTTTACTCATGAGGTGACTGAGGAAAGCAGAAGTTCAGTGATTTGCCCAGGATCACACAACTAAATGTCCGAGGCTGGATTTGAACTTGGGTCTTCCTGACTCCAGGTTCAGCACATTCTACATTATGCTACCCAGCTGCCCACAATGTGGGTAACTGAGTTAGAATATGAAACACCCTTGTTATCTGATCCATTGTTACTAGAAAAAAATGGGTCATGTTTTTGTTTAGATTAGGTATAGATACTATGGGAACCTCTGGAAAAAATTCTGGGGTGGGGTGGAGGGTGAAGAGTCCTAAATGAAATTATTGGTGATAGATTAGTGGAACATAATGTAAAAAGACACATCCAGTTACAAACTATGTAAAAATATTTTTCAGCTTGCACAAAATGTATGTATTAGCCAAGTTTTTTTAAATCAGTAAATAGAGATGTACACATACTTGAAAATAATTGTATTCATATTAAACTTCCAGCGGTAATACTTTGTGGAGAGGAGGAGATGGAGGGGAGTTGCATAATAAGAGGTCCTAGCAAGTGGCAAAATCCATCACATCATTTTTTTTTCTTTTAATGAGGATTAAGTACCAACCAGTAGTAAGAAAGATTTTGTCTACCCCACATTTTTGTCACCTAGTTACCTAATGTTCTTCACAGTCCATAGGTGCTGACTTTTCCTTTTTATGGAGCAAAGAACAGCTATAACTATCTGCAAGAAAAGAGGACAGAATTACTGGGGATTTATAGTTATCATTTCCTAAAGGCCATTGAGAATTAGGCACACCCCAGTGCATTTTGGGTCATTCTGTATGTTTCATGCTACCTGGTACTTTGCTTCCTAATTTTAGATGGTAAAATACTGTCAGTCAAGAAATGAAATCGCTCAAGCAACTAATCTCTCTTTTTTCTTTTTCACTGTAAAGCCATTTAGGCTTAAAAGAAAACAAAAACATTTAAATGGAGATGTATATTCATTATAATATACTATATAATATAGTATATTATATAGTATATAATATATAATATAATATAAATAAAGGAAGATGTGGAATTTCCCTTTTTAAAGATTTTAAAAATAAACAAATAGAGACAAAGAGACATCTTTCTGGGAAGATCTGATCTGACTGGAAGTCAGGAGCAGATTAGATGACCTCTTCTAACCTCTTCCAGACCTATGATTACATGAAGAGTTCTGCCAAGTGGCAGAGGAAGAATTCCAGCCTTAGGAAAACATATAAAATGGCACCAGCTCATTGTGGGCAACCCCACTTCACCTTTTGTTCTGTTTTTTGTTTAGTTTTCTTTCCTGTGTCAGCAGCACCCCTTATCATCTTTTAGGACACTTAGTGCTTGCATTCTGCTCCTTCCTTCTGTGACAGGCACCCTGATCTGATAAAAAACAATTTCATTCTCTTTTCATATATTCTCCCTTATGAGTAAATTTATTCCCAAACAACAGGTCTACAGTGCATCACTAGGCCTATTCTTCTAGCTTTTCCCATTGGATTGAACCTATTCGAACTTTGCTTGGTTTCCCATATTGAAAATTCCCTTCTGTCTATGATTACTTTCCAGGTAATTTGTCTGTACACATATGTATAGGTGTAAAGGTGTACGTGCATTGATGTACACGTTGTCTCCATCACTAGAATATGATGCTTGAAGAAAAGAAATATATTTTGCTTTTTCTTTGTATGCCTGGTGTTTGCCATAGTGCCTGACTACAGTAAGCTGTGGGTTGATTCTAATCTGTTTGCGCTGCCTTCAAGAACCCAAGGGCACCTCCATGGCACAATGAAGCAATAAAAATAAAAATGCAATGGAGAGAAAAGGAATTGAATAATGAGAATTCATTCAAACTCCACTGTCTGGAAGCTAGCAAGATCAAGAAAAGGAATTTCTTTCCATCTGTAATTGTGAATCCAATATCCTGATTGAATTAAGCACCTCCCACATTCATGAGAAGAAATCACCAAGAAAGGCTTATGTACCTTGAGAAACTGCTAGTTTCCTCTGTCTAATCCCACAGATATGTAGAGAAGCCAAGTCCTTTTCAAGTTC
Organism: Bettongia penicillata ogilbyi; assembly: GCA_023548195.1. NCBI lineage: Eukaryota > Metazoa > Chordata > Mammalia > Diprotodontia > Potoroidae > Bettongia > Bettongia penicillata. The sequence continues at coordinate 3,365,778 of JAJHZJ010000775.1, forward strand.
TCCTTCTGAAAGGACTTGTATAAAGTCTAAGTTTCCTTTGGCAAGCCTTCCTTTGTAGTAAGTTTTTCCTTCCTAAATTTGTTTATTGAAACAGGGAGGTGGGGGAACAACGACCAAGATCTAGTGAGCCACCCACAGAAAATACCAAGCCGAGGAACTGACATGAAGGGATACAGTATGAGGAAATCAATTTCTGCAAATATTAAGGGTAGTCTCACAACAAGATAAACAACTGGAGATGTAGCTAAAGTTCCTAAATTCAGAGGTTTCCTGATATTGCATAATCACTCTGGTTTTCCAATAATTGGCCTGCTGAGAGAAAAGAAAGGGTTTTAGCTTGGATCTCTTATGGATATTAAGCTTTTATCCAGCTAGAGTGAAGTGAAGGGGACTTTTCTGCCTAATAGATCATTTGATTTTAATTTGACAACCCCAATTCAAAGTTGGATGTCTTTGTAATCACTTTTTTCAGAGAGCCCTTTTGAGCTCCTCTCTCCATCTTCTCCTCATATAAAGGTCAATAGAAGGTCATTCTGTGAGGGCAAATTGTCAATCCTGCAGCAGCATCCACTGAATAAGCCTATGACTATTTTGGGCCCAGGGTGACAACTATGTGAAATAATAATGTAGCTATATCAGAAATTGAAATTAAACTGTCCTTGTGTACTGAATCGTAATTATAGTATCAAGAGTACTTAGTAGAACTCCAGGATGGTTTTATGATGAGCCCTTGAAGAATATGAAACTGTGGTGACTTTAGTTTGATTTTTAAGCTAAGCAGGCAAGCTGTATTGATGAGATATTTTGAGACAGCCAACATTTTAAATTCTGCTCTTTCTTTTCAGTATTTTTTTCTTTTGCTCTTGGTCCCCCCACACCTTGAGAACACAGTGTATTTCCAGTAATTCAAAGAAGATACCAGTGCTTCTGATTTCTCAGATCTACCAGAACTCAAGGTCTATACAGAATAGACTGAATTTGTTTAGGATTATCAGAAACAGACAGCTCTAAGTTTCATTGAGACCAGAACATACTAAGTAGGGTTACCAGAAGATGCTTAAGAGAGCTACATGAAACTGATAAAAATGTTCAACAAAGCAAGGTCTAGATTTCAAATCTTTATCAAAGTCCTTTGATACAAATTTTTTCTTAAAAAGAACAATTCCATTTTCAGTTGCTTCTGAGAGACATTGTGGTATAGAGGACTGATAGAGGACTGAACCAGGAGTCAGAAAGATGTTCAAATCTTGCCTCAGAAACCTATTAGCTGCATGACCCTAGGTAAGTCACTCAGCATCAGTTTTTCCATCTCTAAAATGTGGATAATAACAGTACCTACTTTACAGGGTCATTATGGGAATCAAGTGAGAAATCATGTATGGTTTTTATAAACCTTGAAGAGCTATACAAATGCCCATCATCATCATCATCATCATCATCATCATCATCACCATCATCATCATCATCATCGTCATCATCATCATGTCCCAAAGTAGTTGAAAGAAAATGAGAGCGTATTAATCATAGTCTTGGTCAAGTTTACTATTGAAACAGCAAATGATTATGAGGTCAAGGACTGAACAAATTTGCTAATCCTAGAGATTTTCTTTGTAAAAAATAGGACATGGTCTTACATAATTACTTCAGGAACAGGGGCAGCTAGTTTGCACAGTAGATACAGCACTGTAAGGAGGGTCTGAGTCTCTTGCAGCCTCATTCTGTTACTACTTGTGTGACCCTGTACAAGGCACCTAATTCTGTGGCCTCTAAAACAAAAACCATAAATAAAATATCATCAGAAGGATTTCTGTCTTACAGGATGTGAAGCAACCAAAGATAAATGTTTAGGACAGTCATGGAATCTTTCACATTAAGTAAGAATGCCTAACATTTGTGGAGGCTGGAGTTAGTGATTAGGTTAGCCCCAGAGTCAAGAAGACCTGGGTTCAAGTCCTACATCTGATGCATGCTGGTTGTGTGACCTTGGACAAGTTATTTTACTTCTAGGTGTCTCAGGTAACTACAGCTACAAGTGGAAGATTTGTAGAGGAATAGGGAAATTCTTCATGGAGAATCGTTGATACCAAGAAAGTCTCAGATCCAGACCTGCCCTTTCCTCTCTCTTTTCTCTAAAATAACCTGTAACTATACATCTCATATTTGTAGAGAGCTTAAAGTTTTCCAAAAAAATTGTCTCAAAACAGCAATTTTTTGAGGTAAATAATGTAAATGTTATTTTCCTATTTTGCTGAAAGTTTAGAGGTTAAAAGATATGTCCACAATTGTTTATTTTGTAGCCAAAATTTGAATATAGGTCTCTCTTGCTTCTAGGCCCAATAATATTGCCGTTACACAATGTTTATTCTCAAACAAAGTTTCAACATAATCCCTACAGTAAAATTTTTAGAAGTTATTTGATTTAAAGATAGTAGGTAATATGGTCTATTTTCTACAATTTTTTATTGTCAGGTAAATTATATCAAATTTATCAATATTATAGGAACTGACAATGAAAAGAATGTGATTGCTATCAGTAATTATTTTATAATTATTGAATGATGTAATTCACTGCACTGAATACTTCATAAGCTTGTTTTTTCTCTTCTACTTTTATAACAAAACACTTTAGCAAAATATTTAATTATATTCTTTAGAAAATTGAGACTTTTCATTCCAATATGCTTTTTTGTCTTTTTTAACTTTGCCAGAACTATAGATATTTCAAGTTAATCAATGGCTTTCTAGCTATAGTCAGACCATGTTGCCCTGTCTCCTTTTCTAGATCCCATTTTCCTCTTGCTTTGGCCCATTAAAATGTAAGCTTAATAAATCTCTCTCTCTCTCTCTCTCTCTCTCTCTCTCTCTCTCTCTCTCTCTCTCTCTCTCTCTCTCTCTCTCTGTCTCTCTGACAAATACGCATGTAAATATCCTCTACTTTAGAGACAGTTGTGACTTTACTTCCATTTCTTTTTCATTTGCCACTGGGCATCTAAGCTTAGTTAGTGAATATTTTTTTCACCATGAGTCTAGCAAATTAAAACACTCTTACTTTCTTATCTCTTTCTATGGTGCAGATTTTCAGATTTACCCAATTATCTATAATGGTTACAGGCATGAATAACATTATGTATAATGGGGGAGAACCAATCACCTAAATGTATATCAATTCCTGAAGGTAGCTTGGGTTAGAACTGTGGCAACACTAGGAGAATGAGAACAACATGGTAGTAAAAAAAACTTTTTTTGAATAAGAGTAAGATTATGTTTCTAACAGCAAGAGGAAGGAGGGAGGATACTCTGTGAAAAGGCAAACCGAGTGGGAAATCTTTCTTTAGCACTAGCTTAATCTGGACAGAAGCTTCAGTGTTTCAGTTCTCCTTTATTCATATTAGCTTGAATCACTAGGCAGTGACAGATAAGGGAGTTCAATATCCAGTTAAAATTACTACCTGACTGATAGGTATTACATGCATAATTAACTGGCTGGGGTAGAACAGACCACTTCACCTTTCCTTATACTTTTTTCTCCATAAATTCTTAATCTCCTATATACCTATGCTATCACAACATATTAAATAATAACCTGCATGTGCATTATATGTTATTTGCTACATTCAGTGATTGATTCTATATGTTTTAGAATCTACCTTGACAGTTAATCAGTTCTGGTCACCCTCTCATTGCTCTCCACATCAGAACTCAAGGGTATTGGACTCAGAGCCAGAAGAGATTTTAAAGATCCTTATCTCCATTTCATTTTACAGATAAGGAAACAAAGCCCTAGGGAACTGAAATGACATTCCTAAGGCCAAGAAGTCAATAGTTAACAGAATTTCATCTCAAAACTCAGGTCCTTTAATTCCATATCTACCATTTTTGCCTGGCTTTGCCCTGGCTTAATTCTATACAAAATTGCTTAAGTTTCTGGTGTGTGTGTGTCTGCGTCTGTGTGTACACATGTGTGCATATGTGTGTGTTTTACCTTGATGTTTTTCTTTTTTCTTCACAAAATCCTTTGACTTGGTTTCCCAAAAGAGAGCCTGCAAAATGCTACCACAGGAGATCTCTAGGTTCTGGAATACAGAGGGGGTGATTAAAAGAAATAAGTGCAGCAAGCAAGCATTTATTAACAGTGCCAGGCACTGTGTTAAATGCTGGGACTGCAAGTACAAAAAGGATAGTCCCTGCTTTCAAGAAACTTACATTCTAATGGGGGAGGACAACACATGAGGGAGGAGAGAGTTACGTGTGCAGGGACCTGTTGAGAAAAGCGTAGATAGTCAGGAGCACAGCTCGGAAAGGAATGAAGGACTCAATGTGGCTGAGCTGGGTACCTCCTTAAAATGCTCTGGAAGGAACCGACTAAAGAAGGCATGGGATAGAGGTATCTACTAAGTGTAGAAGGGACATGGTGGGAAAATAGCCTGGAAAGTCATCAGGAGTAGAGTACAGAGAGGAAGAAACAACCAGAGATGGATTAGATACTAAAGCTTCATATAAGCCTCAAATTCTATGCAAATCCCCAAACGTATCAATATTAATCAAGGATTTCCAACAAGGAAGTGAGGTGACTCTAATCTACAAAGAGAGAGAAGCTCAGATAAAAATGATGTAAAATTCTGTTAGTCATCATTGTTAATTGGATGATATAGTTATTACTTATTTGATGCTCTCCGTTTGGTTAGGCTAAAATTTCTCATGGAGTACCTTCTCTTTCAGTAGTGTCCTGCATTTAAAAAATGTTAGGACCATCTTCCTATGTCTAAAGTAGAAATTCCCCCAACCTCAAAGGCTGCCAAAATAATTCTTTTACTTCTGAACAATGAATAGTTCTTTGTCTGAAGAGACAGCATTATTAAATTATCTTCAGTAATTGAAAAGGAAGAGTATGTGAGTTGCAGGAAGTCTGGAGTAAAGTGAAATCATATGAAGTAAACTGAAGTTATCTTATAAATGCCATATGTATGGACTCTTTTAACAATAATTTTTGTGGATGTTAGTATGAAAGCAATAGACCAGCAGCTTGTCATTCTGTCTCGAGAGACATAAAACTGTACCTTTTTTAAAACTGGAGAATAATTTCTTTTTTTCTGGTTCCCTAATATAAGTACTTCCCACTTTATTTTTAAACAGAAATAATTCCATCATTTTAATGATAAAAATTTGTCTGTTTTTCTTTTTTTAAATAATGTACATTTAAAAGTTCTTTACCTTTTTGCCAAAATATAGGAGAGGGTTGTTTTTTCCTATACCCATTAATAGTAAGGGATAAATGTGTAGAACAGACAGCAGAGCTGGGTTTTTTGGGGGGTGAGGATTGCAGTTCAACATACGTTATTATCTCTGGCACAGGGTAGCCCATCACTTAGGCCAAGACATTGAGGAAGCATTTAAAACACATTTGTTTTAATATTTTGGTTTTTGAAATGTGATTTTTAAATTTGAAGGCCACACCTGTTGTCTACTAAGCTGGACCAACCCCAATCCTAATTACAACGTTGTTGATACTTTCCTATTCCTCATCCTAAGCTGCTGTATCCCTTTCGAGGTTCTTGCCAGGGACTCAGTGCTTTTGTTAACATGTTAGTGTGAATCAGTTTAGTTCCCTACTTTGAGAATATTTGAATGTAAGCTCCTTATGAAGAGGGATTGGTTCAGTCTTCAAATTTCCATCTTTCAAATTTATACATGAGCATAATGAATAGTTAATAAATGTTAATTGATTTCTCTGTATTTGAAAACTGTGGAAAACTAGGAAACTGTGGTAACTGAGAGGTGGAACATTAGGAGAGGGAAGTTTCTTGGTTTCATTAATTCACACCAAACGGTATCATCTAATCTGTCTACATGTGTAGTGATACTCTGGCATCACTCTTCCAGAGCAGAGAAGGCTATATCCCTCTTCATTGTTCTAGAGTTTCCCAAGGGACAATGGAATGGCTTTTTCTAATGTTTTAGGCTTACCTCCTCTTTCTATTGTGTCTTCCTCCCTGCTCCAGTGACCAATTACCCCAGTAACCAATGAACATCACTTATCTTTTAAAAAAGAAAATTTTCTTTGAACATATAACAAGGAAAGACACATAAACAACCCTCTCTCCAATATCTAGGTGCACAAGCTCCTCTATATCACTTAATTCCCTAAGCAGAGTGAGTTTAGATGTAACATAATTTCTACAAGGGATAAGGTCCACTAAATTCATAGCCGAAAGCAGAATATTTGACAGATAAGACTCTCCATCCTGTAGGATCCAGTATATAGGTTAGTACTGAATTGACTTCCTCAGGGCCTCCATGTTGGATTGTCCAGCCACAAAACCCAGAATGAACAATACTTTCCAAATCAGGGTGACACTCTCCTGACCTTTTCAATATCACGAGGTCACAACTACATCTAATCTCGTTCATTCACCTAGGATCATGGAACAACAAACACAATGGAAACAGATGCAAGAAGAGGGTCATGTGCACTCAACTTTGGACTGACTCTGGACGATAAGGGGATGCGAAGTCACTCCTGCACAGAGATGTCCTCAGCAACCCATATTCATTTTCTGATATCAGGCAACCCAAAAAGACTGTCAAGAGGCTGTTTCTGACTGACTTTTTAAATGTATCCCAGTTCTAACTTTATAACCCCATTATAGTTATGTATCTGCATCTTATACTTCTAGTAATCAATAATCTCCGTAAAGCCAATGACCACATCTCCTAAAGACTAAAAAATTGCTTTGCACACTGTAAATATCTGGTCAATATTGGCTGAATGTTTGTTAAGGGCACTATGTTTTTAAAAATGGCATAAATAAATGGTCCTTTACTTGCTGAGGCTTTTGTGCCAGGTAACAGTGGTAGATGAATATTCACAGCAGGCCAGGATCCTACGGGTGCATGCTTTTGCAACATAAGTTCATCTTTAAATGACCAAGCCTTTGATTGTTCCTTCCCTACAGCAGTATGGATTTCTATGGTAATGAAGAATGAAAGGCTGATAGCCTGGTAAAAAACAGATGCCAGAGGTCAGCTTTCTCTATCCTGAATGATATGAATTTGGTCATTTTATGCAGAGTTTAATTTGTAAGTGTGTCCTGGGGTTTCTGGAGCAAAGGCTCAAATAAATAATTTACTAAAATGCATTTCATTATGGTAGTAGGTATGACTATCTTCTCAAAGTAACTTGAAGCATTCCTTTAAAAAATGAGGGGAGAGTGGAAAGGGGCTCAATTTTAGATATTTACAAGTCTCGAATTTAGCTTTTAAATGACAGTGATGGGGATGATGAACTTCCTGTTTTTCTTCACAGATGCCTCCTGAATATGAAAATGCCAGGTTTTACAGGCAGAAATAGATACAAACATAAATATTGTGGACATGCTTTTGAAGGCCACAGCCCACAAATTCTGACCCTTAAATCTGAAATTATTTGGAATGAAAACAAGCACAAAAAATGCCATGTGCATGTTACAAAAAAATACCAACTGGGCTTCACTAGTATTTTATTACTCACTAAAAACACAAAGAATACAGCCCTTTTTTATTGATTCTGTAGAAACTGGAGATGTATCCAAAAGGCTTTGGATCTGAATAAACATCTGTATTGTGTGTGGAAAATGAAAAGATTTGAACTACTATAAAGGTCCAATGTATGTATTAGCATCACAAAATTTCTGGAGTAAAGATTTGCCAGTGAGTTGTGGGGTACTGAAAAAGAAGCAAATATACATTTAAAAAAATAAATAAATGGCCACATTCTTTTGATTATAACAAGGCTTATGGAACAAAGTACAGTGGTGGGCTCCATTTCAAAGGGAAGATACAATTATGTGTTTGTGTGTGTGTGTGTGTGTGTGTGTATACACATGAAGAATATCCATCTCTGTTTGCCTAACAAATGCCTTTAGACTGGAAATTTTAAACTGAGTCAATTTAACAAAAGGTGGAAGCCATGTGTGAGGAATGTTTAATTCTACTAGTGGAAAAAATAAAGAAAAGAAAAGAAAATAGATCTCTAAGTCGTAGCCAATTTAACTATCTCTCCTGCAGAGATTTAACCTAGAACAGCAACTGAAATAAATAGCTCTATACAGACCACACATATACACATAACCTTCTAAGTTTTTAACAACATAAAGAGAAGTTGCCCACTCTATTCTGTGGGAGAGCCATCAGTAATGTTTTTACACCAGCACCAATTCCATAAAGAGTATTTGTTTTTCAGATGTGAATTTCAGGCCCCCCAATACCTGTTTTGACAAATGATGGCAGAGAAGGAAAAGGCTGACTTTGTGTTGTCAAAATCAATGGAAGCTGAAGCATTGAATAATAAAATCTTGGGGTTAGCAAAAACCCTTGTTATTACATTTGAACCAGTCTCCTACTGCCAGGCAGTTATGTCTTTGAGTTGTCCAGAAATAAGTTTCTTCAATTAGTTATCAGAAAAGACTATGCATAAGGTAAGCAACTAAGCTCAGTGTCTTAAAACATTACTTTTGACAGGGATATTCACAAATGAATCCAACAGTAATTTTTCCAGGGAATTCATTGTATCCTTCCTTAAAAAAAAGTCTGAAACTTGAATCATTTACCGTGTTTCCATTAATCAATTAATTGTGTTTTTTGACCTGTTATCTAGACTGTTTCCTTCCTTGGCTTTGGGCTTTGTCAACTTATCCTACCACCCTTTAAATTAATTCATGTACTTCAACTTTCTTAATAAACAAAAGGGACTTAATCTATTCCTTTATGAACATCAATGCCATTTTCACCATAGTAACAATTTAGAAAAGAAAACAGCTGAAGTTCAACCCTGAAATGTTCAACCCCAACTGCCTTTGACAACTTAACTGAGAAAGGCTTGTTTAAAAGATAAAAAAGTTGTGCATTTTTTTATTATCAAAATAGCAGTTACCATTTCCAATGTCTGTTATTAACAGTTTAAAAAAAAGTTCCAGACTCTAAAAATACATGTTAAAAAAAAGTTCAGATGATCTAGGAAGTATATTATTATCATTTCTCATACTTGATTTTGCCTGGGGGAGGTGTCAATAAGTAATACCTTAACAGGACTCCCATGAAAAATTAACCAGTATATTTCTAAACTTCTCATTTACCTCAAAGCCTATGTAGGGAAAGATATGTAGGGAAAATGGCACCTGACAGGAGGCAAGTTTGTAATGGCAAGGGTACGCACTAGTGTTTATACAGTATGTCAAGAAGTCAAGGGCACCAGGAAATCTGGAATTGCTTACATGGAGCCTAGAAACATGATGAAAGCTCTTCTTTGGTTTCTATAATAGAAAGAGTTGTCTGAAAATGATAGGTCACTCAGGACACCTCCCTTTCTGACCCAATGCTATATTTTTACAAGATCACAGAACTAGAAAATAACCCTGTGTTATCTTGGGAAACCCGTTGGGATAGGAAAAAATGCCCTTGAAAATATCTGTAATAGTCAGTCAATAAATACTTTTCAGGGGACCACTATGTTCCCTGCACTATACTAAATTCTGGGGATACAAAGAAAGGCAAAAGACAGTCCCTGTCTTTGAGAAGCTCACAGTCTAGTGGGGGAGACAACATGCAAACAACCATGTACAAAGTATACATAGGATAAATAGGAAGTAATCAACAGAGAGAAGGTACTAGGATTCAAAGAGATTAGAACAGGCTTCCTATACCAGTTAGGATTTTAGCTGGGACATGAACGAAGCCAGGGAAGCCAGGAGGCAGAAATGAGGGGAGAAAGTGTTGGAACATAACATTATCAATTAAGAAGAACTTACTTCCTCTAGGTCTTAACATCTTCTTAAGTCATGGATCCCTTTGGCAACTTGGGTACATTTTCAGAATATTATTTTTAAATATACAAAATAAAATACATAAGATTATAAAGGAAATAAATTGTATTGAAATATAATTATCAAGATATATTTTAAAATTTAATATTTTATTCCCCCCTAAATTACATGTAAAAACAATTTTAACATTCATTGAACCTTTTTTTGAAATTCTAATTCTTTCCCTTCCTCCTTCCCCCTTTCATTCAAAAGACAAGTAATTGAATATAGGTTATACATGTGCAGTTGTGCAAAACATATTTCCATATTAGTCATGTTGTGAAAAAAAATACAGATGAAAAAGAAGCAAGATAAATAAAGAAAATGGGTGGTTTGATTTGCACTCAAACTTCGCCAGTTCTTTCTCTGAAGATGGATGGCATTTTTTATCATATGTCTTGGATCATTGTATTGATTGGAATGGCTAAGTCTCTCACAGCTGTTCATCATTACAATGTTGCTTTTACTGTAGACAGTGTTCTTCTGGTTCTACTCATTTCACTTTGCATCAATTCATGTAAGTCTTTCCAGGTTTTTTTGATAGCACATCATCACTTTTAGCTCAATAGTATATCATCACAACAAGATTTAAAAAAAAACAAATTCATTGACCTTGGGCTAAGAATATCTGCTAAAAACTCTTTTTGCCATGGTACAGAGTTGAAAATTGAGGGAATGCCCACCAACTGGGGAATGGTTGAAAAAATTGTGGTATATGAATGTAATGGAACACTATTTTTCTATAAGAAATGAGGAGTAGGTAAATTTCAGAAAAACCTGAAAAAACTTACATTAACTGATGTTGAGTGAAATAAGCAGAACCAGGAGAACATTGTATACAGTAACCGCAACGTTCTGCCAAGACCAACTTTGATAGAATTAGCTCTTTTCAGCAATACAGTGATCTAAGACAATTCCAAAAGACTCATGACATAAAATACTATTCACATTCAGAGAGAAATTAGAGTCTGACTGTAGACAGAGACATACTATTTTCTCCTTTTTTTCTTTCTTATGGTTTTTCTTTTTATGATTATTCTTTCACAACATTATTAATAATGAAAAATGTTTACTATGATTGTACATGCATAGCCTTTATCAGATGGTATGCTGTCTTGGGAAAGGGGGATGAGAGAGAGGGGGGAAAATTTAGAACTCAAAATCTTATAAAAATGAATGTTGACAACTAGAAATTATACACACAAACACACACACATATATAAATGTATATATATTATATATATATACATAAAAGAAGAATATCTATTAGAGCAACTCACTGTACTTTTGGATGTTTCTAATTCTTAGAAAAATTTACTCTTTGTATTGTACCTATCTCACTGTAATTTCTACTCATTACTCCTTAGTTCCTTCCTATGAAATTAAATAGAATAAATTTAACCCATCTGTCACATAGTAGCTTTTCAAATTCTTGAATTTGGACTGTTGTTGTCTAGATAATTTTGGACCCTGACTCTGACATATATTATGTTTTTGAACTCTCTCAGAGTTGTCATTTGAAAACTAGATACATACTCCATCACTGGTTAAAAAAAAAACAAAAACCTGGAAACTATAGGACCAGATAAAGACCTCTCAGGAATGCCAAGACAGACTTCTTGCTAAATTGACATAGGCTATGACATGGACCTGATCATTTAATGAATACCCCCATTTTCTGGCCCACAGATTTCTATTTATTAGCATGGATATAATGAAAATTTTTTCAACCATTTTGCTAAAATCAAATGAATACATCAAACATTATTAAATACCTATTATACAAAGGAACTAAAGATACAAAGCTAAAATGCAAAACCAGTTTCTGCCCTACAAGAAGTTACATTTTATGGCATACTCTGACCCATAAACAGATAAGTAAAAACAATCAAGATAATATGAGCAAAGTAATATGAGGATCATCAGTACAATTACCTCCCAGGGTAGTAACCCTGTTAAAAAGGAAATTTGGTTGCTCTAGTATAGCCATTCTTGATAAGCCCACACTAAATCTTAATGAACACAACTTACTTTGTAAATATTCACAAGCACTCACTTAATAATGCATTCTAGTGGACAGAGCCAAGATGGTGGACAAAAGGCAGAAATCCAGCTGAACTCTGTCAATATTCCCCTTCAAACAACTTTAAAATAATACTTTAAATCAAACTTTGGAGTAGGAAAGACAACAAAAGATCAAGGTAAGATATTTTTCCAGTCTAAAAAAACTTAGGTAGTTGATAAGAGGTCTGTGACACTGGTGTTGAGGCCTGTCCGTAGTTCAGCTCAAATAGTGTCAGTACCAGTGACTGGTCTTGGAGGCAACCACAGCGGTGACAGTAGCAACAGCTTCAGTATCTCTCAGCCCAGAGATGGTGAGGGGTTCAGAAACCTGGTCAGAAAGAGATTAATAGGGGAGCCTTTGCTTGCCCTGGGTACAGATGGCATGAATTAACAACTCCATTGCCCATATGCAGGTGTGGGTTGAAGTTCTAGGGTAGAAAGGGGTAAAACACTTCTGAGAAGATGATACCACTCACCATTTGTACATGGAATGTATACATACTTATGGACTAAATTAAGTTGAGTCCACCTGAAAAATGAACAGCTCTTATTTCAAGAGAACTCAGTAAGTATGGCATGCAAATAATAGCCCTGAGTGAAATAAGGCTGGTAAATGAAGGCTAGTTTACAAAAGCTAGAGCTGGATGCATGTTTTTTTGGAGTGCCTGCAGAAATGGGGAGTACTGTGAAACTGGCATAGTTCTGACAATAAAAACTAAGTAAGTCAACCAGCTTGTATGTCTGCCAAAATGACTGAATAACAGACTTATGGCAATATAATTGCAAGTTGCAGGAAATCACCATGCCACCATTATCAATGTGCATGTTCCCATTATGACAAATCCTGACGAGGTCAAAGAAAAATTTATGAAGACCTGGAGGCTTTCATCATCATTGTGTTGAAAGAGATTAAGCTTGTACTTCTGAATGACTTTAATATCAGAGTAGACACAGATGACCAAACATAGTAGGGAGTCTTTGGGAGGAATGGAGTTGGAAATAGCAACAGCAATAGTTACTTACTACTGAGGACTTGTACGTCTCATGACCTTCTTATCACCAGCACTGTTTTCCTTTTACCTAAATGCCATAAAACTTGGTGAATGTGCTCTTGCATCAAACACTGGCATTTAATAGACTATGTCATTGTAAGGAGAGGAGATTGATTTTGAGAATAATGAGGGAAATATGTGGTAAAGAGCACTGGATCAATGGTAGACTTATCCTCGCCAAGCTAAATATTCCTATTCAACGAAAGCTGTGGTCCTAAGGCAAGATGACTATGAAAAGACAATGTCAACAAATTAGAATTCTTCTCCTAGTTTGAATACTTCACTGCTAATTTTGGAGTAAAAGCTGAGTCAATAGTGGAGCAGAAAGGGAGTGGGCAGTTTGCAAAGATAATGGTGTACAGCACTGCATTTACTCCTCTGGGTCAGTCCCCATCCAAACATCAAGTTTAATTTGATGAAAATTAGGGGGATATTTAGAAACTGCTAAATGAAAAACAAGAAGTTCACAGTGTTTACCAGCTGGATAGTTTGTCCCTCTCTAAGAAGGTAGCATTTAACTCCATCGAAAGTAAAGTACAAGTAAAGCTTAGAGAAATGCAAAATCCTTAACTCAATAAGAAGGCAGATGAAATTCAATTTTATACTGATAGTAACAATCCAAAGTACTTTTGTGATTCTCTAAAGGCTATTTATGGATCAGGACCTATGGTACATCTCTCTATTTTTATAAGTATTTTATTTTTAATATATGGAATAAAACAAGATTTTTCATACCTTTATGGTAATTTGGGCATTTATAATAAACCAAGTTATTTGCTCAAAGTCATTCTTAAAACAATATTGCAGTCACGCTATACAATGTCCCTTGGTTATGTTAATTTCACTCCACTATTTTGTGCAAATCTTTCTAATATCATTTTTTTCCTGAGGTCATTTACTCATCATTTCTTGTAGCACAGTAGTATTCCATTTTGTATACCAAAACTTATCCAACCATTTTGCTAATTGATGGGCATCTCTCTAATTTCCAATTCTTTCTCATGACAAAGAAAGATGCTATAAACATTTTAGAACATTCAGATTCTTTTCCTTTTTTCCTAACTATTTTTGGAAATAGAGCCAGTGGTGGTATTGTTGGGTCAAAGGGCAGAGGTAGTTTAATAACTCTTTTGACCTAATTCCAGATTGCTCTTCAAAATGGTTGGCTCAACTGACAGATCAATCAACAATGACTTAGTGTCCCACTTTTTCCATTTCCCTCCCACATTTATTGCTTTCCCTTTCAATCATTTTAGCTAATTTGGTAGGTGTACAATGATATTTGAAAGTTGATTTAATTTGCATTTTTCTAATCAATAATGATTTAGAAAAGTTTTCACTTGACTATATATGACTTTGATTTTTTCATTGAAAAACTGCCTGTTCATATCCTTGACTATTTATGAGTTGGAGAATGACTCCTATTCTTAATATATCTGACAAAATTCTTTATATATTTTAGATATGAGACATCTGACGAACTATAAACTTTTTCCCCCAATTTTCGGTTTTCCTTCATATCTTGGCTGTTAGTTTTATTTGTACAAAAATTTTTAATTTAATGGAATCAAAATGATTCATTTTACACTCGACTTTGTTCTCTATCTCTTATTTGCTTATAAATTGTTCACCTATTCATCAGTCAATAAATAAATAATAATTTATTTTGTAATTTTGTAATTTTCTTGTAATGTCTCATAGAGCATGTATTTATTTTGATCTCATCTTGATAAATGGTGGAAGCTATTGGTCTATGCCCAGTTTCTGCCATACCATTTCCTAGTTTTTCTGACTTTTTTTAACTCAATAATGAATTTTTATCCCAAAATCTTGAGTCCTTACACTTGTTAAACAGGGTTATTATGTCTATTTGCTGCTGTAAATTGTATGTCTATTCTGTTCTACTGATCTACTTTTCTGTTTCTTAGCCTATACCAGATAGTTTTGATAAACTGCTGATTTATAGAATAATTTAAGATCAAGAACTGCTAAGCCTTCTTTCTTTATTTTTTTTCATTATTTCTTTTGATATTCTTGACTTTTTGTTCTCTCAAACATGTTTTATTATTTTTTCTACTTCAAGCAAAAAAATTTTTTAATAATTTAATTGGGATTGCATTGGATATAAAATTAGTTTGGGTAGAATTATCAGTTTTATTATATTGGACCTGCCCATCCATGAACAATTAATATTTTTCCAATTACTTAAATCTGATTTTATGTTATTAAGTTTTTAAAAATAATTTCGCTTATAAAGTTCCTGGGTTTGTTTTGACAGGTATACTCCCAAATATTTTATATTGTCTGGAGTTATTTTAAATTGGATGTATTTTACTATCTCTTCTTGCAGAGTTTTGTTTGTGATATACAGGAATGGTGATGATTTATGTGAATTTACTTTATATCCTGCTATTTGAGATTTTCAAAATAATTCATCATGAAATCTGCAAAAAGAGATAGTTTTATCACTTCATTCTCTATTCTGATTCCTTCCATTTCTTTTTCTTCTCTTATTCCTATTACTACAATTTCCAACAAAATGTTGAATTATATTGGTGATCGTGGGCCTCCTTGTTTCACCCATGATCTCACCTGGAAGCCTTCTCATTTATCTCCATTTCAAATAACGCTTGCTAATGGTTTTGGATAAATGCTTTTTATCAATTCAAGGGAAACGTCATTTATACCAATGCTATCAAGTGTTTTTTTGATAGAAATGAGTGTTAAACTTTATCAAACACCTTACCTGAATCAATTGATATAGAACAGTAAACAATTGGTTAATTTGGTTATTTCTACTGCTTGGTCCTCAATGAAACACAGTGTTTTTGGTATTATAGTGTCTCTCTATACTTATTTCAATATTTCAACCATATTTAATTTTCTTTGTGAAGATATTCATTCTTCACTGACAGAGATAAAGAAAACTCAGTAATTTAGTAGATAATTTCCCAGAATTGCAATTTCTTATTCGTTGATGTGCTGCTAAGGAACTGAATGTTATCAATATTGGCATTCTTATTGTGAGCAAAAGTAATAGACACAAGGAAATTTTAGCTAAGTAGAAGAATTGTTCACAGTTTCTCCTTGGAAAGACAAACCAAGGACTAGCTAGAGTAGGTTTTATTGTACTCCAAAAATAAGGAATATCATTAATGGGATGCATAATAACCTCATATTTCAATGATCATGGTAAGCATAAGCCCAAAGACCACCTTGACTATTGTTATGACATATAACATCCATTGCAAAGGATGAAACAGTCAAGTTATTTCACTGACTCAGTAAAACCTTTCAAACTAAGCCAAAATATATATTGATAATTGGTGATCTCCATGCAAAGGTGAGTGTAAGGAAAGGTTTTGAAAAAAAGGAAAAATATTATCAATTATTAAGAGATGAAAGAGAATAAAAGTTCTAGGCTACTCAGAAGACATGCATAAATATCCTAAGTACTATCTTTGAGAAAACAGTCATAAGGTGTTGGAAATGGCAAGCACTGAACAGTGTCATTAAAAAATGAAATTTACATTTTATTAACAGCAAGAAAACAGATGTGGAACAATTTCTCAATCAGGTGTCAATTCAGTCATGGCCATTTCCTTGTTCAAACAAAGAACAAAATGACAATAGAAACAGAATAAAAAATAACAAGATTCAATAGACACTGAGTTAAATTAAAATTATTCCAAATTGTCCTATTGAAAAGAGCTATTGATAATTGAAAATGAGAACTATGTAAAGGAAAAAGACACTGATGGGGCTATCACTTTTTCCCACCAGAGCTAAACTAATCTAAAACAATTCACACAATGAGGAGGTCAAAAGTGAAAAAAAAAAACCTGAAAAATATTTAGCCTTCTTTTGAGGCTAATACCAGTTTGAAAATGTAAGCGTACTTTCAAAAGCTTGGTAAGAAATCGTAGAATAATATGTATTTTTGCTTCATAAAACAATGATAAGTGGTAGCAAGGAAAAAAAAAACATGCTAAAAACTTGGCATGAGGCCCAATCATTTCATATGTACTTAAATATGAAAATGAAAGTAACTGAACAGTCAAGCATTCCCCTCTGCCTCCAAAATCGAACAGATCTGTTATGATTTCTATAACAAATTCTTTTCATCATCAGTACAATGGGGCCTCCACTGAAAAGAAAAAACTGAATATGAGACAATACTAAATATGAGAGGTGGCATTATGTGCTGCATTATCATTAGCATAATTCTATTGCCCCATATAAAACAGATGTCTAATGCTGAAAGAGATAAAAAAGTGGTTATGCCTGAAGTCAGAATACCAGTGAACACAGAATAGTCTTTTGGGCATTTATCTATATGCATATACCATTCCTCATACTATTTTATAACACACAGTGGGCAGTGAACAAATATTCCACAGTGGAAGCAGCATTATGCACAGGTGCCACCTAAATGGCAAAGGTATAAGGATAAGGATAAATATAGTACTTGAGCTTACCATATAGACTACTTTAAAATAAATTCCATTCAGTCTCATTAATTTGAAGCAATGCTTAGGAATTACTGAGGTATGGATTGGTGGAAACCATTATTCTAGCTCAGTTATAATATATAAATGCCTTTTTTGTGACTAAACTGACATACACATAGACCTACGCAAATCTTTCCTTCCAGGACCATAATTAAAAAGTCTTTTTTTTATACTTAGCACTATTGCCGTATGACTCTAGCTCCAATATTTTAGTGATTTTCTTTTGCTTTTCTCCTATTTAAGCTACCATTCTTGGGTTTCACAATACTTTTCAATTTTTTTTTTATTGTTGCTATTTTGTCTTACTTTGTTCCTCTGCTCTATTCCTTTCCACCATTGCATTTATTCACTAAGGCCAAATCAACAAGACAAGGAAATAAAGGCAATAACAAAACCAATTATTTGGCATTACTCAATTCAGTTTAAGGCATTTGATTAATTGGCAATTGATCAAACTCCTGCTGTGTGGGGGACACTTGACTAATTAGTTAAGTGTAGTATAGTCTCAGTTGTCAAACGAATTCATTTCTAGTAACAGAGACAGCACATGTTCACATAGCAATATGAGACAACTATTTCTCAAAGTTACAGATTCTGGTACTATATTTTTAAGAACCAAATGGAATGTAGAGACAAACAGTTTAGATGTCAATTTAGAGAACCATAACTGTCATTCTATGACGTATCTCTCCCAGTAGAGTCAAATCATCTGTGAATTTAATTTTGATCTATGAGGAGTCTATTGTGAATATATAGACAAATAAGGTGATAAGAAATTTCTTTCCTGTTAGAACTATCTTAACTTATAGTTTATGACAAAAAAAAATTGTGAAGTGAGTTCTATGAAGAGTCTGTGAGGGATTGGCAATTTACAGCACTTTCTGAAGAGACTAGAAAGAGGAAAAAAGAGATAAAAATGTTCCCTGAAAAATAGAATTTAACTTCTCTTGAGCAGAAATGTGAGGAATATTTGATATTTTTGGTACCAGTATCTTTACTGAACTGAATAGTGGAATTGTGTTTCTAGAAGTGAGACAGTCATTTGTTATTATAGTGAGTTTTTAAGATGCTTCTGGCTATTATCTTTCTCAATTAAAATTTCACATTGGAGTTATCATTTCCAGGTGCAGAGATCAGAGAAGGATTCATGGATGAAGCAAGTTGTGAATTGTCCCTTGAGTTTGAGGCATGAGCAGGGCATAAAACAAGAGAAACTAAACAGCATTTGGAAACATGGGACTCATATGAAATGTTCAAGCTCAGCATGCATAAATTACACTACAGTGGAGGAGTCCATTTTAGGCAGGGCAGAAAAAGGAAGTAAAGGTGAAGAACGGGTCAGTAGAGGGAACACTGATTATTCCAATTTGTCTAGAAAGTATTATTTATGAAAGGGATTAGTGTGGAATAAAGGTGGAACTATCTTACAGTGATGCCTGAATACCAGGTGAAGAAATGCAACGTGGAATCCCTGAAGGTTTTTGCTCAGGGGAATAACTTGGTCTACACAAAAAATTGGGAAGATTATGAAGGCAATATGTAAAGGATAGATTAAAGATGAGATATAATGGATGCAGGAAAAAATAGTTGGAAATTGTCATAATAGTTTCAGTAAGAGGCAGAGAACTGAATTAAGGTTCTGGCATTAGGAGTACAAGAGAGCACAGATTTGAAAGGCTGTATAGAGAAAAAAAAACTGTGTAGTCATACTCTATACAAACAACCATCAAAGACTGTGTTGAGCTAAAATCAGCAGATTCTGGCAGCTGAGTGGATGTGGGGAGCAAGAAATAACCCAAAATCAAAGATGGGTTAGAAATTTTGAACTTCTGTGAATTGGCACAAAAGCTGTGCTATTAATAAAAATAGAGAAAAGGAGAGAAGACATTTCTCATGTAAAATGGCGCAAACATTGAGTCTGAAGCATGAACAGGGCATTAAACAGGAGAAACTAAACAACATTTGGAAATGTGGGGCTGATGTGTTAGTGAATGTTACAATCTGGAAAACAGCGTAATATTGGAACACCTATTGTATGCAGTATACTATTTACCCAATATTTATTTTCTTCTTTCATTAATGATCTAAATCTAGATCTCTGTTCACATCTGCAATTTGATTCCCTTTCCCATAAAACTGAACATCTACTGTTAAAGTTTACTTCCTTTCTAAGACCTTTTTTGAATAAGTTAAATTAGACTTCGAATTTGTCACCTAACATTATTTAACCTATTCATTTCTCCTTTATAAAACATATACATATTTATTTAAATAGTTAAACTGCCTTGATTCTATGCTCATTAATTTATTTGATGTAGATTTCAGTTCCCCTTTCCTAGGGTAGGAAACCCACCTTCTCTATGGTATATATATTTTAACTCCACCAACCAAAAATAAGAAATTACCAAATACTCAAGGGAGAGATAAGATATAAGATAATAGAGTCCATTTTTCACTTTGAACCATTATTGCTAAAGAAAGCTAGAGAACATAATAGATAAGCACTGAACTGCACCCAAAACTGAACAGGAAAAAATAATACCTTGGGTTACTTTTCGAAATTTAGACTATCCTTGAGTGACACCCAATTTCTCCCTCAAAGATCCACCCATCTTTTAAAAAGTAGTATTTTTCTGATAATATTCCTTCATTTTTTAGATGAGTCAAATGAGTCCCAGACACATGAAATGATATTCCCAGGGTTGGGAGTATTAGAGCCAGGACTGAGTTCTTGTATAAGTTGGAGTATATTCTCCATGTTAAGAACAAAATATTTGGAATAGGTATTCCACCTCTGATACCTACTGGCCTTCTGAAGCTGAGGAAGTCAAAAAACTTTGAAGTTTTGGAAGGTAATGACCTCTATTCTGTCATGTTATATGCTATGTGAAAGAAATGGCAAATACAGTGACAAAAAAAATAACACATTCTAACTGTTTCTGAATAAATTGTCTTATTTTGCATTATGCTTATGTATATCAGTCTCCTATCCGCTACCTGATTTTAACTTTCTGGAAGGGAGGAGTTCCTTATTCATCTTTATACTTCCCTCAGTATCTAGCCAGAAATTTTCTGTTCACAGCTGATACTTCAAAAATTTTCACTGAATTGAATACCCAGTATATTTCTATGAGTTGAAATAAATCTGGAATTGTCATCATTGTTGAAGAACATATAACTTTCCCTATATGTCTTCTAAATGGGTTCATCCATTTGCAGATCACAGATCATCCTTACAGATAGTGGCCTCTCTCACTCTTCCACTGATTCTGTTTCCGTATTTTAAGTCTGTGCTGTTTCATCACTTCCCTAACAATCTCAATGCACAAACAGTCAATACTGAAGGACTGGTAGAAATCCAATTGAGGTCATTTACTCCAATACATTTAGCTTCCTGAAGAAATCATTTATAGCGCACATTTGCAATGTGTGATACTTAACTTCTCCTGAAGCTTCATTTGGAGTCAGCAGATATTCTATGTAGGAATGCTGGGGTTGTCTTTCATTTCAAATGTGCAAAAATGAAGTCCTAAATGACTTTTTATATCTTCAATGAACAATTTTTTCTACCTTCTTTTGAAAGTGCAATAAGCCATTTCTTTGAACATGTGTGGAGAATACTCAGATTTTAAATGAATATCTGTGTGTGTGAAGATTAGGACAGATGACTGTATGCTTTCAGGTAATAGATATTTTTTGTACTTTTATGTTTTGAAAGTGGGACATCAGGGCTATTTATATACATGTTAATATCTCCTACTGGACTGAAAGCATATTGCTTAGAGGTAAATAGCCTAGTTACAGTGTCAGCACAAATGTAGTAATAGTGACTACAAGGGATAATAATAACCCTTACAATGAACTCTTTAGGAAAGCCATCTAGAAACAGATGGGATGTTGTTAAGTAATATCTTCAAAATCATCAAGTCAATTAGCTATAAAACACAGATGAAACCTAGTGTCTTATTTATTATTATATTTTCTAGACTATTTTCTCTCTTCCAGGTTTTATTTCTACCAATATAGATTTGAATAATTTTCTGAAAGTTTTGTCTAAAAAATTAAGTTTATGTGTGCACAACCACAAGAGGAGTAAGCCCTCTTTCATGTAAGTCAGAGTAGTTTTTCTTTTCTTTAAAAAGTGTGGGGACATTCCTCAAAGCTTGGTTGGCTCAGTTGATTAAGAGCTCGGATTATGGAATTCACTTCCTCACTATCTGAATGCGTAGCACATGCAAGCAGCTGCAGGGAATCACATATGCTAAGTTGGTGGATCACCAGGGGAACTTTTCTCAGCTGAACCAACTCAAGAGGTTCCCAATGCCTATCTTTGTTAAATATCCTCCTCCTGTTGTGGCTAAGTAAATCCCCTCTTATTAGCTGTTGAATGAACTAAGATTGTCTCATTTTATTCCAGTATTTACACTGTGTATTTCAATTGGGTAAAACCAATTACCATATTTTACATAATTACAACTTGGAATAGTGTAAATTCAAATACATAAGAACACTTCAGAGGATTTATTATTCACATTAATCGGGACCTCATTGTAACTAAAGTATGAGGATATTGATTCGAGTCAGTTCATGTCCAGAATATAACCTAGGAAACTATTGTTTGACTCAAAATGAGTTAATCACACTTATTTTTACTGGGTATGATCAAACTACTTTCCATTAACCAACATAAACTAAGAACTCAGTTCTATACACTTCTCAAGCATAAGGTGCATTGGTCTTCTTTGAAAATGAAGGACAAACACAGTGATAAGATGCATACTCCCTCAAACCTGGGGAGGGAAGCTTGTTCAGGGCAGAGCAATTCTGGGAATAATAAAAAAAAGAGGGGGGAGATGAAGCATCATGACACAATAGTGGTTAAGTTTTCGTATCCCAGTGGTCATGTCTAATAGGAACATAAGTGTGTACCTGGAGATTTTTCTGAGAGTACAAAGAAATGACTTACATTTTGCTCTAGGAGTTTCAGAGCAGTATTGAAGAGTATTGGAGATTCCTATACACTTTGTGACCCAGGAGAAAGATTCTGCCTTGTATTTAACATAACAATAAATCTGAAAATATAATTTGCAACAAGGAACAAAATGTGCCAGATAAATGTTTAATTAAAAACAATATTGGTCTTTTTTCTCATGGAAAAATGTGAGATTTAATATTTTTTATGACTTCATATATTTAATCAATATCAAATTACTTGTCTTTTCAAGGAAGTGGGAGGGTGTGGATGGAGGGAAAGAATTTAGACCTCAAAATTTAAAAAAAAATAATTACTATTTTTATATGTAATTGGGAATTATTTAATGAAATAAATAAAAACAATTAAAAAAGAAAAATGGGAGCAGAGCAAAGATAGCAGAGCAAAAGCAGGGACTTCACTGAGCTCTCCACCAAAGTCATCCAAATACCAATAAAAATGGCTATAAAACAACTTCTAGAGCTACAGAACTGATACAATGACAGAGTAAAACAAATCTCCAGGCTAAGATAACCTGAAAAGTTGATAGGAAGTTTCTTTCTGGGCAGAGAGCAGAGTTTCATTAATTGTGGGTCACAGACAAGATGTAGCAGGCCTCAGGGAACTGAATCATTGGCAGCTGTGGCCGTTTGCAGACTTCTAAAGCCACAAGCACCAATAAAGTCAGGGAGGAAAACTGTGGGAACTGGGTAAAACAGGAGCCACAGTCTGGCCAGGTCTGATGCCAGCCCCAGAGTGCTCGGGGTGGTAGCAGTGGTGGTGGTGGTGGTGGCAGTGGTGACAACAGCAACAGCAGTAGCAAAGGCTGCTCTGAGCCCACAGACTATGGGGTATGAAGCTGTTGATACAAAATCTCTGAGGCCTGGGAAAGGACATACACCCTCACCCCGCTGGAAGCAGAGTTCTATTTTGACAAAGTGTTAGAAAGTCAAATGTTTGGCTGGGAAGATGAATAAATGTTGTGAAAGAACTCAGACTATAGTATCTTACTTTGGTGACTAGGAAGATCAGGGTATACAACCTGAGGAAGACAGCAGAGGCAAAGTTCCTTCATCAAAAGCATCCAAGAGGAATAAAAATTGGTCACAGGCCATGGAGGGGTTCAAAAAGGAGTTTGAAAATCAAGTAAGAGAAGTAGAGGAAAAATTCGGAAGAGAAATGAGTGACGCAACAAAATCATGAAAACTGAGTCAACAACTTGCTAAAGGAAACCCCAGAAAAGAAAATAACAGCTTTAAAATTACACTAACCCAAAGAGCAAAAGGGGTCCAAAAAGCCAATGAGAAGAAGAATTCCCTAAAAAGCAGAATGAGGCAAATGGAAAAGGAAGTTCAAAAGATCACTGAAGAAAATAGTTCTTTAGAAATTAGAATGGAATAGATAGAAGCTAATGACTTTTTGAGAAGCCAACAAATTACAAAACAAAACCAAAACAATGAAAAAATAGAAGATAATGTGAAATATCTCATTGAAATACAACTGACCTGGAAAATAGATCCAGGAGAGACAATTTAAAAATTAAGGGACTACTTGAAAACCGTGATCAAAAAAAGAGCCTAGACATCATCTATCATGAAATTATCAAGGAAAACTGCCCTAATACTCTAGAATGAGAGGGTAAAATAAATATTGAAAAAATTCACAGATCATGTCCTGAAAGAGATCCAAAAAGAGAAACTCCTAGGAATATTGTAGCCAAATTCCAGAGTTTTTAGGTCAAGGAGAAAATATTGCAAGTAGTTAGAAAGAAAGAATTAGAGTATTGTGGAAATAAAATCAGGATAACACAGGATCTGGCAGCTTCTACATTAAGGGATAGAAGGGCTTGGAATATGATATTCCAGAAGTCAAAGGAACTAGAATTAAAACTAATAGTCACCTACCCAGCAAAATTGAGTATAATACTTAGGGGAAAAAATGGTCATTCAGTGATATAGAGGACTTTCAAGCATTTTTGATGAAAAGACCAGACCTGAAAAGAAAATTTGACTTTCAAGCACAAGAATCAAGGGGAATCATGAAAAGGTAAACAGAGAAATCATAAAGTACTTTCTAAAGCTGAACTGTTTACATTCCTACATGGAAAGATAATATTTGTAACTCTTGAGACTTTTCTCAGTATTTGGGCAGTTGGAGGAATTATACACACAGACACACATACACACACATACATACATACACACATATATATACATATACATATATATATAATATATATGTACATATATATAGCCAGAGAACATAGGGTGAGTTGATCAAGAAGGGATGATGTCTAAAAAAATAAAATTAAATGGTGAGAGAGGAAGATATTGGGAGGAGAAAGGGAGAAATGGAATGGGGCAAATTATCTCTCATAAAAGAGGCAAGAATAAGCTTATTCAATGGAGGAGAAAAGGGAGGAGGTGAGAGGGAAAAAGTGAAGCTTACTCCCTTCACATTTGGTGTAAGGAGGGAATAACATGCTCACTCAATTTGGAATGAAAATCTATATTATACTATGAGAAAGTAGGAGAGAAGGGGACAAGTCAGGTGAGGGAAATGATAGAAAGGAGGGCAAATGGGAGAAGGGAGCAATTAAAGGTTAACATTTAGGGGGAGGGACAAGGTCAAAAGAGAGAGTAGAATAAATGAGGGTACAGGATAGGATGGAGGGAAATATAGTTAGTCTTACACAACATGACTATTATGGAAGTCTTTTGCAAAACTACACATATTGAATTGCTTGCCTTCTCAGTGGAGATGGGTGGGGAGGGAGGAAAGGAGAGAAGTTGGAGTTCAAAGTCTTAGGAACAAATGTTGAGAAATGTTTTGTATAGAACTGGGAAGTGAGAAATATAGGTAATGGGGTATAGAAATTTATCTTGCCCTACACGAAAAGAGAAAGGATGGGGATAACGGAAGGGAGAGGTGTGATAGAAGGGAGGGCATATTGAGGGAAGGGGTAATCAGAATGCAAGATGTTATGGGATGGGGGAGGAGAGAGATGGGGAGAAAATTTGGAACTCAAAATTTTGTGGAAATGAATGTTGAAAGCTAAAAAATTAATAAATAAACATTTAAAATTTAAAAAGAAGAAATTATCAAGGAAAACTGCCCTGTTATTCTAGAACCAGAGGGCAAAATAAATATTGAAAGAACCCACCAATCACCTCCTGAAAGAGATCCAAAAAGAAAATTTCCTAGGAATAATGGAGCCAAATTCCAGAGTTTCCAGGTCAAGGAGAAAATGTTGCAAGCAGCCAGAAAAAAAAAACAACAAATTGAGTATTGTGGAAATACAATCAGGATAACACAAGACCTAGCAGATTCTACATTAATGGATTGAAAGGCTTGGAATATGATATTCCAGAGGTCAAAGGAGCTAGGATTAAAACCAAGAATCACCTGTTCAGCAAAACTGAATATAATTCTTCAGGGGAAAATAATGGGTATTCAATGAATTAGAGGACTTTTAAGCATTTTTGATGAAAAGATCAGAGCTAAATAGAAAATTTGACTTTCAAAT
Organism: Bettongia penicillata ogilbyi; assembly: GCA_023548195.1. Classification (NCBI taxonomy): domain Eukaryota; kingdom Metazoa; phylum Chordata; class Mammalia; order Diprotodontia; family Potoroidae; genus Bettongia; species Bettongia penicillata. The sequence continues at coordinate 3,391,739 of JAJHZJ010000775.1, forward strand.
ACAAGAATCAATAGAAGCATGAAATGGTAAACAGGAAAAAGAATCATAACAGACTTACTAATGTTTAACTGTTCACATTCCTACATGGTAAGATGATACTTATAATTCAGAAAACCTTTCTCAGTATTAGGGTAGCTGGAGAAGATAGACAGACAGACAGAGGAGAGAGAGAGAAAGAGAGAAGGAGGGAGAGAGAGACAGAGAGAGAGATAGAGAGAGAGATGGCACAGGGTGAGTTGAATATGAAGGGATATCTAAAAGTTAAATTAAGAGGGGAGAGAGGAATATATTGGGAGAAGAAGAGGAGTGATAGAATGAGGTATACTATCTCACAGAAAAGAGGCAAGAAAAGTTTTCACCATGGAGGGGAAGAGGGGGGAATTGAGAAGGAATGAGTGAACCTTGATGTCATCGGATCTGCCTTAAGGAGGGAATAACATACACACTCAATGGGGTTACTTACCCTATAGGAAAGTAGGGGGGAAGAGGATAACAGGAAGATGATGGAAGAGATGGTAATGGGAGGAGAGAGTAGTCAGAAGCAAGTGCTTTAGAAAAGGACAAGGTCAAATGAGAAAATAGAATAATTGAGGGGTAAGATAGGATGGAGGGAACTACAGTCTTTCACAACATGATTATTATAGAGGTATTTTGTATAACTACATATGTATAACCTATATTGAATTGCTTGCCTTCTCAATGGGGGTAGGTGAGTGGGGAAGTAGGGAGAGCGTTTGGAACTCAAAGTTTTAAAAACACATGCTAAAAAGTTGTTTTTACATACAACTGGGAAATAAAATATACAGACAATGGGGTATAGAAATCTACCTTGTCCTTTAAGAAAGTGAAGGGGAAAGTGATAAGAGGGGGATGATAAAAGGTATATCAGACTGGGCATGGACTAATGATAATGCATATCATCTCAGGGTGGGGTGAGGGGAAAGATGGGGAGAAAATTTGGAACTCAAAGTCTTGTGAAATGAATGTGGAAAACTAAAAATAAATAAATTAAAAATACAAAAATATCAAATTTTATATTATTTTAGGAGTCATGAAACTTTCAGAATTTGAAAAAAACCCAGAAAGTATCTATTCCTACAGCTTCATTTTAGAGATGAGGACACTGAGCTCTAAAGAAGTAAAAATCTCTATTTTATTCCTAATTTAATTATAGAATCAATGACAGAAGCCATATCCCTGACTCCAAGTCCGGTATTTTTGGAATTCTCTCAGGAATAACTATAAAATTTGAGAATGAGAGGGAAACTAAGCATACTTTCCCAGTATTGTTTCCATTTTCATTCTACTTTCCCATTTCTGCTAATGGTGTTACTATTCTATAGCCATGTTTTCAGCCTTAGAGTTCTTATTGATTCCTTCCTCCCTTTCACCGCATACTGCGTAGTGAGTGGCCTCAACCTGTTGATTCTACTTCCACAATACCTTTTGCAAATGACCCTTTGTCTCCACTCTCATATCTGCAACCTTAGAATGTTTCAGACACTTACCATGTCTTTTGCATACCATTATAATAATCTCCCACTTAAACTCCTTGCCTCAAATCTGTTCCCTGCCTGCCCAATCCATCCTCTGTCAAAATATGCTTCCTAAAGTGCAAATCTTACTATGCATCTCCCTAGTAATCTCAAGTGGCTCCCTATTACTTTTCAAATTAAATATGAAACTCTCCTCTTCGACATTTAAAGTCATTTATAGCCAAGCTCAATGCTTACCTTTCCCATTTTATTAGTCACTGTTTCTTTTCACACACTTTATGGTCCATCCAAATTTCCTTACACATAACATTCCAATTCTCATTTCACTATGCAAACAATCCTTGCACATATTGTTCCCCTTCCCTGGGATGCCTTCCTTCTTCAAGTCTATCTCTTAAAATCCTCAATTTTCTTATGGATTAAAATCAACTGTTAATAAACTCCTAACAATTTGAATGAAGATTTTAACTCTTAAATAGTAAATACAGTGTCTAATAATTCAGTAGATTTCTTTATTTTTCCATTTGTAGACAGAGTCATCTAGGTAGCTTTAAACAGGAGGAAAACAATTCTCCCAAACTTGCATTCCTAGATAATAGCCTGTTAAATAAATACATCTTACAGATATCTCAACATGACAGAACCATTAATTGAACTTCTGAAAAATGAAGTCAGTAAGAGTCTAGTGCAAGACCCATTGAAAGAAATGTATTATATCAATCAATGGGCAGTATGGCATGATGGGTAGACTTGTGAGACCCAGATGCAAATTCCATGCCAGATCACTCTAGCAGTATAATCATGAGCAAACTATTGGATTTCTCAGTCTCAGTTTCCTCACCTGTAAAATGAGGGCAATAATATTTGTACTGCCAACCTCACCTGGGTAATGGAAGGAAAGTACTTTGTAAACCTTAAAGTGATGAATAAAAATGTATCATCATTGTTGCTTAAGTAATGGAATGTCTGGAGTGAATCAAAATGCAACAGTCAATGTTGCATTGAATACAATATCTTTTCTCAATACACTTTTCAGATTGATGCAATCACCACCTTATTGAAATATTCTAGGAGTGATAGCTCAGATATATTCAGATTTTCAACCCAATTGTCCTGATACATAAATATAATTTCAGGGTTTTGTACTGAATTGTCATCACTGCTTCCTCCAGCATGTCCTATTATTGCTGCCAAATCATTTCAGTCACGTTCAACTCTTCATGACCCAATTTGGGATGTTACTTGCAAAGACATTAGAGTAGTCTGCCATTTCCTTCGTCAGCTCATTCTACAGACTGGGAACTGAGGCAAACAGATTTAAGTGACTTTCCATGGTCACCCAACTAGTAAGTGTCTGAAGTTGAGTTTGAACTTGTGAAGATGAGTTCTGATTCCAAGCCTAGTGTCTTATCCACTGTGGCACTTAGTAGCAAATCTACATAGCTAAAATAAGCAATTATTGAATGTGTTAAATTTAAACATGTTGAAGTCTCTCTAACCTGAGCTCCTCTTAATTTAGGTTCAATGGTTGGATGAGATAAGATACTCATGAGTCATGAACACTAATTCACTGCTGGTGGAGCTGTGAGCTCATCCAACCATTCTGGAGAGCAATTTGGAACTATGCCTAAAGGGCTACAAAAATGTGCATACCCTTTGACCCAGCAATATTGCTACTAGGACTGTATCCCCAAGAGAACATAAAAATAGGAAAGGGTCCCACATGTACAAAAATATTTATAGTAGCACTCTTTGTAGTTGCCAAAAACTGGAAATCAAGGGGATGCCCATCAGTTGGGGAATGGCTGAATAAGTTGTGGTATATGAATGTAATGGAGTACTATTGCACCATAAGAAATGATGAACAAGAAGACTTCAGACAGGCCTGGAAGGACTTATATAATCTGATGCTTATATAATCTTATAATCATATAATATGATCTGAAAGGAGCAGAATCAGGAGAAATTTGTGCACAGCAATGACCACAGTGTGCGAGAGTTTTTTTCTGGTAGACTTGGAACTTTGTAATAATGTAAGAACTTAAAAAAAAATAATAATAATTCCCAATGGTTTTCTAAGGCAAAACGCCTTCCACACTCAGAGAAAGAACTATGGAATTCATTTGCAGAATTTAGCAGATCTTGTTTATATATGTGTGTGTGTGTATTATGTTTTGATTTGTTATATGATTTCCATATATTTTAGTTCGTCTATACAGCATTACTATAGTGATAACGTATTCAATAGGAAAGTATATGTAGATCATATATAGAATTGTATGACATCTTGGGGAGAGAGGGGGGTGGTGGGGGGATAAAAATATGAGCTTTTCGGTAGTGATAGTAGAACATTAAAAAATAAATAAATAATGAATTTTGAAAAATAAAAAAAAAAAAAAAGAAACTGTGCTGTCAGTACTTCATGAGGGTTTGGGAACTCCTGCAGTCTTGGCACTCAGCAAGCTTGACAGACTCCAACTATCTGGTCTGGCTTTATACTATCAAGCAAGGAAGTTGTGTCAGAAAAGCCAGGACCAAATAGATTATAGGGTAGGAAGTAGAATCAGGGAAGTCAGGAAAATGCTGATAAAGCTCATAAAGCAGGATTAATTTTTTTTTTGTCTACATATGTGTTTTCACTTGCTTTGGTAATTCCTCCTAGGAAAATCTATTTTCCAAAGATAATCCCCATATGCACTGCAATTTAGTGCTTTAGAAAGTTTACGATATTTGGGAATTAAAGACTTGGGCAGAGACACACAGTCATATATTCAAGATGTAACTTGAATGCAAATTTCTGTCTGTCTAACTTGAACTTGGGTCTTCCCAACAAGGAGGCTAGCTCTCTGCCACCTATCTCCTTTCCCTCCTTCCTCAAAAAAGACAGAGTGACAATTCAGTCTAACACCCCTATTTACTCCTTTAATCTTCAAAATGACCTTTAACCTTGCCCTTGGTATTGCAAAGACTTTGAACTTCTCAAAGGTCTACATTTGCTTCTGGGGAAAGATCAACTCTAGTAAAGTTATTATATGCATGGTTTGTCTACACACATGACTTTTAAGTAAACATCTCTCTTTCCCAGCTTCCCCTGGTCTTTATTGCTACCTTCTCCCTGAGTAGCATTCCCCCTTTTGCCTGGTGAACTCCTACTCATCATTTAAAGGCTAATTCAAATACCACTACTTTAAAAAAGTAATAAATGTATTATTTATTTCTTTTTATCATTATTATTTTAAATCTTGTATTCCAAATTATCTTCCTCTCTCTCTGTAGTGCCAATGCAATACCCACAGCAGATATTGTGGATATGCATATGTATTTCCAGGGTAGATTTGCAAAATATAAATTCTCTTCCTCAAAGACAAAACCAAGATATTTATTCAGATACCTGAAAGTCAATTCCACTGTAGTAACAACTGAGTTTGTACACAGTACCAATAAAGGGAGCACAGTCATCCCCCAAGCCTTCCCTCCATCAGGCCTCCCCACAAATGAGCTCCCTTTAGGCAAAATCACTTCCTCTCTCTCTCATGGTAGCTACCTGCCTGCTTTCTCTCAGGTCTGCCTCTCTCTCTCTTCCTGCTGCACCCTTCCTTTTTCATCTACTTAGCAGCTCCTCCTATCATGAGCTTCATGTGACTCACGTTGTGGGTTAGGTCAAAGCTCAAAACAGGTCACATGGGCCTATTAAGGGGCAGGGAAGATCTTCTAATTCCCTTACCGTTGCACTCCCGCACTTCCCTTCACCAACCACTGAGAAAGCAAGCAATGTAATATCAATTATACATTAAAAAAAACCATGTAAAACATATGTACCTATCACAAAAAAAAAAAAAAACAACAAGGGAAATAGTGAAAAATTATACTTCAGTTTGCTCTCAAAGTTGATCAGTTGTCTCTTTGGAGGTGGTTAGCATTCTTTTCATCATTGAACTGTCCTGGATCAATGTATTAATCACAGCAGTTCAGTTTTTCACAGTGATCATCATTACAGTATTGTTGTTACTATCTACAATGATCTCATTCACTTTACTTTGCATTAGATCACACAGATCTTTCCTTGCTTTTTCTGAAACCATCCCCTGATCTTTTTTAATAGAACAACAGTATTCCCTTACAATCATATCCAATGTCTTATTCAGTCATCCTTCAATTGATTAACGTCTCCTCAATTTCCAATTCTTTGATACCACAAAAAGAGCTGATATATATGTATATATATATATATAGAGAGAGATAGATAGATAGATAGATAGATAGATAGATAGATAGATATAGATATTTTAATATAGATCCTTTTTCCATAATCTTTTTGTGGTAGAGAGCTAGTAAAGACATTGCTGAATCAAAGGGATAGCCCTTTGGACATAGTTCCAAATTCTTCTCCAGCATGGTTGTACCAGCATATAACTCTACCAAGAGTTCATTAGTGTATCTGTTCTCCTGTATGGCCTTCAGTGTTTGCCATATTTGTGGGTGTACAGTTTTACCTTAAAGTTGTTATAATTTGAATTTCTTTAATCATTAGTGATCTGAAATGCTAAAATGTCCTCTAAATAAATAGTCATTTCCCCCCTTAATAATTAGACTCAGTTTTTCTGGGTAGGTTATTATTAGTTGTAATTCTAGCCCCTTTGCATTTTGAAATATCATATTCTAATCTCTCTGCTCCTTTAATATGGAAGTTTCTAAATCTTGTGTGATCATGACTGTGGTTTCATGATATTTGAATTGCTTCTTTCTGGTTCCTTGAAATATTTTCTATTTGACCTAGGAGTGTTAGAATTTAGCTATAATATTCCTGTTTTTCATTTAGGGGTGTCTTTCAGGAGGTGATCAGAAGATTCTTTCAATTTCTATCTTCAGTGTGCATCTAAGATATCAGGCAGTTTTCCTATGTAATTTCTTGAAATGTAATTTCTGTGACAGACAAAGCCCTTCACAACAATGCAAAGAACTAAAACATCCCCAAAAGACTCTTGAGGCAAAATGCCACCCATATCCAGAGAAAGAACTATGGACTCAGAACACAGAAAGAAGCAAACTCTTCTCTTGTGTTATGCTTTGTTTTGTTTTTATCCCATGGTTTCTCTCATTCATTTTAATTCTTCTGTACAACATAACTAATGCAAAAATGTGTTTAATAAGAATGTATGTGTAGAACACATGTAAGATTGCATGCCATCTCAGGGAGGGAGTGGAGAGAAAATTTAAGACATGGTATTGTTGAAAACTGAAAACAAATAAATCAATTAAATTTTTAAAAATATGTTTAATAAAAATATACTTGAAAACAAAAGCATTTTGATAAAGGCCAACAGTTGAATCCTTTGTTTTGAATGTTATACATACATACATACATACACATATGTATGTATGTATGTGTGTGTATATATATATGTATATATATACATATATATATATATATATATCAGTGAAAGAGAGATAAACATCAACTATTGATTCAGTGCCTGAGTAATTATACTGAAAATCACATTTTGTTATATATTTATCAGCTGTAGAGAATCAGTTCATGTTATGGAATTGATGATAGATGGTCTAGTGCTCAACCTGGTATTTTGGCTATGTCTTTGAGGGACAAATGGACAAATGCTATAGCTTTATATATTTATTACTATCATAGGCCAAAATTAAAAACATACTAACAAAAAAAAAAGAAATGCAATTGCTAGGGTGCTTTTTTTTGAATTGTGGTTTTCAGGAAATCCAGTAATTCTTAAACTATCCTCAATATATTTTTCTTTTTTTAATTTATTTATTTATTTTTAGTTTTCAACAGATACTTCCACAAGAATTTGAGTTCAAATTTTCTTTCCATCTCTCCCCTCCATCCACCCCAAGACAAAGTGCATTCTGATTACACCTTCCCCTTTCCCTTGCCCTCCCTTCTATCATACCCCTCCCTTCTCTTATCCCCATCCCCTCGGTTTTCTTGTAGGGCAAGATAGATTTCTATACCCCATTGCCTGTATATCTTATTTCCCAGTTGAGTGGCAAAAAAACAAAAAAACAAAAAAAAAAGCAAAAAACAAAAAAACAAAAACAAACAAAAAAAAACCAGCTTTAACATTTGTTTTTAAAACTTTGAGTTCCAACTACTCTTCCTTCCTCCCTCCTTAAGCAATTTGATATAGGTTATGTGTGGTTATGCAAAACACTTTCTTAACAGTCATATTATGAAAGACTAACTATATTTTGCTCCATCTTATCCTGCCCTCTATTTATTCTATTCTCTCTTTTGACCCTGTACCCCCTCAAGAGTGTTTACTTCTAATTATCCCCTCCTTCCATTTTCCCTCCTTTCTATCAGCTCCCCCAATGCCCTGCTTATCCCATTCCCCCTACTTCCCTGTAGTGTAAGATAGATTTTCATACAAAATTGAATGTGCATGTTATTCCCTCCTTAAACCAAATGTGATGAGAGGTTCATTCTTTCTCTCTCACCTCCCCCCTTCTCCCCTCAATTGAAAAAGCTTTTTCTTCCCTCTTTTATGTGAGATAATTTGTTTCATTCTATTTCTCCGTTTCTCCTCTCAATATATTCCTCTCTCACTCCTTAATTTTATATTTTTTAGATATCATCCCTACTTATTCAACTCACCTATACCCTCTGTCTATATGTATATAATCCCTCCAACTACCCTAATACTTGGAAAAGTCTCAAGAGTTACAAATATGATCCTTCCATGTAGGAATGTAAACAGTTCAATTTAAGTAAGTCCCTTGTGATTTCTCTTTCCTGTTTACTTTTTCATGCTTTTCTTGATTCTTGTGTTGAAAGTCAAAATCTCTGTTCAGCTCTGGTCTTTTCATCAAGAATGCTTGAAAGTCCTCTATTTCATTGAATGACCATTTTTTCCCCTGAAGTATTATGCTCAGTTTTGCTGAGTAGGTGATTCTTGGTTTTCATCCTAGCTCCTTTGACCTCTGGAATATCATATTGCCTGAATGTAGAAGTTGCTAGATCTCGTGTTATCCTGATTGCATTTCCACAGTATTTGAATTGTTTCTTTCTAGCTACTTGCAATATTTTCTCCTTGACCTGGGCATTCTGGAATTTGGCCACAATATTCCTAGGAGCTTTCATTTTGGGATCTCTTTCAGGAGGTATCTCTGGATTATTTCAATATCTATTTTACCTTGTGGTTTTACAATATCAGGGTAATTTTCTTGATAATTTCTTGAAAGATTATGTCTAGGCTATTTTTTGAGTCCTGGCTTTCATATAGTATGATAATTTTTAAATTGTCTCTCCTGAATCTATTTTCTAGGTCAGTGGTGTTTGCAATGATATATATCACATTGTCTGCTATTTTTTCATTCTTTTGATTTTGTTTTATAATTTCTTGATTTTTTCATGAAGTTGTTAGCCTCCATCTGCTCTATTCTAATCTTTAAAGAATTAATTTCTTTAGTAAGCTTTCAGATCTCCTTTTCCATTTGGCCAATTCTGCTTTTTAGGGCATTCTTCTCCTCATTGGCTTTTTGGATCCCTTTTGCCATTTGGGTTAGTTTATTTTGAAAGTAATATTTTCTTCAACAATTTTTTGAGTTTCCTTTAGCAAGCAGTTGACTCATTTTTCATGATTTTCTTGTATCACTCTCATTTTCTTCCCAATTTTTGCTCTACTTCTCTCACTTGATTTTCAAAATCCTTTTTGATCTCATTCATGGCCTGAGATCGATTAAGATTTTTCGCTTTGACTTTGTTGTCTTCTGTTTGTCTTCCTTGTCACCAAAGTAATATTCTACAGTCTTATTTTTTTCCAGTTTTTGCTAATTTTTCCAGTTATTTACTTGACTTTTGACCTCTTAAGGTAGTTTTCTACTTCCTGTTGGGGTGGGTAGTGGGTATTGTCAGCTGCTTGACTCCCCCACAATTTGTGGGCCTAGAGCTCCAGAAACAATTGTTGTGGCTGCCACTGCCCCTGCTGCTGCAGCAGAGGGCTCCAATATGGACTCCTCTACACCCTTTGCCACCCTGCAGCTGGGGTCTGACCACTCTATTCTCTCACACAGATCCCACAAGGTTTTTCCATTGATCTTCCAATTTGTGATCAGTATTTTGGGGTCGTGAAGTCTGAAAACTACCACAAGTGTGAGCAAATTCAGTCCCCCCCAAAGTCCGCTCAGTTTCCATCTGTGCCAGCCCTGTCCACACTGTACTGTGTTCTCTCATCACCGTGGTGTGATAGATGCTTCCCAGTGACCTTCCAAGCTTCCTTGGCCTAGAGATTTGTTTCACCCTGTCATTCTGTGGATTCTGCATCTCTAACATTCGTTTAGAGTCATTTTTTTGTAGGTGTTTGTCTAGATTTGAAGGGAGAGCACTAGAAAGTTCATGCTGTTACTCCACCATCTTGACTTTACCCATCCCTCAATCTATTTTTCGTGTTAGTTGTTTTATCCAATGAGATACTGCACATTTTCTTTACTTTTTTTTTCATTCATTTGACTTTGTTTTATTATTTCTTGATTATGTTATGGAGTGATTAGTTTCCACTTGCCCAATTCTAATTTTTAAGGGTAATACTTTCTTCAGTGAGCTTTTATGCCTCTTTGTTTTTATTTGGTCTGTTCTGCTTTTTTTTTGGGGGGGGGGACATTTTCTTTAGTGAATTTTTGCACCTGTTTTACCATTTGGCCAATTCTGTTTTTTAAGATATAATTTTTTTCCAGGGTTTTTTTGTTCATCTTGTATCAAACTGTTAATTCTCTTTTCATAATTTTCTTATTTCTCATCTTATTTTCTCTTTTTTTCCTCTACCACTCTTATGTCTCTTTTTTAAACCACCTCCAAAAATTCTTGTTGGACTTGTGTCCAATTATCAAGTGTCTTTGAGGTTTTGTTTGTAGCTGTTTTCACACTGTTTTCTTCTTAGTTTGTGTCTTAGTTTTCCCTGACACTATGGTATCTTTTCTGGTCAGGTTTCTTTTTGTTTCTTTGTGTGATTGTTGTTTGTTTGGTTTTGCTCATTTCCCTAACCTATTTCTTGACTTTGAGCTTTGTATTAAATTTGGGCTCTAGTCATCTAAGGGTGGGGAGACACCTTAAGCATCAGGCTTTTTTGTGGTCATATTTTCAAACCTAGTTCTAGGTGTCTTCAGGTTTTTGGTGCTTCCAATGTGGTATGTTCTGGGGAGAGGTGTGGCTACTCTTCCCCTGCTGCTCTGACCTTTACCCAGGAAGAGCCCCTGGTCTCTTGCAGTCCCAAGCCCTAGTACTTTCCTTTGCCCTAGAAGTGTGACCTGGTCCCCTGGTCTCCTGTAGTCTCAGGTGCTAGTGCTTCTTTCTGCCTTTCAGCTGTGACCAGGGCCCATGTTTCCTTATGATCAATCACAAGCACTCCTTTCCATGATAGAACTATGACCCAGACCTCTATATGGGCAACAGGGATGCCAAATGACACCAACCTCACCCAGTGCAAATAAGGGATCCTTTGTAGGTTCTTTCTGATCAGTTATCTGACCCCACAGTTATCTGACCCATCATTTGGATGAGCTCTCCTGAGATTGCAGCCACCTCCAAGGCCCCTGGTTGTTGTTGCTACTCTGGGAATATATACTCTGGGCTAGTGCCCACCTTCATGCCTCATGACTCTCCTGCTGAGCTCCTAAATATTTTTATTTTAATATAAATTTATTTATTTAACTTTTTTACATTCATTTTCACAAAATTTTCAGTTCCAGTTTTTCTTCCCATTTCTCCCCTAATACACTGAGCATTCTAATTTCCCTTATCACCAATCTTCCCTCTCTTCTATCATCCCTCCCTTCCCTTGACCCCATCTTCTCTTTTGTCCTGTAGGGCAGATAACTTTATATTCCCCATTACCTGTATTTCTCATTTCCTAGTAGCAAGAACAATACTCAACAGTTGTTCCTAAAACTTTGAGTTTCAACTTCTCCCCATCCCTCTCTCCCCACCCATTCCCTTTGGGAAGGCAGGCAATTCAATATAGGCCATATCTGTGTAGTTTTGCAAGTTTTGCAATAGTCGTGTTGTGTAAGACTAACTATATTTCCCTCCATCCTATCCTGCCCTCCATTGTTTCTATTCTCTCTTTTGATCCTGTCCCTCCCCAAGAGTGTTGACTTCAAATTGCTCCCCCCTCCCATTGCCCTCCCTTCCCTCATCCCCCCACCCTGCTTATCTCCTTCTCCCCCACTTTCCTGTATTGTAAGATAGATTTTCATACCAAAAAGAGTGTGCATTTTATTCCTTCCTTTAGTCAAATGTGATGAGAGTAAACTTCATGTTTTTTTCTCAGCTCTCCTCTTTTTCCCTCCACTAAAAAGTCTCCTGCTTGCCTCTTGAATGAGATATAATTTACCCCATTCCATTTTACCCTCTCTCCTCCCAATACATTTCTCTTATACATTTACCTTAATTTTTTAAAGATATCACCCTATCCTATTCAATTCACTCTGTGCTCTCTGTCTCTGTGTGTGCATGTGCATGTGTGTGTGTATGAGTGTGTTTAATCTCATCAACTACCCAGATACTGAAAAATTTTAAGAGTTACAAATATTGTCTTTCCATGTAGGAATGTAAACAGTTCAACTTTGGTAAGTCCCTTATGACTTCTCTTTGCTGTTTGCTTTTTCATGCTTCTTTTCATTCTTGTCTTTGAAAGTCAGATTTTCTTTTCAGTTCTGGTCTTTTCATCAAGAATGCTTGAAAGTCCTCTATTTCGTTGAAAGATCATATTTTCCCCTGAAGTATTATACTCAGTTTTGCTGGGTAGGTGATTCTTGGTTTGAGTCCTAGTTCCTTTGACTTCTGGAATATCCTATTCCATGCCCTTCGATCCCTTAATGTAGAAGCTGCTAGATCTTGTGTTATCCTGATTGTATTTCCACAATACTGGAATTGTTTCTTTCTAGCTGCTTGCAACATTTTCTCCTTGACCTGGGAATTCTGGAATTCGGCCACAATGTTCCTAGGAGTTTCTCTTTTTGGATCTATTTCAGGCCGTGATTGGTGGATTCCTTGAATATTGATTTTGTTCTCTGGTTCTAGAATATCAGGGCAGTTTTCCTCGATAATTTCATGAAAGATGATGTCTAGGCTCTTTTTTTGATCATGGCTTTCAGGTAGTCCCATAATTTTTAAATTGTCTCTCCTGGATCTATTTTCCAGGTCAGTTGTTTTTCCAATGAGATATTTCACATTATCTTCCATTTTTTTCATTCTTTTGGTTTTGTTTGGTGATTTCTTGGTTTCTCAGAAAGTCATTAGCCTCCATCTGTTCCATTCTAATTTTGAGAGAACTATTTTCTTCAGTGAGCTTTTGAACCTCCTTTTCCATTTGGCTAATTCTGCTTTTTAAAGCATTCTTCTCCTCATTGGCTTTTTGAACCTCTTTTGCCAATTGAGTGAGTTTATTTTTCAAGGTGTTATTTTCTTCAGCATTTTTTGGGTCTCCTTTACCAAGCTATTGACCCGTTTTTCATGCTTTTCTTGCATCTCTCTCATGTCTCTTCCCAGGTATTACTCCACCTGTCTAACTTGATTTTCAAAATCCTTTTTGAGCTCTTCCATGGCCTGATCCCATTGGATATCTATTTTGGATGCTTGGGATACAGAGGCCTTGATTTCTATGTCTTTCCCTGATGGTAAGCATTGTTCTTCCTCATCAGAAAGGAAAGGAGGAAACATCTGTTCACCAAGAAAGTACCCTTCTATGGTCTTATTTTTTTCCCTTTTCTGGGCATTTTCCCAGCCAGTTACTTGACTTCTGAGATTCCTCTCCACCCCTGTCTCACTAGTGCTTTGGGTCTGAGATTCAAATGCTGCTCCCCAGCCTCAGGGCTTTCAGCGGCGGGCCAGCTGCCATTTAGGGTAAGATTAAATTCAGGTTCTCAGGTGGGAGCAGGGCCACCTCTCAGGCTCAGTTCCCTCAGGGGGTTTATGAGGAGATCTTTAGTAATGGACCCGAGCTCCTGTCCATTCCAGGAGCTCCTGGCCGCTGCTTCTCCCTGCCGCTTCCTCCCAAGGGGGCCTGAGTTATGGAGACATCCCACTTCCCTCTCAGCCAACCCAGAAGTCTCTCTCACTGACCTGTAGCGCCTGTGGGTGGAGGGACCTTCGTGGCTGCTGGAGATTCTGTCCCTAAAGCCTGCTTGGATCCGGTCCTCTCGGTGCTGTGCGGCCAAGGCAGGGCTGGGCTCCGCTCCAGGTCTGGTGCACGATGGATGTTTGATGGCAGTTTTTCAGGGCTCTCTGGAACAGAAATCTCCTCCACTCCATTGCTGCGTGGCTTCCACTGCTCCAAAATCTGTTGGGAGTTCTTTTCATAGGTAATTTATGGTCTGTGGGTTCAGAGCTAGCATATGTGAATCTTTCTACTCTGCCATCTTGGCTCCTCCCCCCTAAATTTCCTAAAACTAGAAAAATGTCTCACTCTTGCCCCTTTCTTCTGCCACTCTGAGACTTGATGTGAGGAATTATTTTAAAGTTATTTGAAGAAGAATGTTGGAAGAGTTTGTCTGGGCTGCTGCCTCTGCACTGCCATCTTGGCTCTGCCCTTCTCAAATGCTTCTTCTTTAAGGAAGCTTTCCTTCATCTCAGTTATTAGTAATTGAATCATCCCTCATTGATTCTAAAGTTTTGGCTTCAATTTTAAAAAAAATAATTCATGAAATATCCATTAAAAAGCTATGACCAGCAAGACATTTCAATGTGTTTATTACATAATATAATGCATTATGACTGTCTCTGTTAGCATCTAATCTACATACTGGAGTGTTTGCTTCATAAAGGGGCTATTTTATCTAAATTTTTGTCTATCACAGCACTCAACAGTAACTACGCAAAATAGTTGCTTGACAAATGTTTGTCAATTAAATGAATAAATGTACAAATCAGTGCTTGTGTCTGATTTCCATCCCTCTTCTCATCAACATGTACCTGCGAAGTAGTCAGTTCCTTCAGTGCCTTCTTCTCTGCCTTCCAGTGTGACAATTAGGTAATCAGATAAATTAGTCAGGTGAATGTGTTCATGGGTGCAAATGATTTAATAAAGAATTTATATTGAAAGAGGGGCCTTCTGAATACAGAATGTCAAATTATTTTAGGGAGGAGGGCATGCTGGTAGGAAAAGTATTTGGGGCAGCTTTCATCTTCAAAAAAGGATAATCATTTTCTGACTGGAAAGGGTAGACCATACATCATAAAAAATAGTAAAGCTCTGGAAAGTTGAGGAGAGAAAGAGACTGAGACAGAGAGACAGAGAGAGACAGAGACAGAGAGACAGAAATAGAGACAGAGAGAGAGACAGAGAGACAGAAATAGAGACAGAGAGACAGAAGGAGAGAGAGACAGAGACAGAGAGAGAGAAATGGAGACAGAGATAGACAAAGACAGAGAGACAAAGAGAGACAGAGACAGAAAAGCAAGATGACATTTAGCTTCCTTATATCTGCCCAAGACTTTGCATATAGATTAATTACAACAGAACAGTTTAAAATTTTAAAAAATTCTTGTTGGTGTTAACTCAAAGTTATTCTCAGTTATTATCAAAACATAATGGGTAAGAATAGGGTTGCTTTATAACTATAGAAGAGTCTATTGTACTGATTTCCCACATGAAGGAAGATGTATATTCTAGTACCTAGAAACTTGTAAGACAATTGTTAAATCACAGCAGTATTTGAGAAAGCACAATGGACGTTTATTTTATTAGAGATTATAAAAGAATAAAATCACCATTCTTAATCATTAATGATTCAGAAAGAAGAAGTCATATGCCTTAAATTTGTTTCCTTTCTAAAAAATATGTTATTAGGCCTCTTATAGTAGATACTGATTCTCTTAAAAGGGATAATGGAATTTAGGCCATTAAGTATCAATGCAACTCTTTCCCTTACTCCTATTTTTGTTTTTTGCATCTCCTTAAATTTTTAGTACCTTTGGTATTCCTGTCCCTTGATTTTTATGATTCTCCTTTGTTCTAGCATTTGCCCCTCTGTTCAACACCTCTCTCTCTGTCTGTCTCTCTCTCTGTCTCTGTCTCCATCTCTCTGTCTCTCTGTCTCTGTCTCTCTCTTTCTCTCTCTTTCTCACTCTCTCTTTGATAATTCTAATGTTTATATTTCTTATGTTTTACTTGATTTAGGTTGTTGGGGCAACTAGATCACTCAGTGAACAGAGTGTTGGACCTAGAGTTAGGAAGACATCTTCCTGTGTTCAAATCTGGTTTCAGACATTTATACCTGTGTGACCCTGGGTAAATCAGCTTAACCATATTTGCCTCAGTTTCCTCATCTGTGAAATGAGCTGGAAAAGGACATGGTAAACCACTCCAGTATCTTTGCCAAAAAAACCCCAAATACAGTCATGCAGAGTCAGATACAGCTAAAAGGACTGAGCAACAAAAAGTCATATATTCTAATTATATTTTCCCCCCAAGAAGCATACTAAATATTTATTTTTTTTTATTGAATGTCCATTCTTTTACACTGATTGGTAGTGTCATCTCTACTTGATGTGATTTTGGATTATAGTTTGAGATCCTCATCTTTTTGGTTGTTTGTTTTTTAAACATATTATTCCATTCATTCCTATAATTTCTCATGACTACAGAGTAATTCTGGGTTGTTCAAACCAATTTTCCTTCCTATTTGTCTTCTACTTTCAAAATTTGTGGTTTTTCTTATTAAAATTATGGCATTAAATTATTCTACATTTTGAATTCTCAAGTATAGGGTTAATTTTTTTCTGATAGCTATCTATGTACTTGATCAATCATTATTTTTTGTCTGTATTCAAAAATTCTGGACAATTTTTGTTTTACTCTTTCCTATAGTGTGTTATTCAGCCTTTCTAAAATTTGTTATGTGCTCAAGAGAAACCTTTGATCCATATACAATATCTGTATCTTTTGTCTTCAATCTCAGTCACTTTGGCTTTACGATGTTCTCTTAACATTGTTGTCTTTAGTTTCTCTTCCAACAATTTTTTCTTTCAATTCTGTATTTCTATGTTTCAAATCTGTCACTTTGTGTTTCAGAATTCTGATATCTTTGGAAAAAATACCCAGGGTAGCTTCTAGTTCTATTGTTCTCATGTCTTTAAATTCTTTGTTGAGAATTCTGATTTCTGGCCTAAGTTTTAAGTAATTTTGATTTTAAGAAAATATGCATTCTCTTCTTGTTCCACAACCTTTGGGAGTCCACAGAATTCACTTTTAATCAGTAATTTTCAGTTCATTTTCATTTATAGCATGTGACTTTGGTCTCATCACTTAGTGTCCCAGACAACTCTCAGTTTCAGCAGGGATGCTGACTTGAATTAATAGATGAAATTCCATGATCCGAGAGCTTCTTAAATTAATGAAAACACAAGATCAGTCACTATCTCTATCCTTCAGTCTTTCTCACATGCTGAATTCCTTGTCTTTGAATTTCCTTCTCAGGGAGGCTCTTCTCTCTTCTACTGTTGCACAATTCAGAAAGCTGGGCAATTGTCAGTCTTCTCAAAATAGGGCCTGAGGTGTACTGGAGTCCCTGCAGAGAGTAAACTCCAGAGGGAGTACACTGGCTCCACCTACTCCTTTCCCTTACCTGCTAGAGCCCTTTTCCCTCAAGCAGGGTTCACATTGCTTACATCTTCGGTCCCATTTTAGTTGCCCTCCTTTTCCTTCTTATATTTTCGAAGAATCAGTATCTACTGTATCTTGTCCAGTACAGCGGGTTCAGGCAGAGTATCTTCAGTGAAGGGGCAAAGCAGGAACCCTCACAGCAAAGTCAATAATAATGCTTCTGCTGCCTGGGCCTCGTGTATGAATGGATTGACATGGGGTCATGGGAGGATTCTAAATGAAATTCTAAGCTCTTTTGTCTGAGGATTTGGGATGGGTTGGGGAAAGGGCTATAGAAAACAATCCTCTTCCTCTCCTATGTGATATCCTCTCATATTTTGTTCATATGAACCATCGTTAAGCCATTCCACCTATCCTAAACCTGTGCATTTGAATGTAAGTTCCCTGAAGACAAAAGCTTTTGTTACTGTCCACTTATCTCCAACTCAGTGCCTGGCTCATAGTGGGACCTTATGGATATTTTTAGAATTAAGTTGAACTGAATTGTATTGAACTTGAAGATGCTCTGTGGGAGATCTATAAGAGGATATGAATTAGGATGACATAGGGCAAAAAAGTCACAATCGATGAACTGTGCTCTGTATGAATTTAAGAAATATCTACATCCCCAAGAATACTAACCTGATGAAATATTGAAATAATGAAATCATCAGAGCATTGATGGAAGCCTTGACTGTGGTGTCACACCCAGCACAGATTCCTAAACAACTAAACAAACCCTACTGCAGACTGCATTAATTATTAATTATTACATGTGTGCATATTGCCATGTGCATATGGTAAATTTGTAGTGGCTCATTTTATCTTCTACATAGAGATGATGATGAACAGCTCATTGAATTAAATTGGTATTAGCAGATTTTTATATGCTGTAGGAGCATAAATAATGATTTAGTGTGTTACACGGAGATATGCTTTAGGAAGGTTATCAAGGATCTCAAAGAAAAATGATTTTCCATCGGGACTGTATTGAAAACTTAAGTAGAAAGCATGTTCAAAGACTCCTTGGATTTATCAGGAAAAAAAAAGGTTGTCAGTAGCATTTCATATCAAAGTGAAATATTCTTATTTTTTAAACCACTTTTTTCACTCTCATTTTAAATTTCAATATTTACAGTTCCCAAATTGAGAGATGTTAGCTATTATCTTCTTAATTGTCAGCATAAATCCATCGTGAGGCTTGATACTGCAGTAAGACAAAACTCCTAGCTGCTGTCATATGACTCAGGGTAGTTCATCTAGATTTTCCTGAAACTATAAATTCCTATTTAGTTTAAATGAAGGAAAGCTGACAGAACTGCTTAACGAAGTCTGCTGTAGCAGAGTCAGTCTTCACTGAAGACTTAGGGAGAATAGCTATCTGTCATCCATATAAGTTTGCCAGAGTCTTTGTTGAGTTGCTATTTTCAGACACAAAGACAGAGGAAATATGAACTTGCAACTTCAATTTGTGATTGTTTGAAATACTGAAGTCTTCTGTTCCTCTTTACTCTCCTATTCTCACTCACCTATTTGAATTTTCCTACCAGTCCCTTGTACTTTGGGTTTTTGACTCATATAGAGTTCCTCTGTGTGTGTTTGTGTGTGTGCATATATTTATGAGTAAGTGTGTTTCTGACATTTCAAACATTATTTTTTCCCAAGGAGTCACATAAACCCAAGACTAGCGCTGTTTTCAGAAGAAGCCAGTACTGCTAAAAGTGTTTCAGACTGATCAGATATTTTTGGCATATTCCTAAAAAGATGTTGGCTTTCTTTCTTCAAGAGTTGTGCATTATTGATGTGGAAAGATGAGAGGCAAAACCTTGCCAGAGAACATAGCTCTCAGCGCTTCATTAACCCCCTTGGCTGCATCTATACAGAGAGAGAAATGGAGAGAAATGTGGCTGTCAGTTCAGGCCCAGAAAATGGTTTTGACTAAAATAGGTAATTCAGACTGCTCTGTTTTATGTACGCACAGTAAAATAGGAAAGAAGGAATTGCTGGCCTGTCACAGATGTCTCCTGATCATTGAGGACATAGAAACACTCACAATGAAAGGAGATGTCATAGGCAGGGAATGTTAGTCGCTCTAATCCAGCTCACTCTTCAAACTATATGAATACTAGTTAACTGATTTGTACAGGAAAAGCAAGCGATCTAGCCAAAATACATTACTTTTTTCAGGCCAAAGATCATTTTTGTCTGTCAGTCAACAATATTTACTATATGTAGGGTACTATGCTTCAGTTCAGTTTCTGTGACTGAATTCTCTATTTTTCTTTGCTTGGATAGAAATATTTGAGGTGTAGTGAACTTAGGTAAGTCACTAAAACTTGTCAAAGCCAGCCTCAGTAACTCACAGTGTTGTGTTGAAGAAGCATTACAAACCTTACAATGCCATATAATTATTATAACATATTGGCTCACTTTCTAAGAGTCTTACCCTGTAGTGTGTGTGTGTGTGTGTGTGTGTGTGTGTGTTTTGTGTGTTTTGGGGGAGATATTGTTTTTATTTTTGTTTTTCTCAACAGAATTATCCTTTTATCATTTTAGGGAACTCCCTTCTAGGAAAATCCTATCAATGCCAATAGGCAACTACTCTCTGTTTGTCCTAGTCAATAATCCACAGAGGAAGAACAAATTTCCTGAAGAACAAGGACAGTCTTAAAATTGCATAAACAGAGAGAACCATACTGACTAGTTCCTTTTTCAGTTTTCAGATGAGGAAAGAGATGTAGGAGAATAGGTCATTGAATAGTCAGGACATGGATCTAATTAGGTGAAACTTTTAATCCACTTCCAATTCAGTCCAATCAGCATTTATTAAATGCTTACTATGTGCCAGGCACTGTGCTAAGGATACAATGAATAAAAAGAGAAATAGTCCCTGATCTCAAGGAGTTTACAATCAGGAGGAAGGAAGAAATATACAAAAAAAGGCAGGAAAAAGGGGAGGGGAAGGACATCAGAGGATTACCCAGGCATCATGTTCAGTGGAGTAGAAACCACACAAAGCAACAGGTGCAAAGTTAGAGTGAGCTCAAAAGTCCAATTTCTGTCCTTTACAAAAGAAGGTATTGGATGCCCTCCAATCAGTGGGAGGAGGAGGCTGAGGGAGGTTTGGTTAGTCAAGGCTTAGGTTAGCTGCATGGTGATGAGATTAGAGGTGATGAACTTAACCTGGAAAGGGCATCTTATTCTGTGGCATTGAAATCCTGCAGAGCAGTGGGTGCAAAGTAGAATACTACTGGTAAAATGAGATTCTTTCAAAATACCAGATTTTGATATCTTGGTTTTACATCATGACTGCAAAAAATCAGGCACTACAGTTGTAACCAGGCAACTAGATGGAGCAATGAATTGAACACTGGGTCTAGAGACTGGAAGACTCATCTTCCTGAGTTCAAATCTAGCCTCAGAAATTTACTAGCTGTGTCACCCTGGGCAGGTCACTTAGCCCTATTTGCCTCAGTTTCCTTATCTATAAAATGAACTGAAGAAGGAAATGGAAAACCATTTCACTCTCTTTGCCAAGAAAATCCCACATGAAGTCATAAGAGTCAGAAAATGACTGAACAACCCAATTTTACCAACTTTTCTCTGAATGTTATCCAAAGAATAATGCTAAAAATAGAGAATTAGTTGAGCAAAAGAACTCCCTGATTGATTTTTGAGTGTCCTTAATCAAATCAATGAAATCATAAGGCATAAATCTTTCTTTGGAGTCATCTAAGAGATGGTTCCTAACCATGGAGTGTGGGTTTGCATAAGGCTGCTTGCTGAGTGGAAACCATATGACACTTATAATTGGCTACTTGAGATTCAGGAAAAGGGACTTGCTGAAGGATGTACCTCTTTATAGTTTCCAAAGAAAGACCTAAATCCTATAATTTTACAGACTTATTGTGAAACTCAAGTTGATCAAGGACTCCCACACAAGCCACCTTTAAAAAACAAAAACCAGAACTAACATTTATACACTGCCTTACATTGTACCAAATAAAAGAAACTGAGGTTCAGGGATTAACCCAGTTCCCATTACATGTAAATAGAGAAACTCAGATTCTGATTCCAAGTCCAATACTCTTTACACTATACTATGTTTCGTCATTGGCAATATATTTTGTCCTAGTCAGAATCTCTAATGTGCAAATGTATATATGTACACCAAGAAGTGCCAGCAATGTGTTATGACTGTTTTACTGTCCAAGAAGGCTGAGCATGGTGGTGAATACCTCTGATCCCTGCTACTAAAGGAGGCTGAAGCTCCTGCATCAGTAGAACAAGGAAGTTCTGAGCTGGTATAGGGCTAAAGCCAATCAGGTATCTTCATTGTCTGAGAACAGTTATTGTGAGTCCCTGTGAGGGTGGGATGAGAGGCTAGAGGGTGCATCAGTTCACTTGCATTAAGAACCTGGTATGAGGCAAGCAGTTTTCCAGACATTGTTCCTACAAAGGTAAAAAAGGGGGAAAAAAACACATCTTTTTAAGTTTTTTTCTTTCTTGTGGTTTTTTGTTTTGTTCTGGTTCTTCTTTCATGACATGACTAATGTGGAAATATATTTAACATGATTGTACATGTATAACCTGTATCAGATTGCTTGCTGTATTGCAGAGTGGGGAGGGAGGAAAAAAATTTAGAACTCAAAATCTTACAAAAATGAACACTGAAAACTACTTTACATGTAATTGGGAAAAAATACTATAAAGTGATAAAAAAGAGAAGGAAAGGAAGGAAAAGAAAAGGAAGGCATTGGAAGCACCTGGGAGCATGTGAACATATAGATATTCAACTTAGGGCAAATAAGCTTACTAATCCAATATTAGGGCCATATCATCAATTCCTATGAGACAGGAAAAGTCAGGAGGGATAGAGACAGGATTCAATTTCAGCTGCTGGGTTCAGAAGGATTGAAGATACAAAGTGGTGAATTATTATAAGCAGAAATACAGATCCTCTAGAGAGGAGAAAATAAAGTGTAAATGCCATGTAGTCAGGAGGCAACATGAAGATATTCAATTTTAGTGAACTGTGATTCAGTGTCTCAGCAAATGAAGAGGCAGAGAACAGGTTCCAATGAAGGGAGCTCAGAGACAGTGACCAAAGATCAACACAGACGAACAGGCTGCCCTATTTGAAGACAAAAGCTACTTTCCTTATACTCTGACCTTATGTCTTTTGATGACTCTATAAGAATGTGTTGGAGGGTTTATATTAGGAGCTAGTGAGGTAAGACTTCTTAGGTAATAATAATTGCTAGGGCTAAAGGGATAAGGTTACTTGTTATCAATATCACTGTATTTTCTACTAATCTATTATGAAAAATCCTTCATTCTTCAGCTCTTTTAGGAAGTGGATGATAGAGAAATGTGTTTGATCAAATCTTACTAACAAGAACAAACATGAATTTCAGAGAGAAAAAGAGCAAGAAAATAACATCTAGTTGAGCTTAGCAGGACATCAATACAAATACATAATTCTATCAAAATTACTTATCTAAATTGAGAATACAATTCTTAATAATATTAGTGATACCCAGGTATTTTTATAGAAAGAACTGAATTATAGTAAAAATATGTACTCTTCTATAGTCCCATTGGTCTCAGATGTCTTAGGATTGTGTATGAAGTGAAAAGATTTGCATGAAATAATGAAGAGCAAATGAGCAGAACCAAGAGAACATTGTATACAGTAACAACAATATTGCTTTAAGAATGACTTTGAGCAAAGAATTACAAATTCTTATATTACTCAGATAAATTATAAACACCCAAATTAACTATAAAGCACATACGAAGGAAAATACTATTTGTACCCAGAGAAAGAAATGATAAATAGAAATATGTATAGAAAATTTTACATATATATGTATATACACACATATGTAATTATGTGTATATACAGATGTATATATATATATATGCGAGCATAGTATATATGTGTATATATATACTTACTTGTATCTAATGTTTAATGATAGCCATCTCTAGGGTAGGGAGTGGGGGAGAGGGAAGAAAAAACATGATAATTTTTTTTTTACATTTGAAGGAATAGTAAGTTATGCATAGTAGATTTACAGTTTCATGTAAATCATTTTTGTTATCCTATGTTATGGAAATTTTTGTTTTATTTCATTAGTTAAAGAAAAAATCATTGAGCTACTATGAGCCAAAAGACATTGTGCTAGGTGTTAATACAAAGAATTAACTAATCCCTAATTACAAAGAGTTTGTATTCTAATGGGAAGATAATAAGTATATTTTAAATTAGATACATAATAAATATAATTATTAAGAAAATAAATATCATTTGGGAAGGAAAACACTAATAGGTGGGAATATCTCAAAAGGCTACATGTAGAAGTTGGCACTCAAGCACCATCTGAAATAAAGGGAGAGATTCTATAAGGCGCCAAGTGAGCAAGCATCATTTAACAGGTATGGCACAGAGATGGGAATAATGGAGTATCACCTGTGCCTAGAGGAGATAGGGATAATTTGGCTCCACAAACTAACTAACTAAATAACAAACTAAATAGATAACTTCAGGCCAAATTGTAAAATGCTTTAAAGTTTAGAGAGACAGAGAGAGAGAGAGAGAGAGAGAGAGACAGAGAGAGAGAGAGACAGAGAGAGAGACAGAGAGAGAGACAGAGAGAGAGAGAGAGAGAGAGAGAGAGAGACAGAGACAAGAGACAGAGACAGAGAATCTTCCTCATATCCTTCACACTGTTTCTGTCTAGTTGGATCTCTTATAATTATTTACCCTTTTGCTACTTCTGCCTTATAACTGGAAACAACATAACATCCCTACCTTCTGTTCTCTATGTTAAGTGTGGGTATCACTGGAGGTCCTGCACCTTTATGTGGTACAAATAAGTTTTGAATTAAGATGATCCTACCCTGTTAAAAACATAAAGCCATCACTTCAAAACAGTCACATGTGACATCACCTTTTTATAAAAACTAAGGATCTCTCAGGATTTGTGTTGGAGGTTATAGTTGTACTATCCTTCTAAATATCTAAGAGGACAATAAGATGCAAATCAGTCATTAAAATATTAGAAGTCTCTTAATGTAACATCCAAATCATTTTCTTTGTATAGACGTGGATCCTAAGGCAATTAGAACCAATAAAATCAGTCACTTTATGGACATGTTTTATTAGGTTCCTACTATGTTCCAGGAACTCTGATAGGTCCTGGAATACAATGACAAAAACAAAACAGCTCTTTATCCTCGCAGAACATTACATTCTCTAGAGGAAACCATGTGTACATAAGCATATAGAAAATACAGGCAAATGTATCTGTGAAAAATGCAAAATATATGCAAAAATATGAGATGATTATTTGGGGGGGGCCAGAGAGGAAATCAGGAAAGACCTCAGGTGACATACTTCTGCTGGCATTTTCCAAGTCCCACTTTTTTCTATTCTGAATTATTGGTGCCTTATTCTGTGACTAACTTTCTGACCTATTGGTTCTAGAGGCTGTGTGGTTTCTGAGGAGGGCCCTTCTCTATGGACTTCCTGCCCACCCTGGTTTGGCAAATCTTGAGCTTCATGAAGTGGTGGGAAATTTATCTTTTAAAATTTGCATTCTATTGATTTTTAACATAGTGGTCATTATTGCCGTTCAGTGTTTTAATAGCTTGTTTGGCTAAGTTGAATAAATAACAGTGTAGGAAGAAGAGGTCACAGGAGAGTAGTGCCTCTTCTTGGAAGCCTTGCATGCAGAAGAAAATGAATCCCTTGTCACCTTTGTGGTGCTCATTTCAGGATCACATTCTCCTTTATGCTGCTTACTGCTGAGGGATGGGCAAACCTTTCTAGGTTTTACATTTATCAAGTTTCTAAAATTGTTTTCCAAACATTTTGAGTTCCACAAAGTACACAATGCCATTTTCTAAGCACTTTTCCCTTTAAATTTTAAAACCCAAGTGGATGCTAAGAGAAATGTATTCCACGTGTGTCTGATTCATTTACACTTGACTAAACAAAGCATCATTTGTAAGAACTGTTTGAGATCCAAATAGCTTTCTTAGCTTTCCTAGTGAGCTATCTTTCTTTAAAAAAAGGAAGTTGTGCTTTGCCACGTCAGAAATGATTTTGAACCTTCAAGACTCAGTTTCAAATTTGGAATCCCAACTCTAGGGACTGATCTTGAATCTCCATCCTACCAATTGCCCCAAATACACACACACACACACACATACACACACACAAACACACACAAACACACAAATACAGGACAAAAATAAAACCTATCCCCAATTAATTCAAGAGTATTATTCTTGGATTTCCCTAAAGATTGATACATCAGCTACAGTAGTTAATATGTTTCTTTCAATTGATTGTCATAGGTATCCTAGGTATATCATTGGTATGTGCCATAGCAGAAAGCAGAATGAAAATGAATGGTGGTGAATGCATTACTTCCTAGACAACAGCAAATCCATTTCTTTCTATGTAAATAAATAGCAACAGCTAGTGTCTGTATCATTAATCTTTTCTGTTGTATAAAGCTACCTAGCAACAAAATCAATGGTGATAGTGAGAGTCATTTTTATAAGTATGTACTCTCTCTCTCTTACCAGCTCTCTAACCATAGGTGACAGAATGATGTGACTTTGCAAGCTCTATGCCCAACTATGAATATTTGAGGTCCTGCGACTTTTTAAGGGATCGATCAGTTTTGAACAAAAAGTCTAACTGTATTAATAGCAGAAAGCTTCTTCTTCATCATTTCTGCTACTCTATACTCCGATAATTGGACTTGCACCTTATCAGCCTCAGGACCAAGTCTCTATCCCTACTTCCCTAGTCACCAGCTCCAAACAATGCCAATTCCACTCTAGCTTAATCCCCACACACCCCACCAGAAATAGAGTATACTCCTCTTTCCAGTCCCCTTTATTTTTTGACTGTTTTCATTAGAATGTAATCTCCCCAAGGATAGGAACTGGCTTGCTTGCTTGAGTCCCCAGCTCTTGGCAGAGTTTCTGGAACATAATAAATAATTTATCTGTCTTTCTTTCTCTTTCTGTCTATTATCTATCTATCTATCTATCTATCTATCTATCTATCTATCTATCTATCTATCTATTGGTCAGCAGAAAGAATGGGGCAGGATAGATAGATCTTAGAGTCATCAGCCTAAAGATGGCAATTAAACTCATGGGAACTACTGAAATCACCAAGTGAAGTAGTACAGAGGGAGAAGAGAACCCAGATTAAATACTGGGACACACCTACAGACAGAAGGCATGACTAGATGAGGATATGGCAAAGGAGATTAAGATGTGATCAGATGCGAAAATTTAGCAAGAAGGGAGAATCGATGTGAAAAAAGTGATCAATAGTGTTAAAGGCTTCAGAGAGGTCAGGAAGAATGAGAATTGGGGCAAGGTCATTGGATTTGTTGACTAAGAGATTACTGGTAATTTTGGAGAAAGCAGATTTAGTGGAACGATAAAGTCGGAAGGCAGACTGTTAGGGGTTAAAAGGAGAGTGAAAGGAAATCAGAGACATTTATTGTAGCTGCCACTTTCTGTGGAACAGTAATAGAAGTAACAAAAGTAATTGTTATCGTTCAGTCGTTTTTCATCGCGTTTGACTCTTCGTGATCCCTTTTTGGAGTTTTCTGGCAGCCATACTGGAATGGTTTGTGGTTTGCCATTTCCTTCTCCAGTTTTTTTTTTGTTTTTTTTTTACAGATTAGGGTACGGGTGATCAGACTCAGATATGTAAAGTGTTGATCACCTGTTCCTCCTGATGCTCTGTGGGTTTCAATGACACTACATTCTCCTTTTTGTATGATGACTCTTTCTTAGCCTCTTTTCCTGGTTCTTCATCCATGTCATGCCTTCCAACACTAGGTATTCCCAAAAAGGGACCACAAAGAGGCAAACCTAACTGAAAATAACTTAATAATAACAGAATTACTATTGTGACAGCCTGGTACATTATAAACCCTTAATAAGAGCTTATTGAATGATAGTTGACATGTGACACTTCTGCCCTGCCTTGGCCATCTCATTGTATTTCCTTATGCTTTGGGTGACAAATGAGCTAAATACTAACATTTAGCTCTTAACATTGCTCTTTTTAAGAACAATTTACCCATACTAATGAATCTTTAGTGAAAGCTCAAGGGGTCTGTTACAGTATTTCCAGTTTATGACTGGTGATAATCAGGTCAAAATGTACAACACCAAAGAAGAACTTATTTGTAATCAGAGAAGCAAAAATGAACTCTTACATTAGCTTGTGCAGGCTGTTTTGATGGTAATTTAAGCCTTGCTTCATCCCTCAATTAAATAGGAGGAAACAAAGCCAGAGCATTCCCATCCTCATCTACAATATACTCAGATTTCTAGCATAAAGAGTGCAGAATTACTTATATTCAGAAAACTCTTACTTTTGCATATTTTTATTTCCATTTGCAGCCTGGCTCTCATTTAGCTACATTATCTCAGAGGAATAACTAAATCATGGTAAGAAGCAAGAAAGGGAGACAAAGAAAGGAATAGAAGCAAAATGTTGCCAAAAAAAAATGTAAGTTTATATTCAGTTTCACATAAAGCTTCCGTATTTGCAATGGGCTAATTTGGTAACTAAAGGTAGGGGATGTTTTTCTTCAATGAATTTCATTTCAACAAGTCACAACCACATTGTTCCTAGACAATGGCTATTAGTCACATACAAGAGACTCTGGATTTGGGGTGGGGAAAGGAGAGGGTAGTGACTGTTTGCTATTTTGTATATATATTGTTCTTTTTTTTCCATGTGAATATATAATTTGTCAAAATATATGAAATTATCATAATGATAAAAAATATAACACCATGCTACTAGGTAGTAAGTTTCATGAGGTAGGGACTGATTCAAATTCTCCCCAGCGGGTAACACTCCCAAAAGATTCCCCATATTTATTTGTATGTATTAATAACAATAATGACTTATAATAATCATTATTCCATAAGTACATTAGGTGTTCACTCATGTGCTTTTTGATACATTTTATCTTAGATGGAATTCAAGCTTAGAAACAGGCACTCTTTTGTGTCTGCATTTCTATCTGCATCCCCTAACACTGTCTGACTTTCAGTAGATACTTAATGAATGTTTATTAATTTTCTGAAATCTAAATTTCCTATCTCCATAAAAATGTCTTGAGTACTCAGCAACACTAACTCTGTATACCTTTTTTTGAACTGAATAAAACTTCAAAATTTTTTCTGCCATTGTAATGCCATAGGCCTTCTTACTGCTAGCTCAATCTT
Organism: Bettongia penicillata ogilbyi; assembly: GCA_023548195.1. Classification (NCBI taxonomy): domain Eukaryota; kingdom Metazoa; phylum Chordata; class Mammalia; order Diprotodontia; family Potoroidae; genus Bettongia; species Bettongia penicillata. The sequence continues at coordinate 3,420,132 of JAJHZJ010000775.1, forward strand.
GCCTCCATGGTCCTTCATTACTAGTCAGCAGGGAACCTACCTAACAAGTTAATGACATCTATGTTTTCTTCCCTAAAATGGTCAGGTAATGCAGTGGATAGAGTGTTAGGCTTATAGTCAGTAATTCTTTAGGTCAAACCCTCCCTTAGTTTTATTATTAGCTTTATTACTCTTTGACACTTAAAATGCCTCTAACCTCTCCACCTCAGTTTCCTCCTCTGTAAAAAATGGATAATAATAATATCTACATCTGGGTAATTGTTAGAATCAAATGAGGTAATTTATCTAAAATCTTAAAGTGGTATGTAAAAGCTATTATTTTTGCCAATAATAACCAACACTTTTGTAATATTCTACAAGTGTTATCCTCACGAGAGTTCTGTGAGATGGGGAGTATTATAATCTCCCTATTATATATGAGGAAACCAAGATATAAAGCCATTAAGAGACTCATTTATACCCTAATGAGGCAATGAATCATAATGGAAAGAGTGTTGGACTAAGGAGCAAGACAGATGGATTCAACTCCTATTTTTGACACTAAATGTATGATGGAGTTGTATAAGTCAATCACCTTACTTGTGGGCTGCTTTCCCCATTTGAAAAATGAAGATAATGATACCTGTTTTATTTGGTGCACAGGAGAATTGTTTAAAAGAGATAAGCTCTTAGAGTCACACATAACACTGAAACACAGAAGTAGGAGTGTGTTATTTTCTCATAACATTTTGGGATTACAGAGTTTTTAATGTGAGAAAAGCATTGACTAACAATAAGTAAAAATAAAATAGCTGGAGGGAGAGACAGGGACAGAGAGAGAGAGAGAGAGAGAGAGAGAGAGAGAGAGAGAGAGAGAGAGAGAGAGAGAGAGAGAGAGAGACTATGACAAACATACTGAGATTTGGATCCATGTCTTGAAAATCCAAGGTCATTACTATTTTCATTTAGTGCTATCTATAAGTTTTATAGTGACTGATGAATATGAATACATATATACATACATGAATATACATGCATGCATATGTATATATACAATATATATACAATATACAGCTCCATGTTTTTTCTGTCCTTCCCAACTCTGACTAGTCTCACCACCTTCCTTTCAGCTCTTCTTCCTGCTCTACCCTTTCCTGTTCCACAACAGGCTTCATGTGATTCAAACTTATGTGACTAAGATTTCCATGTGACTTAAACCAGTCACATAGGCCTATTAATGGAGGAGAAAGATTTTCCCATTTAAATTACCATTACAGAAACCTGGATAGTCTACTAGTGCCATGCCAGGAAACATATTTCATTCCATTTGAATTGTCTTAGGAAGATTTCAAAGATCACCTAGCAAGGTAAGGTACCAGATACTGAGGTCCTTTCTCAAGCTGAACTGCCAAGCAATCAAACTCTTTTATAGAGTATTACTCTGGTGGACTGACTATGTTGTTTGAATACCAGATGTATGACTGCCTAAAAGAATTATTTTTACAGAGTACTCACACAAGGCAAGCACTCACAAGGAGGTTAGAAGAGACAATGCAACGACCCTCTCAAGGTCTCTCTGAAGAACTTTGAGTCGATTGTGAAACATCAGAGATCCTAGCATAGGACTATTCAGCATGGGAGCATCCACATCAAAGAAAGTGCTGTACTCTATAAGCAAAGCACAATTGTATTAGCTCAAAAGAAACATGAGATGCACAAATTTAGGGACATCTCTACTCCAAATGTTCATGGGGATGATTTGTGCGAACCTGTGATAGAGTTTTCTGAACGCATTTTGGTCTGATCAGCTACAGGCAGATATATTGTATCATGACGATGACATTAAGATGTCATTTTGATCCTCTTCTACCAGGAAGGACAACAATGAGTTGGAGATATACAATGACAGAATGAGATAGGCATTCTTGAACATGGATGATGTGATATATTTTGTTGGACTAAAGATATCTGTTGCAAAGAAAACCTACTTAGGAAGATAGGTAGTTAGTGCATACTGACGGGTAGGCAACAGCAACAAAAAGAACACACAGAGAGAGATGTATTCTTATATATAGTGTCTATATGTGTATATACATATATATTTATTCTCTATGTATGTGTAAATAAATATATATATATGTGTGTGTGTGTATTCATAGAAGAAAAATATTAGACAGGGATACAAATTGAATAGTTTTGCTGCTCCCTACTAAATTTAGTAACTATTTCTTTTTAAAAATTAGATATAACAGTTCAGTTTTTCTTGTTCAGCTCAATTAAGGAAATATTTATTTACTTCCTACTAGTCTGTGCTGATGGAAAGTAAAGGAGTATCTGGAAAGTTAGAATGCAATGTTACTATAAAGAAAAGTTTTGGAAGGAATTTAGTGCATCTCCTTCCCACCCTCCAATCAGAGGGGAGAGTCTGAGGGAGCAGAGAAGCTGTTGAATATTCAGAACTGAGTCAATCAGCACTATGGTGAGATTTCAGTTGAGGAGCTTATCCTGTGTGAGAAGCACCATGTTTTGTGGAAATCGAGTCCAGCAGTACTACTGATGAAATGTAGACTGTTAAAAGCCGCTTTCTAATTCTTTTTCATATTAAAATATTTAAGCTTGTCAATGATTTTGAGTTTTACAAAAATATAGGGAAAAATAACTTCAAAATTTTGCTTCCTTATTTTTAATTAATTAATTTATTTTTAATTTTCTACATTCACTTCCACAAGACTTAGATTTCTAAATTTTTCTCCCCATCTCTCTTCCCTTCACCTCAAGATAGCGTCCTTTCTCATTACTCCTTCCCCCAATCTGCCCTGCCTTCTTTCACTCCCCTTCTCTCATCCCCTTTCCCTCTATTTTCTTGTAGGGCAAAATAGATTTCTATACCCCATTGTCTCTATGTCTTATTTCCCAGTTGCATGTAAAAACAATTTTTAACATTTGTCTTTAAAACTTTGAATTCTAACTTCTCTCCTTTCTTTCAACCACCCCCATTGAGAAGGCAAGCAATTTAATATAGGTTATGCATGTGTACTCATCCAAAACACTTTCATAAGAGTCATGTGAAAAACTCTATTTCCCTACATCCTATGCTGGCCCCCATTTATTCTATTCTCTGTTTTTACCCTTTTCCTCCTCAAAAATGTTTACTTCTAATTATCCTCCTTCCTATTTGCCCTACCTCCTATCACAGCGCCCTCCCTTGCCCCACTTCATCCTTACACTCCTGTAGGGTAACATAGGTTTTCATACTCAATTAAATGTTCATGTTATTCCCTCTTTAAGCCAAATCTGATGAGAGCAGCTCCCTATTCCTCTCCATTGTAAAACCTTTTTCTTGCCTCTTTTATTTGAGAAATAATTTTTCCCATTTGATTTCTCCTTCTCCTCCCAATATATTCCTCTCTCACCCCTTAATTTTATTTTTTTAGATATCATCCCTTCATATTCAATTCTTAACTATTCTAATACTGAGAAAACTCTCAGTGGTTACAAATATTATCTTTCTATGTAGGAATGCAAACAGCTCAACTTTAGTAAGTCCCTAATGATTTTTCTTTCCTGTTTAGCTTTTGATGCTTCTCTTGATTCTTGTGTTTGAAAGTCAAATTTTCTATTCACCTCTGGTCATTTCAAAAAGAATGCTTAAAAGTCCTCTATTTTATTTAATGACCATCTTCCCCCTGAAGCATTAAACTCAGTTTTGATGGGCAGGTGATGCTTGTTTTTAATCCTAGTTCCTTTGACCTCTGGAATATCGTATTCCAAGGCCTTCAATCCCTTAATTTAGAGGCTGCTAGATTTTGTGTTGTCCTGATGGTGTTTCCACAATACTCAAATTGTTTCTTTCTGGTTGCTTTCACTATTTTCTCCTTGACCTGAGAACTCTAGAATTTCATTAAAATATTCCCATTTTTCCTTTTTTTAAAATTAATTTATTTGTTTTCAGTTTTCAACAATCACTTCCACAAAATTTTTCTCCCCTCCCTCATCCTCCTTTTTCCCTTCTTCTATAAGATGACATGCAATCTTTTATGGGTTCTACACATATGTTCTTTTTAAACACATTTTCACATTTCTCATGTTGCACAGAAGAATTAAAATGAATGGGAGGAACCATGATAAAAACCAAACCAAACCAAAACATAAAAAAAGAGAAAACAGTCTGCTTCATTCTGTGAGACAATTGCATAGTTCTTTCTCCGGATGTGGAAGCCATTTTGCCTCAAGAGTACACTGGGAATTTTTTAGGTCCTTGCATTTCTGTGAAAGGCTAAGTCTACCAGAAAAATTCCTCCCACACTGTGGTTGTTGCTGTGTACAAAGTTCTCCTGGTTCTACTTCTTTCACTAAGTATCATCATATAAGTTTTTTCAAGCTTTTCTGAAGTCCTCCTGATCATCATTTCTTATAGTATAATAGAATACCATTACATTCATATACCACAACTTGCTCAGTCATTCCCAAATTGATGGACATTCCCTCAATTTCCAGTTCTTGACCATCCACAAAAAGAACTGCTACAAATATTTCTGTACATATGGGTCCTTTTCCCATTTTTATGATCTCTTTGGGATATAGTTCTAGAAGTAGTATTGCTGGGTCAAAAGGTATGCTCATTTTTGTAGCCCTTGGGGCATAGTTCCAAATTGTTCTCCAGAATAGTTGGATCAGCTCATAGCTCTACCAACAATGAATTACTGTTCCAACTCTCCTATACCTTCTCCAATATTATAATCTTCCTGTTTTATCATGTTAGGAAGTCTGACAGATGTGATGTGGTACCTCAGAGTAGTTTTGATTTGTATCTATCTAATGAAAAGTGATTTAGAGCATTTTTTTATATGACTATTAGATATCTTTAATTTCTTCCTCTGACACCTGCCTATTCATATGCTTTGACCATTTATCAATTGAAGAATGACATGTTCTGTAAATTTGATTCAGTTCTGTATACATTTTAGAAGTGAGGCCTTTATCACAGATACTAGTTGCAGAAATTCTTTCCCAGTTTTCTACTTCCCTCCTTATCTTGGTTGCATTGAATTTGATTGTGCAAAATCTTTTCAATTTAAAATCAAAATGATCCATTTTGCATTTCATAATGTTCTCTATTTCTTATTTGGTCATAAAGCTCTCCATTCTCCATAAATCTGACAAATACACTATCCCTTGCTCCCCTAAATTGTTTATAGCATCAACTTTATATGTAGATTGTACACCCATTTAGACTTTATTCTGCTATACAGTGTCAGGCATTGGTCTATGACCCTTTTCTGCCACACTATTATCCAGTTTTCCCAGTAGTTTTTGTCAAACAGTGAGTTCATATCCCAGAAGCTGGGGTCCTTGGGTTTATCAAACAGTAGACTGCTATATTCATTGACTACTGTGTTTTGTATATCTAACATATTCCACTGATCTATCCCTCTATTTGTTAGCCAGTACCAAGTGGTTTTGATGATTTCTGCTTTATAATACAATTTCATATCTGGTATGGCCAGGCCAATTTCTCTAGCATTTCTTTTCATTAATTCCTTTGATTTTCTGAATCCTTAGCTCTTCTAGGTGAATTTTGATATTGCTTTTTTTTCTAGCTCTAGAAAATGATTTTCTGATAGATTGGTATGGCATCTAATAAGTAAACTAATTTAGGTAGAATTATCACATTTCCTTTTTGATACTGGTAATTTGGTTTTCTTCTTTCTTTCTTTAAATCAGATTGACCAATGGTTTATCAATTTTATTGTTTTGTTTTGTTTTTTACAAAAGCAGCTCTTAGTTTCATTTATTATTTCAACAGTTTTCTTGATTTTAATTTTATTAATTTCTCCTTTGGTTTTCAGCATTTCCAATTATTTCATTATTTAATTTGGGATTTTCAATTTTTTATTTTCTAGCTTTTTCAGTTGCATGCCCAATTCATTGAACTCCTCTTTCTCTGTTTTATTTATGTAAGCATAAAATGGTAAAAAATTTTCCCTAAGAACTGCTTTTGCTGTATCCTATAAATTTTGGTAGGCTGTCTCATTATTCTTCATTATTCTCTTCATTCCCTGAAATGAAGTAATTGATTATTGCTATGGCTTGTCATTTAGCTCACTCATTCTTTAGGATTAGATTGTTTAGTTTCCAGTTAATTTTTTATCTATCTTTCCATGGCCCTTTATTTCATATAATTTTCATTGCATCATAATCTGAAAGGGATGCATTGACTACCTCTGCCTTTCTACAGTGGACTGTGAGGTTTTTATACTCTAGTAAATGGTTGGTTTTTGTATATGTGCCATGTATCACTGAGAAGTTATATTTCTTTCTATCCCCATTGAATTTTCTCCAGAGATCTATCACATCTACCTTATCAAGAGTTCTATTCACCTCCTTAACTTTTTCTTGTTTATTCTGATGTTAAATTTATCAGATTTAGAAAGGGGATGGTTGAGTAGTATAGTTTTGCTATTTCTTCCTGTAACTCCCTTAACTTTTCTAAAAATCTGGATGCTCTAACACGGTGCATATTTGTTTGGTAATGATATTATTTCATTGTCTATGGTGTCTTTTAGCAGGATATAGCTTCCTTCCTTATCTCTTTTGATTAGATCTATTTTTGCTTTTGCTTTCTCTGAGATTAGGATTGCTATCCCTGCTTTCTTTTACTTCAATTGAAGCATAATATATTCTGTTTCAACCTTTTACTTTACCTTGTGTGTATTCCCCTGTTTCAAATGTGTTTCTTGCAAACAACACATTGTAGGAGTATAGTTTTTAATCCATTCTGCTGTTTGACTCTATTTTTTGGGAGAGTTCATCTCATTCACATTCACAATTATGATTCCTATCTGTGTCATTCTTTCCATCCTATTTCCCTCCTTTGTTTATGCTTTTATTTCTCCCTTCTCCTTTCTCCTCCTCAAGAGTGTTATTTTTGACCACAGCCTCCCTCAATCTTCCCTCCCTTCTGTCAGCCTCCCCTCTCTTTTCTTTGCCTTTTCCCTTGTTACTTCTTCCCTTCCTTTTAACCCCTCCCCCTTTTTCTTTCCCTCTACTGCCTGTAGGGTAAGTTAGATTTCTATACTTAACTGAGTATGATGTTCCCTCCTTAAACCAAATCCGATGAGAGGAAAGCTCAATGTTCATCTCACTCCCCTCTTTCCCTCTACTATAATATGTTTTTATGTCTTTTCCTGTGAAACCTCCTTTTCTCTTCTCCCATTACAATTCCTTTGCACCCTTTAATTATGTTTTGGTGTGAGATGGGACTGTCTGGAACACCTCCAGTCCTGCACTGGTTCCCTTCAGCTACAGAAAGAGGTACTCTTCTTGTCAATCTCCCTAGCCTCCCGAACTGAGAGAGCTGAGCCCTTTCTGCTGATGACACTATTCCAGTGTAATTTTTTCCTGGGGAAATATCCTCTGGGTTTTTCTAGGTCAACAAGGGAAAACACTTACAATTTACTTCACCACTTTTCCTCCAGGAAGTTCAAGTTCAAAGTGACTTTAAAACATTTAATCTGTTGACTGTCAGTCTCAGGAGCGGCTGCTGCTGTTACCAAGGACCCTGCGTTTCTCTCTGATTTCATTCCACTGGACTCATCCTGTGCTGATGTTTGATAATCTGCACTGCTGCTGATTCAGCCCCCTGAGAGCTGTTCCCGCTCTGCTCTGCTATGGTGACTTCTGTGCTGGTGCAGTCTCTAGGAGTTTGCCTTTTGGTATCTCTTTCAGGAGGTGATAGGTGGATTCTTTAAATATCTATTTTACTCTCTAGCTATAGAATATCAAAGCAGTTGCCCTTGATAATTTCTTGGAAGATGATATCTAGGCTCTTTTTTTGATCACAGCTTTCAGGTTGTGCAATAATTTAAATTCTCTCTCCTGGATCTGTTTTCCAGGTCAGTTGTTTTCCCAGTGAAATAGTTCACATTGACTTCTATTTTATTTTCATTCTTTTAGTTTTGTTTTATAGTTACTTGATTTCTCATAGAATCATTACCTTCCATCTACTCCATTCTAATTTTTAAGAAATTGTTTTCTTCAGTAAGCTTTTTGGACCTCCTTTTCCATTTGACCAATTCTGCTTTTAAGGCATTCTTCTCCTAATTTGTTTTTTTGGATCTCTTTTGCTATTTGATTTAGTTTTTTTTTTTTTTAAGGTGTTATTTTCTTTGGTATTTTTTGGTACCCCTTAGTAAGCAGTTGAGTGATTTTTTTTATGATTTTCTTGCATCACTCTCATTTCCCTTCCCAATTTTTCCTCTACTTTTCTTACTTGATTTTCAAAACCCTTTTTGAGCTCTTCCATGGTGTAAGACCAATTCATATTTTTCTTGGAGGCTTTGGATTCAGGAGCTTTGATTTTGTTGTCTTCTTCTGGTTGCATGATTTGATCTTCCTTGTTACCAAAGTAAGATTCTTATCACCTGATTTTCTTTCTAGCTTTTGCTCATTTCCCCAGCCAATTAGTTGACTTTTGAGCTCTTTGTCCTGTGCTTCCAGTGAGGGTTGGGGTGATAGTGACAGCAGCTTGATTCCCCCACAATCTCTTGGCCTAGAGTTCCAGAAACAGCCACTGCTGCTGCCATTGTTGCTGTTGTAACTGTCATGGGCTCCCCATCCTTTTTCACCACCCTGGGCTTGGACTGCACCACATTATTCTCTCAGGTCCAACAGGTTTTTTCCACTGACCAAGTTGTCCTTGGTGTTTTGGGATCAAGAAGTCTGGAAACTGACACAGCTGCCAGTGATTCAGCCCCTCCTCCCCTCCCCAGGCCTGTCAGGCTCTGTCTGTGCTGGCACAGCCCATGCTGGACTGAGCTCTGCTCCCAGCCTGGCACAACAGATGTATGCTGTTGACCTTCTAGGCTATCTTGGGCTGGAAATTTGCTTCACACCATAATTCTGTGGGTTCTGCAGCTCCAGAATTTATTCAGAGTAATTTTCTTTTTACTGGTATTTGGGGAGGTTTTGAGGGAGAGCTCAATCAAGTCCCTACTTTTTCTCCACCATCTTGACTCTGCCCCCAATTCTGTTTCCTTCTTCTCCAGGGTTTGCTCTAATCAGAAGTCATTGCTAGAGATGTCAAAGCCTTTTGCAGCACAGCTGTATAATATTAAATCTACAGGAGGTGAAGTAATATTCTACTCCACATGCATTTTGGGAATAAGAACTGAGTGGGTCAAATTCTCTTCACTTTCTCTTATCTTGATTTCCCTTCAGATCCTGGAGATGGCTCAGAACCCTGAGCTCAGGAGCCATGAGCATAGCTGTTCCCCACTCTAAACCCATCAAACCTATTTTTAGCCCCCTTCTCATAGCCATCATTCTAGAAAGCAACCCTTGTGGAAAAACTGCGTGCATCTTCTCTTGCAGGTGCTGTAGCCACAGCTACTGATAACCTGGAAAGAAAGGTTCCCACCATCAAAGTTCTTGGCAATGTCAAACGTTTCAGCTTGTGAATCAGATATCATTTTATCAATAAAAAAGGACATTAAGGCAGAGGAATTAGTACCTGCTTTGTTCCCACACTCTAAGGATCATGAAACTTTTCCATCTATCTTGCAGCTGAAATTTTGGATCATGTATCTCTCCCATTAGAATGTGAACTCCTCATAAAGCATGAACAATATTACTTTTCTATTTATATCATCATCACCTAATAAACAAATAAATACTTCATTCATTTACCTATGTCCTATTGTGACATTTCCCTGAATCCTTAGTATCTGCTTTTCCAGTCACCTTGAAATCACCTTTAAATTCATTTGCTTCTCTGGCTCTGATTCTGAACCTTGGCATCTACCTATGATAGTGCTGGATTATAGTACCTCAACCATAGTCTGCTTGTATGTTCATCCTTTGTTGCCAAAGAAGACCATGCCATCAGAGAAATGGTGACATGACTTGCACTTGACTTTATTTTGAGTGAGGGAGGGCTGTGCAGGTCACCAGCCTCACTTCTCCTCCAGAACTATCTGAATCCAGTGACCAGATATTCATCAGAGTGACTGGAGATTATGCAGGATGAGACAGTTGGGTTAAGTAACTTGCCCAAAGTCACACAGTTAGTGAGTGTCAAGTGTCTGAGGTGAGATTTGAACTAGCAGCTGCTAGAGCTTCCTCACAAAAAAACAAACAAAATCTTAAAAGTGTTTGTTGGTTGAATGATATAATAAAGTGTTGAGATGAACTGAATAAAAAGCTTCTTAATGGGATCCTTCCTTGACAGAATGTGAGATACCTATTACAAAAACATCAGTATACTTCCCTCTTGGTTATACCCTGTAGCTTGAACATAACCTGGCCTTTATATCCAAATATGCCTTGTTATCATCGGCCACTTATTTTTCCCAGTATCTTTATGAAGCACAAGTTGGAGTCAGAAAGACATTCTCCAATGTTCCACTACCACTTGCTTTTCTAATCTCCTCACTAGAAAGCCATTAACATTCAGGCAGACAAATGTGGTGCTTTTCACTGGAAATTTCTCCTGGCTATAAAAGACCATAAACTTATAATAATGGGAAATAGATGATTAAATTGGATATGAACCTTTTAATAGGATATTAATTAGTAAAATATTTTACCTTACATTGAAATTGGTTAAGAGCCCCGACCTTAATAGATAAAATCAAATTAATAGGCATTTATAAAGGTATATTTGTGAACAGACAACCCTGTGGGACCATGAAAAACTGATCAGGAGACTGAAAGCTCTGTAGAATCAGCTTGTTTCCCAAATGTTCACAGGTGGAAATAGAGAATATTTGATCATTGATACTGATATTTGGTGAATCACTATTAATGATATATTTCTTGTATATCCTTGAATCTGAATGAATGAATCAATCTATAAATAGATAATATATAAATATAAAATGAGAAACTAGGAAAATGACCATCATGATGCTTGTTCTAAATATGCCAGGTTATTTATTCTTATATGATAAACCAATAGCCTTGTATGATCAACTAAAACTAGGAAGACCTAGTAAAGAAAAAAATATCTAATACTCCATACTTCAAGGTGAGGCATTTAACAGAATTGCAGAATTTGGAGTTGGAAGGGACCTCTTTAATCTCTTCTGTCACTCATTAGTCTCTTCTACTGTGCCAATAGTAATAAATGTCATTAGAACTTTTACACAAGGATCAAAGATTTTAAGTTCCATTGTTATCGTCATACTAAGTAAGGCCACAGAAAATCAAAGACTCTGGGCGATGGAGATATTGTGAAATACATTTGCAATGAGTAGTATAGTCAATAAATAATATAATAAAGTGAGTAATGTACAACAATACTAACTAAAGGTGACAGCTGCCATTTAGTTTAAAAAAGTGATTTGCAACTGGGAGTCATGTTTCAAAAATGTGAAGGATATGCAGTTGAGATGTTTTAATTATAATTTAATTAGCTGAGAGTGTACTATTCCGGAGGTTATTGATAATCAGAACAATTCTGGTGACAGATGTCATCCATGAGATCATTTCTTCATACACAGTTTTTGTATAGATAAAACATTCTCACAGTGTGATATGTCTTAGAAAGTAATACAGCAAGACTTTTGTCACTCCACCTACTTACAAATATTATCCAGTAATGAACACTTTCAACAGAGGAACAGGATTCATGTTCTTGTTTAGATTTGCTTTATGCCCTGGATATACTTGAATTGATCAGTTAGGTGATAATAATGCTAATAACTGGAAATGAGGAAAAGAGGAAGGAGGGGAAGACAGAAGACAGGAATGAAGAAGACAAAGAGAAAAACAAAGTGACATCCAAGAAACCTGTGTATTAAAAAAACACCAGAAATATTTTGTCAAATATGCAAAATATCTATGCTTTTATGAAACACAGGGATTCCTTTTATTGAACAGGAACTCTCTCCATCAGTGAAAATAGTAACTCCCTAGGAACTTCACTGCTCATGCAATAGCTCTTCTGCAACTTAGTAGATGAGTTCTAGTAGGTTAAATAATGCATTGGAGGTCACACAATAAGTTTGGTGGAATGTGAACTCAATTTTCCTGATTCCAAGCCCAGCTCTCAATCCGTCTACCTATACCATGCTAAATATTTTCATGAGTAAGGAAGTATTTTTATAGAAAGTCCAACGTGTAGTTCAAAAATTTAGACCTCTTTCATTGTCTTTATTCTAAATAAGTTGTGGGACTTGTGACTGCAACTTAAGTGACCTTAATCAAGTAGAGTCCTCCTTAATCGTTCCCTCAAGGTGGCCCCAGAGGAGTCTACCACATCTGTCAGTCAATCAGTTCCTTGTTCCAGTCAGCTAAGTAGAAAGGAGAGTATGTGGAAGGTTTTACTGCAATGAAACACAGAAATCCTGACCAAAGGTGGGGAAATAAATTAATTGAACCGGTTTTACTAACAAATTCATTTTAGTTAAAATATTTAGGACATCTTCATAACAAATGCATCACTAACTTCCTTATTTTGTAAGCTAACAAAATGTTTGGGATTTAAGATTGAATATGGGCAATGGCCATATTAGTTGCTTTCTAGAGTTTAAAATTTCTGGGGATCAAGAAGCAGCTGCTTACTCTTCCCATCCTTTCCCAGTTTGTTCTAAATACTTTGTCAGCTGAGAGCTAAGAGACAACCTACCTATAAGTACATATATTTATATATATTTTGGAATAGAGAACTAATTTCTTCTATTAATAATGACTGACAATTGTTTTGCAAATTAGAATCTTAAAGGGTAGAGTTCTTGAGAAGTTAAGTGACTTGCCCCAAAGTCACACAGCTGGTTTGTGTCAGAGATTGGACTTGAACCCAGTTCTGAAACTATTTGCTACTTCTTCCAGTGATATTATATGAAGATAGAGAGGAATTCAGAGTCAGTAAAAAAAAAAAAAAAAAAAAAAGACTTTCAGGAAGGAGATTTTCAGTTTTCCCTGCTAACCAGTGTCAGAGTTTCATAGGTGTCTTCATGATACTTATACAGATTCATACTGAGTTTAAAATATGCTGAAGTATGACGAGAATAGGAAACATAAAGGTGGAAGAGCACCTAAGCAAAGAATATCTTTGTAAGTACCTCTGATTATTTCTTTCAAAAGTCAAGCCTGACAAAGTCCTCTGTTAACTGGAGCTTTTAAAGCTAATAAAAGTTTATATTTGCGTAAGAAATGGGAGGGAAATTTAATGCCTATTAACTCTAAAATGAAACTGAATGATAAGAATACACAATGTAGAATTATACAAAAACTTGTTGAAATTTACACAGTCCCATATAAATGAATGGAACTATGTAGGATAATGATGTACATGGAGATGAGGGGAGAAAACCAGTATAAACTCTGGCAAGACCTAGCTTTAGGAAGTTAAGGAAATTTTCCTTAGGCGGGGGATTATTGGTGTGTGGAACAGGCTACTGAAGGCAGCAATAAAATCTGTAACCATGAGCACACTGGAAATGATTTAGACATTTAAAGAGAACAGTTTATAGCCTTTAAACACTAGCTGGATAAGTGGAGAAATCTTTATGCACCATATGGGCCCTTTCCTTCTGAAAGGAGCACATGAAAACCACAGCACAGTAGGGGGTCCATTTTTTTATTTCCTATCCAAGGCTTTCTCCTTTCTTTAACGAAATAATTAAAAGATGAAGATAAGTAAAAATCAATGACAATAATACTTAAGGTAAATGCTGACTGAGCCTAGCAAGGACTGCTGAGCCATCAGAGTGTATGGTGTGATATAAACATTGAGGCTGTGTCCTTGTTTTCACTTGACAAGAAGACAAGCAAATAGGACAGAGAGAGAGAGAGAGAGAGAGAGAGAGAGAGAGAGAGAGAGAGAGAGAGAGAGAGAGAGAGAGAGATCACAGTATGACAAAACTGATTAGTAGGATTTAACTGTTCGATGATCAGAAGGAATCAGTCCATGATTAATAGGCTATAGTGGCATGCATAAATTATAAATCTCTCTTCAACTGTTTCCTAATATGGCTGTGTTCAAATTTCTCATCATATGAATCCACTTGATGGCATGCCACAAAGATAAGGCCTGTATTATACATGTAAAATAAATGGAGAAAAATATATAGGTATTTTAAAGTTCATCATCATCACCATCATCGTCATCACCATGATCCTATTTCTTCCAGAACTCCAGAACTATGTTAACATAATAATGACGATAATAATTACTGGTATTTCATATAATCCTTTAGGTTGTACAAAGTATTTGAACCCCGCATTGTTTGTAACTCACAGCAATATGATGATCCGGACAGTGCAGGTATTGCTATCCCATCTTGCAGGTGAAGAAGGAGAGGTGGTATGGTAGAGTGGATTTGGGATAATTTTGGAGTCAGGAAGAACTAAGATTAAGTTGTCCCACTGAAAAATCCTACCCATGTGACCATGGAAAAGTTGCTTAAACTCTGCGTCCCCAAGTATTCTCTATACCGTCAACAAATAACAACAGAAACATTTAATAATCCATATAACGCTTTGGGGCCTGCAAAGTGCTTTATAAATTATCTCCTCTGATCCTCACAACTCTGGGAGGTGGGTGCTCTGGTCATCTCTCTTACGGATGGGGCAACTGAGGCTGTGAGCTGTTAAATGACTTGCCTAGAGTTACAAAACTGCTAAGCATCTGAGGGATAATTTAATAATTTAATAATAATCTTCCTGACTCTAGCCTTCAGCTTTGTCCAGGATGCCAGCTAGTTGCCTCAAAATAGAGCTGGCCATTTCATTTGATAGGAATGGAATGAGATGAATGAGATTAATCTATTAATTAATGAGGCTAACGAGATTAGCCTCTCATAGGGCAGACTAGAATACGGCCACTCAATGACAAAATCAGTTATAAATTACAGCTGAGTTGTATTTATTAAATCACAGAGAGACAAAGAAAAATTGAGAAAACTGAGGCATAGAAAGGTTAAAGAGTCTGGTGCAAGAAATCAAACCTGTGCCTTGTGACTTCAAAATCCACAGTCTTATCTTTGGGGTACAGCTACATCCCTGGCAAGGAAAAATACATGAGGTTTGTCTACTACTCACTTGCATTAAGCTGTGAAATAGCTACCTCGTTGTTAGACTTTGTGTGGGTTGGTCTGGAGGAGGGGAGGATTCACAGTCTGAACATCATGAAAACTGTTGAGCCAGGTTTGCCATTTACTTAAACTGCTTCTGATAGAAAGCTCAGAAAATCTTGGAGGTGTATGTCATGCCAGTAGTGTCTGTAATGCTTAGGACATTAAAGCAATAACTTTTTACCAACATGGGCCATCTGTAAATATCCACTCAGCTTTTTTTTTTTGAGGAAAAATAAGACTTTCTGAGCATTGTAATACTGAAAACCACGTTGTACCTGCTGAATCTCTAAGGGCTTCTTGGATATCTGGTCTGCAGTCATCAATACATAAGGAGCTGATGATTTTACTATCTACAACCTGTAGATACATAGCAAGGCAGCTTTTGCTACAGAGTAAAGCCAAAGGTGCTTATAGGGATATCAAAAGCAGACATTTTAAAAAAGGGTTCCTTCAAAAATCAGAGTAAAAACAAAACAAAACAAAAAAAAACCTTGACATTTTCTAGTATTCCAAATGCTTCACAAATGCATGGGGATATTTGTGAGTAATTTCAGTATCAAAGATGAACACAAAATGTTTTAAAAAGCAGAATATACTTTTCAGAGTCAATTCCTCCACTCATATCTTTGTTCATCTGATATAATTTTTTGCTGGTAAAAATTCATGCAATCATTTTCATAAACTAATGGATATCCTAGCTAAAATTGGATTTTGGGATCTCAAATATCTTGAAATAAGATTAGTATCATTTTGTCCTATGAATGTGTGTACTTACAGTGCTTAGAGAGTTATGTGAGAATTGTATTTAGTGTTTTGAAGTTTTCCCAGGATATTTAAAATATTAAAGATTTACAGTAGTTAAAATTGATTTTAAAATATTGTATAATTTTATATGTATATATGTTTATATGTATATGTATCTATATATATGGTGATGATAGTCCATATAATATTAATATATAATATGTAAACATATAATAATATATTAATGTATGATATATTAATATATAATGTATCATAATATATAAAAAAATAAACACATATGTATATGTGTATGTGTGTATGTATATATAATGACCAGTAACCATCCTGCAAAGGTTCCCAAAGTGGGCAATATTGCCCCCTGGGGGCACTGGAATGATGCAGGGCAGTAATAGCCTTAGAGGGCCCTGAATAAAAGAAGATAAGAAAATTTCTGAAAAACTGTTTGCAAGTTTCATCAACTATGTAACAGAGTTAAGGTCTTAGTAATTACATTATTTTCCAAATAATCTCACAAAAGAGTTAGAACCAATCTGTGGTCAAGTCCACCAACAGGTCTTAACAAATAAATGAAGGCAGACTAGCTTGTCAGGAAGTCCAGCATGCATAGACAGTAATATATGCATATACTGACTTGTTTACCATACAATACTGAATGGTTACATGACACATCATCAAAATTTCAATGCAGGAAACTCCCCACAAATTTACAATAAATTATTAAACTTGAGATTTGTCATTTTTTAAAAATGTTTTAAATTTTTTAAATGATTCAAATTTAAAGCAAAATTAGAGGGTTAAAGAAAGCAGATTTCCAAGGAGGTGCAGAGTAATAATTTTTTTTTTGAGGAGGGGGCAGTAGGTCAAATAAATTTGGAAAAATCTGGTATGGTCTTTTCATATTCTATTTGTGTCTACATGATAGATTAACTCTATTTTATAAATTAAAAAAAAGTCAAATTAATGATTTAATGTTATGGCAGGGCTCAATATGCTCCAAAATGTAAAATTCATACTTGATCTACTTAAATATATCCATATTAGTTATATTGCTATTTTATTTTATTTATTACTATTTTTTCCTGAATTGTTTAGTTCTTGGAATTCATAGGCTTCTGTCTAGAAGAGCTTGACAAATACAGAATACCATGGGATAAATGTAAAATTCGATGATTCTTTTCTGGATTTCCTCTACCTTTCTGTTCAGAAGTGACTTCTTTTTCCTTTAACAAGTACAGCTACCTTCCTTCACTTAAATATACTTCAAATTGAGATGTGGGTAGGCGATCAGCTGGATTTTCTGTAAGTAATCTGTTGGAAAGTGTATTATTTCCATATGAGCTTGAATCTCTCCATCAAATCTTCCTTGGTGAACTTCAGACTTTAGATAGGTTTTACATTTTGGCGTGGGGTTATCTCTGAGTCTCCAGGCAGAAAAAGACCAGAGTACTCCTAAAAGTGTCATTTTGGTAATTCTGAAAAACCCTAAATAGGCAGTGCTTTGTAACAATATTTATGTCAATGTCCACATGACCATTAAACCTAGGCCCTTGTACTCTCTTTGTATTTAACAATAAAAAGAATAATAATTAGCAGTTTAATATTTATAAAGTGTTCAAATATATCATCTCATTTGATCCACACAACAACTCTGTAAAGTAGGTGCTACTATTAAGCCCATTTTACACATGGGGAAATTAAAACTCAGGGAAGTCAAATGACTTTCCTAGGTTCTGACGGCTGTTAAGTATCTGAGGTTAGATTTTTAACTAATGTCTCTCTAACTCCAAATTTAGCCCTCTGTCCCTTGTACCATCTAAGCGTTATCTAGAGCAACCTAAGTATGAAAGAGGTTTCTATTTTAACATATTTGTCAAATAGTCATCCAGCTTGAAAAACTCTAATGAGTAAGAATGCACCAACCTCTCATAGCAACCCTTTCTATTAATGGATAGTTCTAATTATCATGAAATTTGACATTTGATTCCCACGTGGGTAGGTTATTCTTTAAGTTACATTCTCCTCTTAAAAATAATTATGTAAAAAAGATTGGATTCTTTATTAGTGAATTATCCCAACAGTCTAAATGTGTCATATTAATATTATGTGTTTATATTGACCAGTAGTCAACTATACTAGATGCTAGTTAGTAACTTCATGACATATAGTGAGAAAGATGTGAATCTGAGTCCTGCCTAAGGGTCTTACTAGCTGTGTACAGTGGGATTTGGTTGGAATTGATTCAGTGACATGGTACATGTTCCAAAGGACCATCCAGCATGGTTTCCCTACATCAAAGAAGGTGGCGCTGTATTCTATAAGCAAGGCAGAATTGCAGTAGCTCAAAAGGAGTGCATGATGTACAAATTTAGAGAATCCACCCCAAATGTTCATACAGACTATTTGTGCTCAACCTGTGGTGCAACATTCGAGGCTTGCATTGGCCTGATCAGCCACAGTCATAAACACTGTAAATTGACTCTAACACAATGATATCCTTTTGTTCTCTTAGAAAAGAAGGGACAGCAATAAACACTGGGAAAGTTTCTTAAAGTCTCTTTGCCTCTATTTCATGATCTGTTAAAAAGCAAAGTTTGGGCTCAATGGCTGTTGAGGACCCTTCCAGAGCTAAGTCAATGATCCTATCAAATCTAACTTTTGACATTTAATATGAATCATACAACTATGTTTATAGAAAAATAGACTACAGCAAGCACACATACATCAGATTTTAATAGAAATATTACTTCTTTGTAGAAAACACAAATGGGGAACACTTCTAAAATTAAAATGGAATCATTTTGTTTCCTCCCCTGAGTCTCCATATGGGCATCTTTGTGAATGGGGAAAGAGTGTCTGTTAATGAGTCCATTTGCTCACCCAACCATCTGTCTTCAAGTATTCAAAATATTCAAACCCAGTTCTGGTTTCTTCTTAAAAGAGATTTCTTGATATTGATGTGTGTTTGTACTTTGGCAGAAGACAAACAGAACAGGTTAGTGAATAATTATCATTTTGAAAACCTTCGCTTTAAAAAAACAACCTTGTTTTACAGCATCACTAGAGTTCATAGAAGGGCAGAATTCCAGAGTTAGAAAGTCACTTAGAGACCGTGCAAGCCAACATGAACTTGAAATAGGGAATCCTTCTAAAATAGAATTCAGCTTTTATTTGAAGATCTCCAACACCTACAGGCAGCTAGTTGGCACATTGGATAGAGAGCCAGACTTGGAGTTAGGAAGACCTCAACATAAATGTGACCTTATACAATAGCTCTGTGAGCCCAGTCAAGTCTCTTCACCCTGTTTGCTTCAGTTTCCTCATCTGTAAAATAAAGTGGAGTAGGAAATGACAAATCATTCCAGTATCTCTGCCAAGAATTCCCCTGTAGCAGCAAGGACTCTGACATACACAGGATGGCCTTCTAGCACAGGTTCTTAGATCTGCTTTTCTAAAAGGAAAGCAACTTTTTTAATCACAAAAGCTTTTTTAATCACATATACCAACAGAGAAAATGCAAGCAGAGAAATAAAGAACAACAGATACACTTCTAACTGTCTGATCATAAACAATACATACATCAGAGTTCAACAGACAGATCCAACTGTCTGACCATTACATTCATACATAGTTATCAGAGAGAGAAGCCCTAACATCTGGAGGTGGGGGGTCCTTAATGGTTACGAGTCTCATCTGGCACACTAACCTTCTTTCAAAGAGTAAACCCCCAAAACAAAATCTCACCTCAGAGTATATATATATATATATATACACTTTTCAGATCTGGAGGGCATCATGACCCACTTGACCCAGTGCCTCATTAGAAATTAACAAAAGGTGTGGACCTTCCTACAAAACAAGCCTCCCCTAATCAAGCTTAACTTAATGTGCTCTAACTGAGGTCTATTAATGGGCAGGGAGGATCTTTAAATTGTTAGACCCTCTTACTGCCCCCCAAAAAAGGGGATCATGAAGAATCAGATGATTGAAATTACTGAAAAAAAATACCTTACAGGGACATCTTGTTCTATTGATTTTTAGGAAGTTTTTTTTTTTTTCCTTGTACAGGATCATAGATTTAGACTTGGAAGTGACTTTAGATGGTGAGTCCAAACTCATTTTATGGACAAACTTGCAAAGTGTCTTCAGCTAGTAAGTGTCTAAGATTGGATTTGAACTCAAATCTTCCTAACTCTACGTTCTGGTACTCTATCCCCTGTGCCATTTAGCTTCCTAAATTTTCTTTCTACCTTCTTCTACCTGTTGCTTCTGTTTCTTCCCTCTGAGACAGGGCAGGATATGTTGAATGCTTATTTTACCTAGAAACCTTTCAAATACTTAAGGACTTATGATGTCCTTAGCCCCGAAGTCATCTCTTCTTCACATGGAATCAGTTCAGCTCCATCAACTTATCTACCTAATGTCTGGTCTCAGGGCCCTGAACTATCCAAATTGCCCTGCTCAGGAGTGCAATGGGTCCACAATAAGAGTAAACTTACTTAATGTTATGGCAGCAAAATTATTTGTATCTAATGAAATAAATGGATAAGACAACAATGGGTAAAAACCATTCAATCCTTTTCTGTGCAAACAATGAGTAATATTCTCCATATTTTCAAGAACATCTAAATTTCAGTAACTGAATCTATTTAAAAATCTATAAATGAAATTACAAACTTTCTGAGTGTGAGAATTATTTTAACACTGAAAAAATATTGCAAATTCCCATCAAAGAAAGTTACTATGAATTTGATCTATATGCTACTAATTATTACATTAGGTTAGTTGAAAATAGTCCTGTGTATATATGTACATATAGTTATTGAATCATTTTTCAGTCATGTCTGACTCTTTGTAACCCCATTTAGAGTTTTCTCAGCAAAGATACTGGAGTGGTTTGCTATTTCCTTCTCCAGTTCATTTTATAGATGAAGAAACTAAGGCAAATAGGACTAAATGATGTACTCAACATCTGAGGTAAATATCTGATGCCAAATTTGAATTCAACAAGAGGAATCTTCCTTACTCTTGCCCCAACACTCTATCCATTGTGCTCCTATTTGCCTTGTGTGTGTGTGTATTTGTGTGTATGTAAATAAATGTATATGTACATTTTCGTACATACATAGAGATAGAAAGAGACATATTATATTTTCACAAAATTGTATAAAGTTCTAGGAAATACTCAGTCTACATAAAGTATGTGTGCTTACATAATGGAGGATTGTTTGGTCAATGAGATTCCAGGACTTACGAGCATACAGTCAGTTCTGCATGAAGCTCTCCTCACATATTTTGAGAAACACTGAAGATAGTGTTTCTCATATTTTTATCATGGGGAAATTCCTTTT